>JALDNG010000015.1:10222500-10235000 GCA_024349245.1 Neodontobutis hainanensis
GGGGTGCTAATTGTTTGTCTTTTGTCTTCTGTGAGAATAGAGAGTATGCAGAAGTTAGTGCAGTGGGCCAGCCCTTCAGAACAGCACTGCTGGAGAAGGAGTAGTGAGTAATGGCAACTGAACAGTTTAATACTATTTCAAAGGATACATAGTTTTGTTGTATAGTAGTACCTAATAAATGCTCAATTTTAATGCTATTGTTTAGCATTTCTTGCTATTGTCTTATAGTTTAAAAAGCTAAAGTTCTTTACAAGTGCACACAATTGCAAACAGCAAAAGCATTGGCTTATTTATTCGAATTGGAAGAGTTCAGTAACCAGAGATTAAGTCAATGTCAAAACATAAACTGAATCCTGAGAGCAATGGCTGTTGCAATCAGTTTCATTTGTCCATGTATTGCACTGAGAAAAATCATTTGAATATAAATGACATCAGATTGTAATAATCAAGGTGTCATGTTTACAAAGACCAATCAAAGAATCATTCTTCCTGGATCAAGAGTGACTGTTTGACAGCTGGGGGTGTGTCGCTGGCATTTCTCACCTATTATCTGCCGCACTCCTGATGCCACTAGAGTTAATGACCAATGCTTTCTGTGATTGGCTGACAAAGACTTTTTTACATTATTTCTCTTTGTAACAATTTTTTTGGCAGATACCATCCTAGAATTACATATGCAGAGAGCACATGGCAAGATGGATTCATCTTCATTTGAATGGTTGCTGTTTGTTAAATATTCATTTATTTCAGTAATTTGAATAGGTTTTTATGAGGTAATAAAGGTTTCTGAATGTAGGCAGTTTGTGGGACTTAAGTTATTTTAAAGGAAGATAATACAGGGTGTTATCCTCTGTTATCCTCTTTTCTCTCTGGTCCTTGTATAAAAATGTTTTGTGAGTGCTTTTACACAGTCTTATCTTCAACAGTTCTGTGGGCAGCCAACTAATAACAATGATTGCATTTATATTATTAAGGTTTTACATATTATAATTTCAGTGTTGATTATGACATTTTACAGCCAAATTAAATTATGTAAATTACACAAGCTCATTGGCAAACCCACACTTCAAGCATAAAATCAAAATCAAGTGGTCTTCAATTTGACTTTGAATACTGTATGCTGTATTCACTCCAGCTCTTGACACTTCAGTGACTGACTGAATGTCTGATATCATAACATTTTAGCTCTCTACTGAAAGTCGAGCTGAGTCGCTCTTACCGCTGAAACAGTATCTTTCATAATAATATGTGATAATGTTGTTGATTTATGCAGTGGACTTGTTTATCTATTTCTGGTGTCAGATTACAGTGGTCTCCAGCTTCTCCCTTTTTAATAAAAAGACAGGTGTTGGTGGAGTTAAAAAGGCTTATGCACAGTGCATCAGCGACAGCTGGCTTGTAAAATGAGATTACTGAAGTGGAAAAGAAAATATTTCACATACAATTCAACAAAGTGAAGGCCTAATCCAATTAAAACTTCTGCATTCAAAGTCTTCCTTAGTAAATGCCACAGATCTTAGTCATTAATGCTGTCATTATGCCACTTGCATATTATGTAATTATTTTATTTACATAAATGTAAACACGCCGGATTGAAACCTTAGGCTTGATTTCCGTTCGTTGTCCCAACATTAACACTTTCATACATCAGTGCTGTGTTACTGGAGGCAAGGTGGTTAAGTGTTTTGCCTTTGGACACGGGAACATGAACATGGGAGAGCGGGAATTGAACCACCTACCTTCCAGTTGTTGGACGACATGCAACATTCTGACAGCAGACTTTTGTTATTTTTAGGGATGTTTTCTTAAGATAATTGTAAAGGTCCTAGTCTTTTTTTTTTTATTACACGGCCAGCGTTATGGGTGTGACAGAAACCAATTTGAATAACACTGAGCATATTAAAACGTCAACTCAATAAAAAGCAACATCTATGGTTAAAAGTTAAAAAATAGTTTAGTTTTTAGTTACATTTACTATAAATGATGATATGAGTTTAGTAAAACCATAAAGAGGGTTCATTTTCCATTACATCCTTTTTAAACTTTTTTTTGTCAAGTCCTCCTTTTCTGTTCAGCATTTGTGTCTAAAGGGCAGTATTTTGCAGTGTAATTCTGAGTTAAATTGAGAAAATGGCTGCAGTCTGAAGAATATCTGAAGTGTTATAACTGGGACTGGAAGGGACACTTCTGTTTTATCCCCTCTGCTTATGGCTTCCCAGAGACAGGTCAGTACAGTACATTATTTAATGTGGTGCAGAAGGAGCTGCTGGGCTCAGGACTCAGATAACGGGAAGCTGTTAAAATGTTTCATGGATGCTTTTCAGCAGCCGACCATTATGCACAATGCACAAAGACAATTTCCCACTAGAGATGGAACAAGGGAGAAGCACATTACATCACTCTTGGCATTGGGAATGAAAGCCAGCCTTCATACAGTATGTATGCCAGGGCCTATAGAGGCTATAGTGTATATGAGGTGGACGTCATTAGGAGGATGCTTCTCAGAAATGGGGTTAGCTCCAACAGTTGTGTGTGTTGCTGGGTATTCCTATGTGGGTCTATCTGGCTGTATGTTGTAAATTGGGTCAGTGCTGAATTAAACACAGTGGCTTTGCTGAGCTGGAGGAGACCAGGTTGGAAATAGAAACAGGGATAGCATTGTCCACACTAAAATTTAAAAAGTCATGTTTCAACATCCTTTACCCCACCAACTTATGCATCACGAGTGCAACAGTGCAGCACCACTTCTACGCACTGTACTTTAGATAAGAAAAATCATTATTTCTGTCTTTATCATTTAAGACGGGGCCATTTACTGTGACAGGGAGATTTGAGTCAATTACATTTTTTTTTCTCAATTTTTTTGAGGTGGAAGTAACTTTGAAATAAAAAATTATAAAGTAAATATAAAGTCACATTTGGTTGTAGATTCTGACGCACCAGACAACAAACATTTGAAATGTTTCAGCATCTGCCATCGACTTTGGCTAAATTCTCTGCATCATCCTGCCTTTTTTTTATCATCCTTTTCTTATGCACTAAAATAACAACTGGTTAGTCATTTACCTGCAACATCAGTGCCGTAAACTCATTACCTGTAATAGTCTTAGCTTTAGAGTCAGAATAATGAGTGGCCTTTTACAAGCGCACAAAGAAAAAAAAGCCCTCCCATTGTGAAAAGGTTAAGCCTAAAGAAAAGTACATTGTTGGGGCAGTTCTGGATTCATTGTGCACGACAGAATCAACATGGCATCAGCAGCTGAGAGTCTTCATAGAGGGTCTGTACCAGAGTGCTGCAGGAGAGCCGGATAAAAGACGAATAAGCAGAGGGACAAGCTGGTTTTGGACTTCATAAAGTTATGTTGACAGTTAGTTTGGTTCCATGTGAAGTCTTTTCTCTGCAGTGATCCAAACTAAAGCAGGCACGGAAAGAGGAAATGTGGCTTTTTTTTTTTTTTTGGAGAAGGTCAAAGTTAGAAAACAAAGTCAGCTGAGGAATTAAAATAACAATCAGTTCTCAGTGAAATTTATAAAAAATCTGTTTCCACAGGCCTGCTGTGAATAATCTATTGGAACACTTCAGAGCAGAGCATTTGAGAACATGCATTGCTTTGTGCTGACCAGCTTCCCAGTAGTTTCCCAGCACTCTGCAGTGGTCCCATCGCTTACCCTGCTGCAACCAGGCTGTCACACTCAAGGACAAAGACTGTAAGGGCAAGGAAATTAATATTTTAGATGTAGCTCTGCATCATGTGGTGAGACAGACAGTCAAGCATAACAGGCAGAACATAAAAAAGGAAAAGCCACTAAAGTCGACGGTCCCCACAGGTCCCTTGTGGGTTTGGTGAAGTGGCACTTTCAGAATAGGCGCCATCTGAAGGCCACTGAATGCAATACCACACATAGATACAGGGAACTGGCTCTCCCTTAACAACTGCTCAACTTTTGTTCTTTAGTATTTTTTTTGTGTGATAATACGATAGTGTCGTCACTCATTAAACCAATGACTCCCTCTGCTAAACTCTATGTCGCCGTCCCTAATAAGTCTTAAAAAACACAAGAAAAACTTGACACATTCCAGACAAAATAAAGGAAATTTTGATGAACTTAAGAGCACACTAGTAACCTAGTCTACCGTTACAAATCGATTAGTTTTCATCCACTTTTTGAACCTAGTTTTACTGGATATTACATAAGAAGAGTATTGTGCCTTGTTTTTTGCTTCACATACAGCTTGTGTGCAGCGCTCTTTGTGGTTTTGTAACATAATCTGCATTGTGCGCTTACCAAAGAGCATTAGGAGACAGACAGAGAGGTAAGCAGACAGCAGGGATTCAGCTGCAGGTTGGTAGCAGTCTGAAGCCGGTGCTGCATTGATTTCACAGCAGCTCAACAAACCTCTGAAGGCAATGATCACACTGAGCGTCTGAATGCCATGTCAGAGAAAAGCAAACACAACAAGCTAAGATGTAAAAGGATGGTGTCGCTTCCAACAACATGACAGCAACATCGGATGTAACCCACTACAGGATTGTACATGCAGTCGTGGGTTGCATATTAGAGGCGTGTATGCTTTTAAGAATAATATCAGTGGAGATGCAGACCTCTGTGTATTTGATGAGAAGTTGATGAGAAAATTTACTGAGGATAAAATTTATTTGATATGGTTAAGACTCCTAGAGCAAGCAGTGTGAAAGAGTAAGTTATAGTACGGTATATATAGAGTACAAATCATTAAATGAAAGTCCACATAAAAGCATCTGCATTTAGTATCTATCCTAAAGCCGTGAAAGCACATTATAGACGAACTGCTCTGACTGTCTAATGAAGCTTAGACTGACCACCCATAACTGCTAACAATAGCCGGGACTGGTACAGTCTTTTGTCAGTACAAATTACAAATTGTACAACAAAATATGTTTTAATATAAGGCTGTACAATATATCACAACTTTATTCCTCTCGCAGTATCATCAACTGTCTCGACCACTTTGTAACTAAATTCATAAAAGCAGTTAGTGGAAGTAGCCTGAACAGTCCTATTTAGTAAAGTGACATGTCAAACTACACTGGGCCAAAATTAAGGTCCTATTGAAGGTTTTAAAGGCAACTATGCGGTTCTTGAAGTGATGTTTTTTTGGACGTGACAGAATGTATTGTATTGTATTCTGAATTGTTTAAAAGGGCTTAGTTTCTTTTCACTGGGTTTGTTACAGTACAGTGTTTCACAAATGTGTGTGTGTTTGTGTTTGCAGATGATGGGAAGCTGTCTCTGGATGAGTTCCAGGCATTCTTCTCCGATGGCACGCTGAACGAGGAGGAGCTAGAGAAGCTGTTTCACACCATCGACTCTGATAACACCAGGTCAGCACTATACACTGATACACACACACACTGAGCTCTGTGTGTGTGTGTGTGTGTGTGTGTGTGGGGCATGTGGTGTGGCTTTGTATTGCATGAAATAAATGGGAAAACATTTGTGTGGTGTCTGGATTTAGTATTTCATCACCGAGTCAGTTATATAATATCAATCATTCCGCTCACATACTCAATGCTAACCGTTTCCACTATTTGTCTAGGTTTGTGCACTCTTATTTAAAACGCATGTCATTTGTACTGCAGCTGTGAAGGCTCCATTTAAACCTGGGCACTCCATGAAAAGTGGCAACTTCAAAACACAAACGACATTAAGAGAGATCCTTCACGCAAGCCTTTTTTACACAGGTTCTCACCCTACAGAGTATATTAAATAATATTACTGACAGTTAGCTCACTATATAAAGCATTTTTGTTTTAATCCTCTTCAGCCACAGAAAACATTATAAGCCATGTCTGCCCATTTTTTACAATGAGACAAATTAAAATGGGTCATCACTATTTGCCTCTGTTAAAAATATTTCACACAGTTTTTATTGCAGTCATTCCAGAAGACGCCAGAATACTGGAGAGTAGTGGCTGTGTCATCTACTTTCTCCCTAGATTAAACTCACCATGGTCACTGCTCCTCAGGACACTGTTCTTTTCTGATTGGCCCTCATTATTTCCATTTATTGACCCTTAATCAGCCAATCAGCTCATCCCGATGGAGATCAGGAGGAGTGTGCTGACACAGTGGGTAATCAAAAGCCTAGCTCTGTAATTTAACAACCCTTCGAATCCTGTGGTGCTCCCAATAAAGTGAAACGGAGCAGAACAAAAGCTGACCTTTATGACTGTAGTAGAAATTGAATTAGGCTCAATATAAATCCTGCATTGAGCTTACTCATTACTGGAGATCTTTTAGTTAAATCAGTGCAGTGCTATCTCATCGATGTCAGCCTCTGAAGAGACGGCTGTGCTTTGTAAATCTTTCTCACTGCTGCGGGTTCAGTCAGAAAGTTTGTCCCATTAGACCTATGTAGAGTTGTAGATGCCAGGTCATAGCTGCAGCGTGTGACAGGGGATGTGGATCGGTGGGAGTAATAGCTGGAGCGGGTGATTGATGGGCAGGACAGGAGGAGTGGGTGCACACCCATCAGATTGAGGTGTTGAGGCAGCATCCCGTCTACAACTCCATTTCCCCCTTACACCACTTTGTGCGATTCTATCTACGTTTCCTGTCAGGATCTCTATCAGGCCACCACTTTCATCGCTCTGTCCTTTCTCAAGCTGTCACTTATCTGCGTCCCTCTGAATCCTGCAGACCACCCTGACACAGTAATCTAATGCAGATATTCAACTTTTCTACAACGTATTTTTGGCTTTTAGCACAAACTTTCTTTTGTACTTATATAAATAAAATAACTTTTTGTCTGTCAAGTGTCAAAATATTTAAAAATACTTTACAAAACTGCCACAGTCCTCAGTTGCCAATAAACTTTAGTATAAGCATCACCAGTGCTTTTCTTGCATATAAAACGAAGCATATACTAGTGCCACACAGACATGAACTAAAGACGTTTTTGAAGGATTTTGCCCATAATGAATGATTTTTTTATAAGAGAACATTCCAAACAAACTATCAATCTTCCATTGTAGACTCAAAGTAAGCTCCTGTTAAAATCAGGCAGCCACTGTCTAATGAGCCCAGAGTGAAGTGTGTGGTCTAAACAAATCTTTTTCATCTTCATTTTCACATTTTTTTTGTCTCCAAGCCTTTCTGTGTAACTCTGGCTTTGTGAAGCAGATTAACAGATGGGCTCTTCCACTTTGTCCTCTCAGCCTTCTAGATCCATTGGCTCCAACATTATTCTCTCTGGCTCTCACTAACTCCAACTCAAAAATCTTTTAAAATCCTAAATCAGTGTTGTCACCAGTCTGGCCTAGTGTTTGGTCAAGTATATGTAATTGTTCTGTTAAATCTGAAGCAAATAAGCAAATCAACAGCCACATGGGAGTTTGACCATTTTGATTAACAGCACCATCATACATACTAGTTGTACCAATGGTACTTAAGCAAAGCATTAGCATGGTTATTTTTTAAGATAAACTTCTTCATACCATGATCCATTTTTCACCCATGTTAGCATCACTAGCTACTGAGGCTAAAGATCTTGACAACTTTGTACGTCTTACTTCATGCATCCTGGTCTCTGACTGACTGACGGGTTGTGCTGGGAGTTTCAGTTTTCAGTTTGTCAGATGGCCACTGACCCGTCCAACTCAATGTGTGTGTGTGTGTGTGTGTCTCGGTCTCTGGGTGTGTACACGTAACAGCATGCAAACAGTCTCTTTTCCTATGTTTCTGACCCTCCTCTCCGTCCTTCTGCCCTCTTTCTTTCAACCCTTCCTTTCCTCTTTCTTTCCCTCTGCTGCTCCTCTGCTGTGATGCAATAGTAATGTTGACACAAAGGAACTCTGCGGTAAGTAAAATGCACACTAACGCACTCACCTACACGGCCGTTTTTCATTGTTGGTTTGTCACTTTTGGTTCAGCCCTAAAAATCTTCCATTTATCAACATCAAATGGCAGTATATGTATTTAAATGCACGTATATACTATAGCATCAATTTAACATGCTGCAGAAATTCCAGTTCCAATGGAATAATGTCCTAATAGGCAAAATAACCTGTGTGTGGGTTTAACTCCAGCACGACTAATGACTCCATCTAGTGGTATAAGACAGGCTGCCACAGTTAGCACTTGATTCTGTTTAAATTGCGGACATTGTGCACATACAGTCAATAATATTTAATCTAATTAATAAAACAGTAAAACATATTTGTCCCTTTGATGTTGTCCCATCATATACACTACATTGTGAGTTATTATTATACAGGATTATCTAATTATAATAGATATAATGGCCAATGTTTAGGTTCCTGCTTTAGTTTAAAACTTTAGGTATTCTCATCAAAATACGCCTTTATTATTTGTAAATGTGTTCTACATTGTATTTTTTATCAAATATGTGTCGTTCAAAACCTTTATAAGAGCAGTATTCTTGGGTATATGTGTGCAGACTATTTTGCCAAGCACATGGGAGAATATGAAGGAGTTCTGGCCTCGCTGGAAACACTCAACCTTTCCATCCTCAAAGCCATGGACTTCACTAAGAAGGTATGCTCTTAGCAGCTAATGCTTATTATTTTCTATCTGTCCTATGAATATTACCAAATTATTGTAAATCCAGGGTTTTCACAGGGTATTGGAAAGCATTAAAAGTTATTAAATAAATTTTGGGAAAATTCAGACCTTAAATGGCATTAAAAAGCATTAAATTACATTTCTGAAGGCATTAAAATTTTAGTTTAGTTTTTAAGAAAAAAATATATTAACAATTTATTTTGAATGTAGACTTCAAAATAATGGACTTAAATTTACAACTGATTTGCTGTTGCAAAAGTGTACATTAGTGTGATTAAAAACGCGGCACCTGTTTGGTGTATTTTTTTGCAGTGTTTACAAAAAAAAGATTGAAGTTAGCTACGATGCAGTCTAATAGCCACAAATTGGCCATTAGAGGAAGTCACAGCAATTCACGTTGTCTCGTTACTTTAACGCTCCCAAAGAGGTTCCTTGAGGTTCATGTTTGTTCAGTGGTAGTAAAATTTACAGAAAGGAGGAAATAAATGTTTTTTCCAGCCTGATTTCTCACTGTCTAGCATCCAACATGTAAGTGATTGGTCCTTTGTTAACTCAGTTCTGAAATACCTACAAACTGTATATATATTATTTAAAATAGTATCTGTGGTTAGTCGTGGGCATTAACAATTCAAAAAATGAGATTAAAAGCATTAAATTAGATTTGTTGATATCTGCAGAAACCCTGAAATCTGACATGGGACTTAAGATCTGATTTTAAAATTGTGTTAGAACAGAGCAAATTAAAAGTAAACTAATCTTTGTAAAGCAGCCCAGAGCTGTCACATTTAGTATGCAATTGTCAGTTTAGGACACTTAGTGGTTCACACAGATAGTCAGATGTTAACAATATTAGCAGTGGTCAAATGTGGAGCAGTCAAAATGGAGCATGCTTTATTTGTTTGTGCACACTTTGAGTTTACTGGAAAACTACAATTCACATTAACATTCAGACATACTGCTGTCATGGTTTGTGCTAATAAGCCTGGACCACATCTTGTTTGTCTTATAAAAAGGTGCAGCTTGCCCAGTTCTGTGATTTGATTGGAAAATGTTGCTGAGAACTCTCCGCAAACAGCAACGAATAGATTGTGTTTTGTTTTTTAATAAAAAACGTACAGTTACTTGCTCTATGTTGAGAGATGATACCAAGAGCCATCATGTTTTCTTTTTGTGTGAAGAACGGGTAGAAGACAAGCAACACATGCCACCATTTGGTCTGGCTTCAGTAAACTCTGCTAGATGACAATATTTGTGTGTGCTCGAGTGCTGCAGAATAATGCCATGTCAAGTTAGTCCCCTGTGCTGTGACCAGTAGCTCGGCTCACTATCCACAGTGTGTGTGTGTGTGTGAGCAGCAATGTGTTATCCTAGTTTTTGCCATGTTCTATATATAGCAGCTGCTCCACAGTCACACTGTTCATATTCGAGTCCTGCTTGTGCCTGTACCGTCTCTCTGTATCTCTATCCACCAGATCCGTCTTTATCTTTCCTTGAGCCACACACAGACACACAAACATACAGGCTCACCTCAGGCTGGTACCTCTGTAATGAAAAACCATTGTCAAATCAATCAGCGGTGTGTCCCTCTTGTTCTACCTCTGTATCTCTGGCATTCACTCTACACTCGTTCTCATTCAAGCTGATTTGTAGCATTCAGCAGCTCACAAAGCCACTCACCTGGCCTCTGATGCCATTATACCGTATAGGCAGTAATGTGACCGGCTTAAAGAGCCAGAAAGCCAAAGTGAAGATTACACGCTGCTGACCTGTCACATATCGATGGAGGAGCTAGGTTACAGTAGGCTGTAGAGTCCAAGGAGGGCATTAAACAAAGTCAAAAGGTTGCTGCTGATGCTTTCAGCTGTCATCCCTTTTTACAAGGACTGTGCATTAATTATAGAAGATATGACAGAGTATTAGGGGGCTTTCATTGTTCTGTTTGTCCAGATGTTTGGACTCTCCTATTTGGTTCAGACCAAATCTTTAGGTGTTAAATCTTCAGCGGATCCTGGTTCAGATCAAACAACTGCTATTCGGTACAACAAAAATGAGGTGGTATTGATCCGGACCAAACTGAACTGACACAGTGTCAGGGAAAGTCTGCTTTTAAAAACTGTAGTGTAAAAGCACAAGTTACAAAACATAAAATCAAGCTCAATCCACAATGTTTGAGTTCATTATGCAAACGTTACCTGTACCAAATTTACAGAGCTTGATTTGCTTTCGTAGTATTGTATTCGGTTATTGTATGTTAGTTGACTGATAGGTTGGTTGTGGTTGGCCATGTCTTAATGAAGCTCTTTCTGGGCTGAACCTTATTGACTTCTCAGCAAAACCTTTTAAGTGGACAGTTTGAAAGTCAATCCCGGAGTAAGATTAAGATCTTAAGCCACAGTGCTCTTGCAATAGTGGAAAAAAACACTACTCGGTAAAATACTATCTCTGCACTCTCTGTAGCATCTCACTAATTACTTCCTTTCTAGACCTACTGTATTTTCTCACTATCTGACATGTTCATTAGCAACATTTTGCCATATCCTGCAGGTTCTCAGCAGTTCTCTTGCAGTTATGAATAAATCTAAAGCTAGTTGAAATAGCCATAATCAGGTCTGGAGACAAAGCCTGTTTTAGAAGGAACGGCTGCAGATGTGAGGAGATGGTGTGGGTGGAGCTAGAAGACAGAGCGTGATATTAGCTTTAGCAGAGGGTCTTGGCTTTTCAGAGCCCAGTGAGAATTGATTAGATATCCGTTCACCTCAGTAGAGGCAGCCACAGAGAGTGAGCAAAATGGGAAAGACTTTACCGCACTGTACGGGAGAAATTTTTCTCTTTGCTCTAAAGCTTTTTTTCATTAGAACCCAAGGGCAGCGCGGTGAGAGAATAAATAGGTCTCTAGATTATTCAGCTGAAATTATTACCCCAGCAGTATTGGCAGTGGTGTCTTGTGTAAAGTTTGCCAAGTCCCTGCCATTCCAGAGGGGCACACAATGTATGTCATATAAATCAGTTATTTACTCAAATGTAGGCCTATTGGGAAGCTGTTATAAGGAATGGTGTAGATAAATATATCTAGCCTAACAACACCTAAATAAATTCAGGAATCACAAGTGAACTAATACAAAATGGGGGGTTGGGGGTCGACAAAACGCAGTGGCCAATGCTACTCTTGTTCAGGGCTGTTGGTTATAAAAAATATGAACATATGCAGCTGATAGATGTTGATGGACTATCCTTTGTGCTTCCGGAGGGACAGCCAACAAAGCATTTATTTATGTAAATGTAATATTTCTATTCACTTTCTGGAGTATTCATTACTTTCTCTGTCAAAGTATCAATTACCATGAGCAGGAGTCGTGTTCCTGTCCTAAGAGACTCGCGAGGTTCTGCAAATGAGTCAATCATAATTTAACTAGTTGTGATTAATAAACTCTGATGACCCTTGACCTCATCTCAGATCACAACTGTATTAGATGTAATTATTTTTTGAGAGCGATGGGATGTGGAAGAAGCCACACACTTTACTTTTGAGCTCTTCTCTGCCTTTGTACATCCTTACAGTTAGAGTGTGTCCATTTCTGAACCCTGAAGAATTATTCTAATTGCTCTTGCTATGTTATAGACATTAAGTACTCAATATATATCGGTGGACATATGCAACATAACGATTAGAAATGCATCCACCAGAATAACCTATCAACAAACACAATCTAACACTTGTTTACATTATATTGACGATTTGCAAGTGACTCACAAATGTTACAAATTACTCTCTCTATGTCAGCGGTAAAACAAACAAAGCGTGGCAAAGAAGGGCGAGGGAAAATACTTTTATCGAAAATCTATAATATTTCTTAATGAAAGTATATAGCTAATTCAAAATACATCACAAAGCACACAAATAAATATGTAGTGATCAAAAAGTGTCTTAAGCAAAA
>JALDNG010000015.1:10240000-10580000 GCA_024349245.1 Neodontobutis hainanensis
ATGGTTATAGATTTGGCTCTTGCAGAATCTCTATTTAAATTGGTGGTACTGAATGACTTGATACGGGATCCTCCTGCATAAGTTTGCCATTGCCTGTGTTGCCTATTTCAATCAAACTGTCTTATTTTGACATTGCAAAATACATTAAGACGGCAGAATGAGGCGACGGCTCCAGCATTGTAAAAGTTGATTCCTGGAACAGAATAATATCACATTATATCAAGCAGTCTCACAATACTATATATTAGGTTTTAGCGCTGCACTTATACTATGCTTGAGCATACAGGACTGAAAGAAATGTTAGGCCTGTGCATGCTTCCATTTTCTACAGCTTTAGTTTGTAGAAAACAACAGCTGAGGTGCCTATGTATGTGTGTGTGTGTGTGTGTGTGTGTGTGTGTGTGTGTGCCTGCGTGTGTGTGTGTGTGTGTGTGTGTGTGTGCCTGCGTGTGTGTGAGAGGGAGAGAGTATTCACACGGAGGTGTCCTGCTAATGGACTGCTAGATGTCTCCAGAGGAGGAGCAGCGGGTGGTCAGCCATTCTACCTCTACCATTAGGCCTCAAAAATACACATACACAGTGACACAGTGGGATCCACGTGATACTGAAGCAAGCTTTTCAGAGATTTTTTTTATTACATTGTAAGGTACAATGAAGTGGTGACCAGTTTTATACATTGCAGTGGGGGAAACTCACATTAGAATGACTAACAGTAACAAAAACATTAACTGTGAAAACACTGTAGAGTGAATGAAAGGTGGAACAGTTGTTAGTTGAAGATCTGGTAAGAAGAAATGTCTTAATGGCTCATCTGGTAGAATTAATACTGTGTGTTTGGATGGACCTGTAATCTAAATCAGTCTTGTGCCTATTTGCTAAACTTAAATCCTTCTGTGTGTCCGGTGTTCCTGTCTAGCAACTGTCTGTCTATCCAATACCAAAATTTAAAAAATCTAGCTTTTATTGCCTCCCGTAACAAAGGGGGTTGTGTTTACTTTGTCCCATTATTCAATTTGTCACTTATCATTTCATTTTTGTATTACTTTTTGCATATGATTTACAAAAATAAACAGCTAGACATTAATATTCTGGTAGATTTTGTTTAGTATTTGTTTAATTATAGTTTATTTACTTAAATTACCACACAAGGAGGTATGTCCTTGCTGCAGCCATTTTGAAACCTTGGTGAGCCTGTAAAGATTTTTAATATTTAACAGTGGATCTGGCTCATGTCCATGAAAGTTACTGTAGGTACTGTAAACTAGAGTAGTCCTTATTACAGTGATTTCCATCAGTTATTAACAGGTTGACCACAGAACTAGAGTATTTGTGTCTAGTGTAATCAAGTGTTACCTTTAACAAAGGCTTGGAACACATCACGGTGAGATACCGAGCATTCAAAAGAAATATGCTGCTGTCTGCTGCTCAGATATTATTTCCTGTGTTCTGCTAAAATGGTGTTGCTTAGAGACATATTGACTCTGGTTGCTAGGAAACCATTTTAATTGGCTGATGTGTGAAGCCGAGGGTTGTGGGGTTTTCGAAGGTAGCGGGCCAACAAGGGAGCTAATGCTTCCAACACTTCAAAGCTTTGTTATGTCTTGGAATAAACGAAAGAGGACTCCTGCCTACTATGTCTTTGTTTTATCCAGACAGGCTTGCTGCTACTCAAACAACTTTTATTGGTTGCCATGACAAAAAGCATCAAACCAATATAAAGTAATAAAATGTCTAAAAATAGCTGAGGAAGCCTCCAGAGACTGCAGCTTGGTGTGGGCTTTGGACTGCTTCAAACTGTACAAAGAGTTGAAAGGAAGTGCATGAACAGCAGAGTGAGTGCTCCTGCTCGAAAGTACAAGCTATGCACTCTCTGATAGTCACTGTCAGTATGTCTTCACATACCTCTCTTCACAGCGCTGGCTCAAGGGTAAATGTGGTTTGACAAGGCGGCTCTACATTTTATATATTTTAATTACCAACTCATTTTGTTCTCTATATGACTCAAAACTACCTGGATACAAATATATATATAAGGCTTTATAGATAATATAGCCACTAGTTTTGTGAATACCATTTGTTTCTTCATTAGAACCACTCTAGTTGAAATCCAATTGTGTAGTTGTATCATATTTTCTTGTCATCACACTAAGTTGAAAGACACGGGGATTATTGTGTGGATCAACATTAAACCATCTCACCCCTTCTTGTGCCATGAGCCTATTACAGTTCTTCAACAGTGGCTGGGTGCTAAAAAGACTGCTGTCACAATACTCTACAAAACCCTGTTATTGTATTCTTTGTTGTAGTTGAAAAGCACCCCTTATTCTTTGTATTCAGTGCACTATAATTACATGTATCAACACTATTGGAGGTTTAATGGTGCTGAAATGGCAATTTAAACAGTTGTTCACTTAAAAATGGCTCCAGACACCGTCAGAGTACATGCATATACAGAATTGTCCTTTGAAAGGGTTTATTCAATAGTAATTAATCCACCTGAATAGGCTATTCATGTAACTGAGTGAATCAATTGAAGGCTAAATTTTCAAGACAATGCTATCATTATCCTTATAATCAGCTCACTGTGCTGTAGCTGTAAAAAACTACCACATTTATGATACAGTGAATCATGTTTACAGGGGTATAAAGTTGCATTTTTTTGCAAGATTAGTCATATTTTTAATTGAAAACATTTATTAACAGGGATTTTATATAATAAATTAAGCCTTTGTGCTTAAAGGCAAAAATAATGAGTTCTTACTGTTTACAGCAGTTTGCACCCACTCAAAGCTCATTAGAAAAAATAACCTACTGGACACAAATGAAAGTGGGACTGGTCCGAACAATGCCTAACCGCCTCTAATTAAATGTCTTATTTAATTGTGTCTAGTTTGTGGGGCATCAACTGAAGTAAATATTAACTAAAACCTCAATTTAAGTCATTGTAGTATATACATTATGCATTATTTTCAATGTAAAGTATATTTCCAGTGACATTTCCAGTGGCAGAAACAGTTTAAGAATTAATTTAGCATAAATATGGTAACATAGGACAAAAATTGTGCTAAACAGTACAAATACTATCTGCACAACAAAAAGGATGTGACTTCGACTATTACATATTATTAGCTTCAAGGGGCAAAATGTTTTAAAACCCAATGAAATAGCAGGTCTTATGTTTGATATGCATTTACTAAACTTTCATGGCACTGGGTGATGTCATAGTATAAATATATTTATTATTTTTTTAATATTTGGGTTGGAATCTAGCGGAAGGCTAGTTGTGTGTGTAACTGTCAGAGACCTTTTTTTGCAAGTCCAAGTCAAGTTAATTTCAAAGTAGAAAGAACAACAAAACTATTTTTTGTATTACTAATTGTATTTTGTACATGTATATTTCATACATGAACATCCAGAACACTCCCTTTAGTAAAACCTATCTTATAACGTTATAAGGATATATCTTATAACTATCTATCTTGCTGTCTATGAACAAATCCAATAGAAACAGGTCGGATGGTGATCTCACCCATGAAAACAAAATCTTTGTCCTAAATCTTCATTCAAGAATGTGTTCAACAGAAGGAGGCTTCTTTCTATCAGTGTTAGGTTCACTGAGCAGCTGTAGAAAAAACAGCTTTGTACTGTTCTGTACTGTCCTCCTGCTGCACTGGACCTGTTTTTTTTTTCACATAATCAATGAAATTGTAGATGACAATTGAAAATGTATTATTTACCATGGTATTTGTTAGTATTTTTGTTGGTGCAGTGGAACACGTCATTAACTGTTGACGCACTCTCGGTTCAGAGAGGGGAGGGGGAGCGAGTGCTGGGCATGTGCCATGCGAGCGGGTGGAAAAAGGTTCATTGTCCATGAGTCTCAAACTGCGAGTCCAAGTCTGTAGTGACTTAAGAGGGGTGCTCAGCTGTGGCACTGGTGTGAGAATGTTTGGAGGTTGGGGAGTTTGTAGGCGCAAAAAAGGTCTTCAGTGTGTGACTGTGGAGTGAATGAATAATGGACTCTGTAAAGTGCTTTGAGAGCCTTGAAAAGCGCTATATAAATCTATTATTAAAGTCTGACTGTCTGGCAACTGTGCATTTTATTTTATTTTTGACAAACTCACATTGTATTTTAATAAACTAATTTCAGTCATTTTTAAATAACATTGAAAATTATAAATAAATGTCAAATAGATTTATTAATCCTAGAAATGTTAAATACCACACCAATGGCGGCACCCCTCACAGCAAGATCAAAACATGCTGGGCGCCCCCTGTTGGTGGATGCCGACAATGAATTCCTCCACAAAACGTATAAAGTCACATTATAAACTTAGCTAGCCTATCCATATCATGTGAAAATGTGTGTGCAGTATTCTCTTAAAATTATATTGCAATTGCCTTGCCTTTTGTTTTGATTGGTAACACTACATAGAACCTTTAATTTCTGTTATCAAGCTCCGTCCTCGCACACTGTCTCTTGGTGATATGAATTATATCAGTGAAGTACTCTTACCTCTCTGACTGATTGAATGCACTACACTGGGCGTTATCAGCGGACTGTGCTTGTCAAACTCACATACCTGTCACCATCAGGACGGCCCCCATATCTCCATCTGAGACACAGTAGATGGAATAATTTCCCCTAACGAGCTCAACCTCTGTAATCACTGATTACCACCTTCTACGGGGCTCTGTAATCAACCGCCTTCATCTCATCACACCAGGCTGGTGCCTGCGTGGATGCGTAGGTCGATGGTAATGGGGTGGTTTTTTTTTGTTAACCTTAAGTGGATGGAAGCGAAATATGATGAAACATACACTTTGTTGTGTTTTCATTTGTTTATGAGACGTGACATAAACAGTCATTTCCACATGTCTTCTCACTTAGTGTACATTAATGACATCATGTCCCGCCTAAACATAACAAAAAGAATCATTGTAATGCATGAAAACCTACAATTGATTTGAGAGGCGGGGTTGTTAATCTCACAGAGTTATCTTTAACAGATGGACAGTTTGTGTTTATAGTCCCCATTATCTGATCAACTTACATAATATTGAGTGCGGCTGATCGTGGATTTGTGTGGAGGCAGTCTCAGAGAGAGGGTGTGTGTATCTCCTCCTGGGTCACCGATATGTCTGAATTATAGATCACAGCTTTCCAATCCCAGGTTTTGTGGTAGGCCCATGGGACGGTGAGAGGTGGTGTGATTGACACACACACACAACAAAAAGCTAGAAATGATCAACAGAAGAACAAGCATGTTGTCTCTTTGTTGTTTAGGATGCCCAATCACAATCACCTTTTCTCCTCCTACAGCTTAGTTCTTGGAAATAATGGCAGGTTTCTCAATAATACTCTGTGAATGCTTTTGGTACAGGTGTTACTTTTTAAATATGCTGCAAAAAAGGTATTCATGACTGTTTTTTTTAAATGAAGTGTGCAGCTTTATGAAGGTTGTCATTCTTCAGTTAAGATACTAATTGTCTTCACATGGTTGTACTGTATGAGTGATATCCCTTTGTTCATTTGTATTCTGGGCATGTAGTTATTCTTTAATCTTATGTCTCCTCTGTTATTGTAGAGCCATGTTTTTATGTGAATTGTAACTATTACTGTGTTTATTTGATGATACACTCCCAAATTTCTAGTTAGAACATACTGTACATTCCTTCCAAACCAAAACATTTATTATTGATCCATATGTCAATAGTTTTGTAACACATTTCATTGAGGGAAGTTTTTAGGAGTTCCCAGACTTTTTGGAATACACTACACATTTATTGTGCCACAGACTTAACTCAAACCAGATTTGTGGCGACAAAATAAAATGTTCTGATCTCGAGGTCGAGCCTGTTCTTTGAATTGCACTAAAGGGAATTATTATTATTTCAAAATGAATAGTTTGTCTTTTTCTTCAGTACAGACAACATGTGGAGTGATTAAAGAATTGTTAATATGGCAAATCCCTGGCCTTCTGCAGAACAAATTAACAGCATTTTCTGATTTACTGAATAAGACGTCATCTTAAATGCTTCAATCTTCTCAAGTTCTTATTTTTATGTTTTTTTGTTTATCCAGACACGCAACCCGCCTTGATAATTAACTCTCTGCATGGATGTTATTCATTCAACTGAGTCATCAGCGTCTTTTGGAAAAAACACCAAAAAGCCTTATACCCATCAGACTGTGTGTAGTGACTCGAGATCATCTTGAAAACACACTGGTTGAGCTTCGGCACTTTTGAGCTCACTTCATTTGTGTGTTTGCATTTGGGAGAGTGTTGGTGTGTAAAAAGCCATTGACTGCCATAATGGCAGTCAATGCAGCCTGTGTGATTATGCCCCCCGCGGGAGCGCTTGTCTTTGATTAGAGCCCAGCACAGAAAGGCTGAGTGCACAGGAACCCTAATTGTCTTGGTGAATCACTGCGGCGTGACTTGTGACAGTACGGCTGACATGAGCGACTGACTCCGCTCTCCCGAGTACATATGTAGTCATTTATGGCGGTCCATTGATGGAGAGGAGGTCATGCGTTCCAACTGGCTTGAAAAAATTTTATTTTGTGATAAACTCATGTGAGAAATATCCAAAGAGCGGTCCCGGTCAATTGTCTAAATAATTAAATGTGCAGTGATAAGTCATCACAGTGAAAGCTGGTTTCTGTGCCTCTTCAACAGTGGGGCTTTGGGACCATCTTGTTCTACTAAAGTAAATATAAAAGAGACCGGGCGCACAGACCCATGGAGAAGAGGCCCTAATATTGAGCCAAAATTCACTCTTGAAAGAGTGAAAATGCCATTTTGTGGTGGACTCAAATATATTGCACTCAGTGTACGGCAGTCAAAAGTTTTCCACAATCCATCATGAAAGTAAATGTCACTAGAGCAGACGTTAGCCATTACGTCGGTTTACATACATATACAGTTGTGCTCTGCTACAGTTGCCCTGACAGAAATTGTGATTTTGTATGTTCTCCCTCTTTGAGGCAAGAAGAAATGTTGCATTGATCATAAAGGACCTGCTTAAAAGCAACAGTATCAGAAATAAAATTGCATTCTCTGTAACTGTTCCCCTGTGACAGTACATAAACATATAGATATTCCAGATAGTGGTTACGGAAATAGGCTCTGCCTTTAAACCTATAAATAATAAGTTTTCTATTGTCTGTTTCTATTTGTTTGAGGTTATATTGAACAGTAAAATGCATGGTACAGCTGTTGGCCTTGGTCACTGTCATCTTCATCATAGGTCCTGAGCTATGTAGACATCAAAAACAACAGAGCATGTTACAAAAGCATAATATTGTTTTACAATAATATTAGCATTAATTATCACATTTGTTCAGCCATAGTATGTCTGGGAATAGTATTCTTTATGCTAATGTGAAGTGATTTGAAACAAGCGGAGTACAGCTAAAAATGATGCTGACATGTCTGTATTGATTTTTTTTCCTACTGTGTGCTGTTTAATAATATAAAGTAGATTATATTACCATCTAGCTTTGAACCCGCTGAATCTTAAGGGTAACAGGATCCAGTAAGACCTCAGCACTTCTGGGCTAGACGTTAAGCTCCGACTAAAAGGTTTTTAGGGCTTAGATGTTGTACCATGGCAGCCATGACAGATGATGGGGCCCCTGAAGTGGAAGTCTATTTTTGTCCTTTATTTGGTACTGCCTGTTTACCTTGAAAAGCCCTTCAACTATCAAAGGAATAAAGGAAAATGAATAGAAAAATGGAAGAGTGCACTTAGGCCGTGCTGTTTTGTGATGCTTGAAAGCCGTTATAGAAAAGTTATGTAATCTTTTTTCTGTTTGACTTTAGGATGATGCAGTCTTTCACATGTGCTTTTGAATAACTATTGTTAATGTCTAAAAGATGTATGAGCATTCATGATTTTTTTCTTCTGTGTGGACAGGTTTATGAAAGAGGGACCAACGTGGAACAGTTTGTGACTCGTTTCCTGCTGAAGGAGTCGGCCAATCAGATCCAGTCCCTCCTAAGCTCCGTGGAGAGTGCTGTGGATGCAATTGATGAGCAGCACAGCCAATCAGGGTGAGGCATTGCTGTGACAGGCTGTAACTACTGTGTTTAAGAATGTGCACATGAACCAAGTATCAACCTAATGTGCAAAAATGTAAACTTTTTTGTGTTTGCTTGATCTCCTTGTGCAATTTTCTATCTGTTGGTTTTCTGTTTTTTTGGTAATACCACTTGAGTGCGCTCAACCAAGGAACTGGCTCTGATCTGTAGTTGGTCCCCAGGCAATGCCTGAAGCCTGCCCAGTGCTCCTGATAAGAAGCCCTAGAGGGACTCCGATTGATGAGTTAAACACAGAAGAAAAATGTCCCTGTGGAGATGATATTATTAAACTAAAAAAAATAGAGAGCGTCAGGGATGTTTTAACAGAGGGATTCTATGGTTTATGTTCTATGTATCATAAAGCTGCAGTCTGCAGACTACGACATTCATTCTGTTGCACAAATGCCTTTCTGGCAGATTTTCAAAATGGGGTTCACAAAGACCATTCTGAGGCAGCACCATCAATTATCCTGTGAAGTGAAACTCATTTAATGGACACTACTTTATCTCTGTCTCTGCACACAAGACACTGTTAAAAAGTCACTCACTTTCACTTTTTTGTGATCCTTAAATTAACTTTCAACTTTCTACTTCCCTCTCTTATACTGTATGTTCACCTTTTTCTTTGCAGTCATTTACCTGCCAAGGTGAGCCCACGGGTGTCGGAGAAGCGCTATGACAACGCCGTCCCAGACTATCCTCCCAACAACAGAGTGAGCGCCAGGGAGCCTGCCAGGACCATCAACACTGCATCAGGTAAACACTCCTTTATATTATCATAGCAGAGTCTTTTATGTTCAGATATATGATCAAATACAATACAGTTACTATTATTGCATTAAAAAACAACACCTTCTCAAGTATGTTTTCAAGGGAAATGCTTCACATGCTTGACAGTAACTAATATTCTATGTTTAGCCAATTAATGGATTTCTTTGTATTACCCTTACAAACACAATATTTAGTGTCTGGACATTGAAGTTGTGTGCTGTTATTTGAATATTTACAAGATGCACAGTGTTTCCTGTCGATCTCATCTGCTCTGTGCTACTTGATCACACATATATTTAAACTAAAATAAAAAACACCAGAAGTAATGCCATGTCGCTCAAACGCTTGTTTGTAGCCGTCCAGTGATGTTGTGCTGCTTTGATTGGCACCATACATCCCCAAACTCTGGTGAAGGGGCACCTTTTTGCAGTAACTCACTGTAGCTCAGCAGTTTTTCATCTAAATGTACAGACACTTTCTGATTTGTTTAGCTCTGTACAGGTCTGCACAAGTCTGATTTGCTCATGCAGAAGCTAGCCCAGATAAAACTTGGAAGGGTTTAGGAAGCGGTAAAAGGAGGAAGCGGCAGGACATGTGAAGAAAAAAGCTGAAGAGGCAAACATAGTAAACATGGTTTAACTCAAACAGCAGTCAGCACTTTACATTAATGTTTCCAAAGCAGCTAAAAAGATCTGTCTTCTTTCTCCGCTTGTTGTTAGCTAACACTGTCTCGTCTGTCTGCCCCGACTTCAACAAATTGCTCACTCAAAACATGACACCTCAAGGGTCATTCCATTACAGCATCACTTCATACCACAAACTTTGCTGAGGGAAAAGTGAAAAGTCAGACAAGAGAAAGGGCAAGCAAAGTATAATCAATGCTTCCTGCAGTGCTGCTATTGACAAGTGTCAACCCAAGGCCTTCATTTTGTTGTTTCAGGGTCAGAGTGTCACTTTGTCTGAGAGCAGCAGGGTGATACACTTAAAGGGAGGGGTGTCGGAATGAAGGACACTTCTGTTTCAAAGAAGTGACCTCAAATTCTTTTGAAAGATTAGTCACAAAAATAACAGTACCGTAATTTCCGGACTCTAAGCCGCACCTGAATTTAAGCCGCACCCACTGAATTTTCAAAAAATAATTATTTTGAACATTAAATAAGCACATGTCTATAAGCCGCAGGTGCCTACCGGTACATTGAAACAAATTAACTTTACACAGGCTTTAACGAAACACGGCTTGTAACAAAAATAAACTGGTTTTAAAAAAAAAATTAGCAGTAAACAGTAGCCTACCAAGAAAGTCATTGGTCACTATCTTCCTCCTCCTGTGCACTGAAACCACTGAAGTCATCTCCTTCGGTGTCGGAGTTGAATAACCTCAGAATTGCTTCATCCGATTTTGGATTGTTTTCATTGTCGCTCTCGTCACTTTCCGGAGGCAAATCCCTCTTCAAGCTTCATTCCGCCAAAAAACTGAGCACGTCACAAAAGGTGTTTAAAAAAAATAAAAATAAAATTTGAAAGCGGGAAAAATCCATATATTAGCCGCGAGGTTCAAAGCGTGGGAAAAAAGTTGCGGCTTATAGTCCGGAAATTACGGTAATAATAAATTGTAGTGTTTGATTGTAATATGAATGCAAAGATGGGTTAGTTTTTTTGTAGCTGTACCTGTAGTATGCAGTTCAATCTTCCTCAGTTTAGGAGCCAAACATAATAATTGAGAGATATAAATAACACAAAAACATATTAAAAATTGATTCAGTATTTAGTCATTTAGTAGCTTGTCTTATAGCAATAAAAATGTGTATTATTTTACCTTGGTTTTGTCCCAGGTCTCAGGTCAAACCATGTAAAAAAAAATCTGGAATATTGTTGTTATTATTAGTTGTTATTATATTAGTTGTTAATAGTTTTCAGAAATAGGTGTTGTCAGACAGCACTCATAAATATAGACAACTTTTTGCAGTTCAGTGACTATGTCTATTGTCATTGAGATTAAACATGCTCATGATTGTGAATTGACAGCACTGATAGAAGCTGCTGTGGGAGTGGACAATGTGCTCACTTGTTTCCTGAGTGCCAAGGCTGAGCCAAAAGCACTAACAGCGTTGTTGTCATGGGCACTATCGAGCCTCTGAATGATCAGTAGACGTCTCATTGATCGGTTGTGTTTTAATAAACACTACGGGACATGTGACCTTCAATAGAGCCTGCGCTACAATCAAACACAGTAAAGTGGTATGTATGGGGGGGGGGAGTGGACAGGACGATTTACAGCTTAATTGTTGCCTTCGGTCAACAAGTATAAATCCTGTGTTTTATTGGATATTTCTGTCAAAAGAGACAGGCTGTGATAGTGATGCTTCTTTATTCTCTCATAGCGTCTGTTGCTCTAACACTGCACTGCCAAAAGCACTCGCACTTGACAAATATAGTGAATTTGTGTATACCTGACAAACACTCAGGTATACAACACTGATATTTGGGCAGGTTCTGCCTGCTTGTGTTGATAAGAAATACATATAAACAACAAGAACAGAATTTAAGAGTATTATTGCAAATTACAGCTTCTTCTTTCCTTCACCAAAAGCCTGTGTTTCAATGACTTCAAAGAAAATCCTGTAGGTTTATTATGTGGACTAATAACACATGCAAACAGAGAAATTATGTCGCTGTTTTCACAATTATACAAGTCAAACATCCTTAGCAAAAATGCACACAATCTTTACTTTAGCAGACGGAGGTAAATGTTACTTTCACACATAATGTAGCCACTTGCCGACATGTGACATGTGTTAGGACAAAGACAGTAGATTGACGCAGAGAGTAATTTGAGAGGCATCCTTCTATTTGACACCACCTTGCAGCAAATTTAACAACATGATCAGATTCACCAAAAACACCCTGCTATGGGAAAAATAAGCACATGTAAAAACCCCAATACATTAAATTCAGTAAAATGAGTTTTTGTTCACGTGAAGCTAAAAAGAACATTCTGCTGCATTGTTAAAGCTCGCAAATGTTTTACCTGCAGATTACATCCTGACACCAGGAGGAGCACAGTCCACCTTGGCATGTTTTATACCCACTTGCCAGGACTTCCTCCTCTTCCTTTATTGATTGATCTGTCGTACAAAGAAACATGTGACATGTGTAGACACGAGGATACAGCAGTAGAAAGAGGAGAGCTGCAGTGCCGACTGTGAGGTATAGATGTGCATTACACAACAGGCCGCTGCTTCCACGCAGTTCCTCACATGATCCTATAATATACTCAGCCAATGTGTTAATACATCACTGCAGAAACATGAGTAAAGGAAATATTGCCTACTTGGAGATCATCAGTAAGTCGGAAAATATTATACTCTTCAGAATTCCTTCTATTACAGTGTTTGCAACAAAGATGGTATACTATGCCTTTATTTTAAAGCTGTTCTAACCTATTTTTCCCAGAAAATGCTTATTCCACTCTTAAAGTAACATGATATTTTACACTGCTTGTGTAGTTCTGACTAAAAGTAGAACACAGTATGTAGAACATGAAAATGTGCCAAAGATAGCCCCATGACAATACTGGCAATGAATATCACCACTTCTCGACACTTCTAATCATGTAATAGGCTATATGTAATATTCAACTACACATGTAGGCCAGAGACATATAAAACCTCTAACTGTCTTTGATGTCAGAATCAAAGAGTTGATTCAACATGTTCTTAACAGAGTTCAGATTGGTTTAGAAATAGGAAACCAAGACTGCCTGAAATCTCTCCTTAGTTACTATATTGTGCACTATATAGTGATTTTATTCATTTTGTAGTGGTGGTACTAAATATGTTTGCTATATTCACCCTATACAATATGCCACATTAAATACATGCTATTTTTACTGCTATCTTTAATAAGCCCCAGGCATCACATATATCATTATAGCAGTAAAAAAACTTTATCTGCGTGTTATAATATTTATTCTTATTCCCATTTTGTTCCTAAGCAGACAGATCAATCACAGTGGGAGTTAAACCACTTGTGTCCCAACATGCTGTAGTCCTATATAAAGAAATGGAAAAAGTTTTTAAGTGCTGAAATTTCGGTACTGCTTGAAAGAAGAATCCATTCACGTCAGCTGAGGAGCAATCTGACAGCACGGGCTAACAGGATTTTCACTTTTACCTCTTCCACAGTCCACTCATCTGTCACCTGTCAGAAGGGAGAGTGGGATAAACCTGAGCCACGCCGCTTTAGAAAAGGCCAATGAGCTGCAAACTACACAGACAGGCTTAAGAATAGCAATATCACTGCATTATACTTTCTTTTAGAGGTAAAATTATAGTGCATCAAACTAAGAAAAACGTTTAAAAAAAGTAAAAAAGCCCAGTTTAATCAGGTTTAACAACATATTTCTACACAGAGCTAAAAGGTCAAGAGGTTTTCTGCAATCCATACCACCCTATCACATAAACAAGCTCCATTGAGGAAATACTCTGCAAGAGCTGTGAGAGGTCTTAGCACTATGCACTAAATGTCATAAAGTTCCACAAAATAGCTCCATCCAAAACAGCACTCCTATAAGTAAAACTGGTGCCCATTAAGCTCATGCAAATATAGAGATTATCTTCAAAAAACCATAAAAAAATTAAGCAAGTAAAGCAAGTACAATGTGTTCACTTTGAGAGTAATGCCGCTGATGCTGCTTTGCTGTTGCTGTTGCTGTTTTGTGTTGACATTGAGAAGAAAAAGACATTTTAATACTTTTTGAACTGAAAAAATATGTACAAATTACCCTTTTTGGTCAGCAGCAGGACCAAAAAAAATTGGAAATTGTCTGAAAAAAATATATAATAATATTTGTACATGTGTTCATGTTCTTTAAATGTCTTCTCTGCTTCTGTTACCTTTCTTTCTTGTGTTGTTGGAAGTCACCACTTTCCAACTAAATCTTCAAAAGTTTTTACACGCAAAACCCATTAAACCTTTGTTCTGATTTATAATTTTTAAATGTAGAAGCATGGCCTTTTTTCTCTATCTCGCCGCTTCACACTGTGTGAACACTACAGTGAACAATTCATTGCAGGCCTACATTTTTCCTATATTGTCACGTGACTTTAGACTCCTATCTCACCATTAACCATAGGATTCGGCAGGGTCTCGATTAAGGAGTTCGACTCAAATCTCACATTTAACCATAGGATTCGGCAGGGTCTCGAATAAGAGTCAGCTCGAGCTTTCTCGTGCTTCCAACGCACCATTAAACCAACATTTCTAGTCGGGCCATGACAATTCAAATGTGGCGTATTAGGATGTGTGCTATTCAACTGAAGTAAATCATGTATTCTCTAGATCAGTTGTGTCTAGAACATATACTCCTTTATTGTATTTGGTTACCTTATCTCCCATAGAATGAAGCCTGATCAACGGCAAGACCCAGTTTCAAAGATACCATAAAAATTTGAAGAGCATAGGGTTTCTACGCATGCGTACAATCCAGGTCTCAACAATCTTTACCACAGATCAACATAAACCATCATAGGCAGGGTCTCGATAAAAAGACATACTTTTCGGTATCTTAGCGTTTGGCGATCCCCTACAGTAAGTTTCAGTACAATAGGTACTAAACTACATGCAAATACACAAAGTTATGCAAGTCACATGCCGCCACCATGCACCACACAAAGTTATGCAGATGACCCGCAGCCAACAAACAATTAAAGTAGGGGCATCACAATCTTCTACTCCAGAAAGTTTTGTTTTTGCAACCAAAAAAAATTTAACAGCTGTTTACCTGAATAGAAATTCCAATAGTCCAGTTGTTTCGTAGCCAGACGTCTCTGTTCACATTGCTTTTCCTCCAAAACACCATCACCATTGTGAAGGAAAGACTGGTCATAAAATCAACAAAGCTCTGTGTAAATTTTGATGTATTTACCTAAAATTTTGTAGACATTTTTTTAACCATATCACCCAGCCCTAGATAGAGCTATTCCCTTCGAGACCGGCTGAAGAGGAAACAACAGAACTGCTGCAGCATCTAGTTTGGGAATTCAGAGCGGGAGTTTCCCATCATGCAGCATGAAGCGCTTTAATAATATTGAACCAAACTTCAGTGGTCTGCTTAATGTCTCCAGCAGATAAAAATATCATACTCATTTTGCATTATGCCAGACTGCACGGCCCACCTCAGGCCTTGTGACACAGTAATCTGGTTCTAATGCATAAAGGATCGATGCTCTGAAAAACGTATATGCTCTCAATACTAAGGGCATACTAGGTTTCAGATACATTGGTAAAAGATGAATGGAGGTATTGCTCTTCTATGTGTCTGTTTATACAATTGTCCATCACAAAGGTTGTTATTGATTGAGTAAAAAACCCTTTAAAACAGAAATCAGGTCAAGTGAAAACAAACGGCCTCTTAGTCTGATTATAGTCCGATCCATCGATCCATCTTCTACCGCTTATCCGGGGCCGGGTAGCGGCGGCAGCAGTCTCAGCAGAGACACCCAGACTTCCCTCTCCCAGGCCCAGGCCAGCTGAGAGACATAGATCCTCCAGTGTGTCGTAAGTCTCCCAGGGTTCCGTTGGGACATGCCCGGAACACCTTCCTAGGGAGGCGTCCAGGAGGCATTCGAAACAGATGCCTGAGCCACCTCAGCTGGCTCTTCTGGATGTGGAGGAGCAGTGGCTCTACTTTAAGCTCCTCGTAAGTGTCCGAGCGCCACACCCTACCTCCAAGGGAGCGCCCCACCACCCTGCGGAGAAAGCTCATTTTGGCAGTCTGTATCCGGGATCTTGTTCTTTCGGTCATGACCCAAAGCCCATGACCATAGGTGAGAGTAGGAATGTAGATCAGCTGGTAAATTGAGAGCTTTGCCTTACAGCTCAACTCCTTCGTCACCACGACAGACCGGTACATTGACCGCATCACTGCAGAAGCTGCACCGATCCGTCTGTCAATCTCATGTTCCCTCCTTCCCTCACTCGTGAACAAAACCCCAAGATACTTGAACTCCTCCACTTGAGGCAGGATCTCTCCACCAACCTGAAGGGTGCAAGCCACCCTTTTCCGACTGAGAACCATGGTCTCAGACTTGGAGGTGCTGATCCTCATCCCAGCCGCTTCACACTCGGCCGCAAACCGTCCCAGTGCACACTGAAGGTCCTGGCCTGATGGAGCCAACAGGACAACATCATCTGCAAAAAGCAGAGATGAGATCCTGTGGTCCCCAAACCAGACTCCCTCTGACCCCTGGCTGTGCCTAGAAATCCTGTCCATAAAGATAATGAACCGGACCGGTGACAAAGGGCAGCGATGCCAGAGTCCAACATGCACTGGGAACGGGTCTGACTTACAGCCAGCAATGCGAACCAAGCTCCTGCTCCGTTTGTACTGGGACTGGACAGCCTTAGCAAAGGATCCCGGACCCCATACTCCTAGAGCAGCCCCCACAGGGCGCCATGAGTGACACAGTTGAATGCCTTCTCCAGATCCACAAATCAAATAGGGACTGGTTGGGCAAACTCCCATAAACCCTAGAGCATCCTGGCGAGGGTATAGAGCTGGTCCAGTGTTCCACGACCGGGACGAAAACCGCATTGTTCCTCCTGAATCCAAGGTTCAACTATCGTCCGAATTCTAATCTCCAGTACCTTGGCATAGACCTTTTCGGAGAGGCTGAGGAGTGTGATGCCTCTGTTTTTGGAACACACCCTCCAGTCCTCCTTCATGAATAAAGCGACCACCACCCCGGTCTGCCAGTCCAGAGGTACTGTCCCCAACCGCTATGCAATGCTGTAGAGGCGTGTCAACCAAGACAGCCCCACAACATCCAGAGACTTGAGGTACTCAGGGCGTATCTCATCCACCCCCGGTGCCTTGCCACCTCTGAGCCCTCGGCCTCTGCTTTCTCAGTGGAGTGGGGTTAAAGAGATTCTCGAAGTATTCCTTCCACCAGCCAACAATGTGCCCAGTTGAAGTCAGCAGATTCCCACCTCCACTGTAGTTGTTGGCAGGGCACTGCTTCCCCTCCTGAGGCGCCGGACGGTTTGGCAGAATTTTATGCCTGGGCTTCAACCTGGAAGCATCTTGTTTTTATAAAATATATATGGATGCTTTTAATAGCACTGTGTTTTGTACTGTTAAGCTAAGATGTTAATCAAGTTTTTGACCCAGTCTTAAGCATCCAAATCAAAATGTAACCACAGAAACACCAACATGTAGTTCATGTGAACATCCACTGTGCTGATGTGGTTTCAAAATAAGAATTTCTTTATTAATTCCCAATGGGATATTCTTTTAACTCCTAATGACATTGCCAGGATGCATACTTAGCTGGTTATTGATTTGTCATGAGGAAATTACAACTACCTTTTTAAACATAAATCAGTTACTTAGTCTGATTATCAGACTAATAAATCTCATTAGTTTTGTCTTCAATCACACTTGAAGCAGGCTTTGACCTTTGCAGCAGAAGAGGATCTTGTCCCTGTTGTCTTTTAGCCACTGAACATTAACCAGGAATAGCAAACTGAAATAAATAGTGAACTGCTTTGCCAATCAAAATTTTAATGCATTCTTATATTTAAATGTATTAATTGTAACTGTATCCTACAAATACTTTTCTGAATGAAGCATATACAGCTTCCTCCATGACAGAAACCAAAGGGCTAATTATTCTTAATATTGTCTAAATTAATCTTCAGTCAGACTTAAAGTGGGTGTCCAGCTCTGCACCTTTTCCCACAACACATACCGAGAATGTTTTATTTTTTTTATCAGTTTCTGTAAAAGGGCAGTTTTGGCTCAACCCACCTCAAAACCTGCAGGTTCATCTGTACACCACACTGGATGCCACAAACAACTCTGACAGCCCAGGCCCTTGATGTCAGGCTCACTTTGTCTGTACTCTGGACAAGTCGATTGATTAATGGCTCCCAAATCCGATGTGTTTTCCTCCCCCATCCCGTCCTGGTCTATTCATCAGCCTCCTGCTGTATGTATGAGTTAATCCCGCTCCTGAATCACTGCTGCACTCTGTTCCCCCTCACTGCGCACAAAGAAGGAGGTTCAAACTTTACCTTCATTTTCTCCCCCTTTCATTTTGTAATGGCGGGTAGAAATAGGTGAACGCTGTGCAGTGAGTAAATCAAAAACGGACGAGAGACAAAGCAGTGTGTGGGAGACGAGTGGGAACAAAGGGTGAGAGAAGAAGGGAAAAGAAAATAAAGAGACTAAAAATATCCACCAACCCTTTTAGGTGGAGTGCCTCCATCTACACCTACTGATCCTCTCTGCAAAACTACATTAAGTGCATTTATCAGTGACTATTAATTATAATGCACTGTTGTTGTGTTGTTCATAGTGCTTTCTCAAGCAAACACACATCAAACAATCAGTAAGCAAGGTTTATATAACACTGCCTGGGACGTTGATTGCTATTTTATTTATTTAATTTTTTACTAGAAGGGTGTTTTATGCACTGCATTGTTTAAAATGGTATCTTGATTGATTGAAAAAGCATGCTGTGTTACTATTGTTGACATTAACCTAATGGGTTACACTGTGCTATGGTCAGCTGGCACAGTTCCCAGTTGACCTATGTTTAAACAGAGTCATTAGACTTAAAGGCATGGCATGGATTTTAAAAGGGAGGGTAACATAGCCCCTACAGTAGGTAATTGTCAACACAACCCCAGTTTAGAAAAGCAGTCAGGAGAAATAACACAGGCTTTGTGTCATGTATGGCTAACAAAGCTAACCAGGGAACTATCGGTGCATATTATAAAGAAGAGTTTACGTACATTATTATTTTAATCAAATAACTGCTTTAAATTCTCTTCCTCATTTATACAGCCTACAGAACATAGCATTCCCCAGTACCTTAACGTGGCTGTCAAAACCAGGATTTGGGACATTTCCCAGCTAAATATTTGGTATAAAGTTCCTCTGTTAATGCATTTGATTAAATGAAGTTTAAAGTAGTTCAGTATTTGAAATGTTAAAATCAGATTTTCTTTTTTCTGTGTAATGTTTTGACACTGGCTGTTACTATTGGGCAAAGCAGTGAAGTAATAGTATATATAGTACGTATAAAGGAGATTTGCCTGGTGTGATCTGGTGTCATTTCAACGTTTTACATGTTCTAAGTACAGTTCTGGTCAGTACTTTAGCCCAGTTACCACTGTTAAATGACAGGGGCTGCTTCACTTGAGATTATGTGCCAACCAGAAACTTTTCACAAGTCAACACATTTAAATACAGTCCAGGGCAGAGTGGAAAGTTAAATTAGGTGAACTTGGGATAACTCCAATCAGGTTTAATTGAGTAGAAAGTCAACAGCCCTTCCTTCTGCTGAATTTGAGGCCTGTAATTTCTCTCACACTTCTGTAATTGACTGGGACACCTATTTTCTAAGTCCATCTAAATGATCGCTGGGCTTTTATCTCCCTCTGTCTCCATGGTTACGGGCCTGGTTGATGAGCATGTGTGTGTTTGGGGCACAGGGAGGTAGCTCCTAATTGACTGGCTGTTTAAAGCTTTTAATGAAGAGTGGGCTGCAGCTTTCCAATTAGCTGTGAGGGGGGTCCTGGAGGGGGCACTGGCGTAGACAAGAGGGTGAAAAAAGTTTGTCTCGAGCAGAGAGCAAGTCTCCTTCATGTTCCTTGGGGTTATTTAAGGACTTTAAGACAAACCAACAAGAGTTAAATGTAAAGTACAAAAGATGTTTTATGTACAACGTTAAAGAAATCCAATTAAACTGCCGCCTCAAAGGAAGTAGTTCCGAGTCCATCCAGCTTTCTGCAGGCGCCGAGCTGACCACCTTGTTGCTGATAAACACACTAATTGCCTATTTATCATGTCAGATGAATTATGCATGTTTAATAAAAAAATAAAAGGGAAATCTAAAGAAACTAATGAGAGAAAAAAAAGGTTAACCAAGAGCACTGTCCACTAAATGCTCCATGTTGTTGCTGGAGGGAAGACGAAAACAAAGATTTTCTTATCTCACTTTTGTACATGTTAATGGTCAGTAAATTGTTATTATTATTTGCAAAATATAGACAAAAGACAGTTAAAAAATTTGATAGAGAGCCATGCGTCTCTTAATATTTTGTTGCTGACTCAGTTCCTATAATTATAATCATAGACTTTCACAGTCATCAATGTTCCACCTTTACAACACATACAGTAGATATTACAATGATGACAGATATAATTCATATAACCTTTTGCATCTGCCGTACTGTCATAATAACATTAGATGTGTGGTCGTGTGTTGCAGGAGCAGTGGAGGTGAGGAAAGAAGGTCTGGAAGCTCAGATCAACCGCCTGGCTGATCTCATCGGACGCCTGGAGAACAAGGTGAGTACTCACAGTGGTCTGGTCATTTTCAGAAGCATCTTATTTTCTTACTCTACGTCCATTTTTACAGCTCATTTGAGCACATAATCTACATACTGTTTTTATTTATTTTATTTATTTTTTTTTATCAGAAGTGTAAACATGTAAAATGAATACTGTTGCTTTTGAGTGACAACTTTGGGAAAAAATGAATGAAAAAAGATTACGTCAAGCAGCACATTGACATTACAGTAATGTAACATTGGTCAACGTAAAAAACATGCCAAGCCAAACCAACTTGGCCAAAATTAGTCATGTTCAACCCTAACTTGAATGTAAAATTAAACTTCTCAAAACAAACTTAGGTGCTCAGCGGGGACGTCCTGGCTTTTGTCTACACATCCACCCACCACCACTTGCTTCTTGCACACCTATGGCCAGATTACATCAAATCTTACAAATCTTACAATTCTTACATGTCACAAATTTAAAATATATTTTCCACAATGTCTTGCATGTCTTTGGAAATGTCACAGAATATATGTCAAATTCTTGATGAGTGTGAAGCTGTAACATCAGGGCAATACTGACTTTGGTGTACTTGTCTGGTGTGTAAAACATAGGACACTATATGGCACCTTCAGCATCACTAATGTATCTGAAGCCAATTAAGCCATTTGTATCCAGAGTATTCATGTTTGAGCATTGATCCTTTATGCATTAGAACCAGATAAATGTGTTACAAAGCCTGAGGTGGGCCATGCCATCTGGCATAATGCAAAAACAAAAAAAACAAACATAATTATTAGGTGATTTTAAACAGGCTCAAGTGAGTTTACATTCAATTATTTTTAAGTTGACAGCCAATGCAGAAATTTGTGCATAAAGACAGACCGCACATTAGAGTAAAGTCAGAAAGAAAAAGGAAAATGAGTGGTTGGCAGTAAGGAAAGGTAAAGGGACCTTTTTGGAGTAATATAAAAAACAACTCTACATTCATACTTTAAACACATTCTCCTCATCCCAGCACCCTCTCTTATTATTATTATCTCTTCTTATACCCTCCCTCTAGTCAAATCGCTCAGCCCAATTAGACCTCTTCTCTCCGTTTCATCCCCTAGCTTTCTGTTCCTTCTTTGACTGCATCCCATCCAGTATAAACGTGTTTGGCCTAATGGATCCCCAGCAGACTCAGCTGTCTATGGCAGGAGTAGACTGCAACTTGAGGAAAGGGCTGGACCAAAGCATAAGAATTGTATATAGAAGAAATAATAAGATGAGGTGCATCTGCTAGCTGTAGGTCTGTGTATCACCAACTTCGGTTTATATACAATCTTTAGCCCATCACCTCAGGTCCTAGTTCGATTAAGCGTGTCCTACTCGTCTATTTCCTGAAGAACTGAAAGAAATTTACAGTAATCACCTATCACCCTGAAGTCCCCAGAGAAACCATTGTAAGAAACAACAGGACATGAACAACAAGGGCTGAGCCAACATTCTTTTACTACATTAGAAGAATATATTCCAAAATTGTCAGTGGAGTAGTCAATCCACATTTAAGAAGCTAGTAAACACAAGAGGGTGTTTCAAACACCCCACTTCTTTTTGTTATTTTACTTGGAGCATAATATTAAAGAATATTTTCTTTTTTATTCATTTTTAAAGGCATATCTTAAAAACACTACATCTACCTCCAAACAAGGAAAAGCAGAAGAAACACTGCAGAGCAAAGAAAATAGGTCACCAATCTTCCTTAAACTCGTGTTATAGATGTACTGAGATATTTTTTTTTTAGCAGATTGTGTGTTTGAATCTGGTTCTACCTGGACAGGTATTAAACATGCAGGATTCTGGGAAAGAGAAATATGATCACAGTGTATCTGAGATTCATGAATTGTTTCCTGAATGAATAAAAGCCTCACTGTGGGCTGTGGAGATATAGTGAGTGTCCTGTAAATACACATGGCAGTCTATTACCTGCAAAACCTCATTGAAATGTCAAACTAATGTCATCTTTCTTTCTCCCTGTCACTGTTTCTTTCTTGGAAACAATTGGAAATGTATTAGTTTTTTTACCTGAAAGAAGCATGTAGTGCTAGAAAATGTGTTTAAGAAATGTCTTGCTGGGGACCTTTGATTGAAGCTTCCTTTGGTCGAATGACGGCAGCTACTTTTCCTTTGCACTGTGTCTTATTGTATTTATTAGACAGTGCAAATCTAAAATGCATGTCCCAATGTGACCCACATTATTAATTTTTCAGGATGAGAGACACTTGAGGGTGTTCAACCTGACTATGGAAAAATAATATGGCAGCTCCTGGCCTTTAATCAGTAAAGCATTGTCACATTTGAGTTTGACAGTAGTGTAAACATTTCACTCATGAAGACAAACTCAAATCTACGGAGTTTTTTTGAGTAAGTAGTTCTTTTAGTTTGATCTTTGATCTTATTGTTTAGACACAGCTTGAGGCTCATTTGCTCTGTTCAGACTCCTTGATGAAGGAAAACAATATTCAATCAAATCCAGACTTCTTTCAATAACAAAGTGCTTTTGTCAAAAGCATATTACAAATAACACAATGATCAATATAATAGCAACACAAATTAATAAAAAATAAGTGTTGTTACATAATGGTTTTTAATTAATTGTGTAAGTTTGAATGTGTTTTAACTTTAGAATCTGCTTCTAACTTTAAACCTGTACAATTAAGTCATTTGTTTTGAGAAAGCAACTTTTGTTTTCCCGTTATAACAAAAAACAAAATTATGTCATTATTAACAAAAAAATGGGAGAAAAAAATAGTTATGAATGCATGGCAAGTTTGGGTTTTCGTATTAGGAAGAACACTAGAAATGAGTGAAGTGAGGGCTGACCGTGTTCTGTAACTTGTGTAAAGCTGGTAAAGTAACAGGAGTTTGTCTTTATTTTTGTTTGTAACCAGACAAGTCTGAGCCCTGAGTCCAGCTGTGACCATCTGTGTGGCATTAGACTCACATCATTTCTGCTAGAGCGGAGTGTATGGTGTACAGTCCACAGTGTGTAGTTGTGTGTAGTGTTGTAGTATGTACATGTTCCACCTGCCCACTGAGCCCGACCCCACTGACTTCACTTTCCTGCTGCGTTTAGTTAAAGTCTCTATTCACTATTCATACACAGGAGCAGCCGTAAACAGTGATCAGATCACATCAGTCACCTAGGTGACAGCAACCTGCTGTGACTGCTCTGATTTATTTATAGCTTTATATAACTCTGATTCACAGACGTCTTATGCAGAGTGAAACCGAATGTCACATTAACTTTATACAGTACATGTGTCTATGTTCTACACAGGGCTTGACATCAGTTGTCGGGCGGATTTCTGCTGTGGCCGGGAACACAGTCACTTCCACTGGCCACTTTGGTCAGGGGGATTTTATGCAATGACCTACAGGTTAAGCAGTAATTGCTGGGTTTCTGTTTCGTTTGTTAAGACCGGCCCCGCCCATGAGCAGCGCACAACTTTTTTGTTTCTTTACTTTAAAACACTACAGTTAAAAAGTCTGTGTTGCAGAGTTAAAAAGCGGTGCACAGCTGCAGCGCTGCATCTCCTTCTCACCACCAAGAAGAGTCACGCAGCTCGGGGGAAATGCGCGCTCACAAGAAGCTGCGCATTTATGGCATTTAGCTGTTTTATGCGCGTTTTCATAAGCTTTGCCTTCTCTCGGTTGCCTTTGTGACTGACCTTTGTGACACAAATGACTGTCTCTCTGTAAAGTTTATTCAGCAGAGAATTACTGCTCCTGTAAACCTGCTCTTGTTTCTTTTAAAACAACAGAAAGCTGCATAACCTATAGTTTTCAAACTATACTATCTGCATCCTAGGTTTAAACCTATAGTCACTATAGACTACAGTTCAGCACATTTTACTTCTGTCTGGTTTGTTCTCCAACGTATAGACTACAGTGAGAGAAGCAGAATCACAAGAAAATACAGTAATGCTAGCACATACTCTAAATTAAAATATGATAGACCATATTATTATTGTCTTTTTCTTCTTGCTCCACCAACTCATTTGTATTTCCATAATAATGTGTAGTCCTACAGGGCTACAGCCTTCTTTCAAATATAAACGGCAAAAGATCTATGGTTAATCATGTTCTATAAACTACATCTGTTGATGAAACTGTTCACTTATTCATCTCATCACAAGCTTTCACATTCCCCGTTGCCAATAGTCTGAAAGATGATTGAACATATTTATTGTATGTCAAGGTGCCATAGGCAGCATTCAACCCATCACTCTATTATCACATATTATAACATTACTCACTCATAGTTTACATGGCTCTCTACGAATCCACAAGTCATACTATGTTCAGTTAATAATGATAATGATATTTGTCTGCAGTATTGTGAGTTTTTTGCTGTTGATCTAACACCAAACACAAGTGAGCACCAGTCTGTTCTGTCTACTGTAGATCTACTGTCATCCAGTTAAGTTTTTAATGAGCTTCTAAAAACTTCTGAGCTTCTAAACCCAGCCACAGGCGTCTTGACAAGCTGAGATACAGGCGACACAATTAGCTATTGCCAGCTTAGCTGAGACGGGACAGTTGACAACAGAACCCTTTACATGATATTCACCACCAAACAATTTTAACCACTTTTATGACAATAAGCTTTGCATCATATCCATCATATGCCATCACACCAGGCATTTAATTTCTCTATCATATTATTTTGATAAATGGCATTATCATTTGCCATTGCATGCATCCTGCTTCTCCAGTTCTCTGCTGCTTCATCTTCAGACATTGTCCCCTCCTGCTTCTATGCCTGTTTCTGTACACTAACGCCTCTCTCAGCCCCTGACTAGTCTGTGCTTAAATCTGTTGTAGTAGTAGTTGCTAATGTTTGTCCCGCTGACTGACACATAGCTGCTGTTGTTGTTGCTGTGCTTCTTGCAGACGGTCTGGTTTGATCTGCACCAGAGGCTAACAGACACAGATGGCACCGCCAGCGCAGTAAGTAGACCCTCAGTGGAGAACTCTTAGCCCATTTAAAGACAAAGGGAGCGGAGTTGAAAGCAATTTTTGGCTGAATAATCAAAACACAGTCACTACAGTGTTAGGCTAGACCACAGGACAGCCTCATCTAAAAGTCTGTTAAAAACTTTTTCCTCCAGCTGCCATACAGTTTACAGCATAAGTTTATTTGTACTACAATTAATAGGCTACACTTAGATGTGCCAGTTTAGTAATACAATACCCTTCTGTCTTTTCAATGATTTCCAAATACTGTGATTCTCTGTTGCATCAAGTAAACCCGAATAGTCTACAAACGTATTTCCCCTGAAGAAATGTTATCACACAGAATGTTACGATATCTAACACCCGCAGAGAAAAGTGTGAGTGGTGCCAGCTGTCCCAGAACCATATTACATATGCTGTCTGTCAAACAATTTTAAATAGAAGCTGCCAGCAATGTGTAAATGCGTAAAAAAAAAAAATATTACAGTACATGTACAGTTCTCTTATACTGTATAAATATTATTTTCCCAAAACTCTGCTGTAGACACATGCAGTGTTGTAGATAAAACACAGAATAGAGAAAGTGGTGCAATAAATACTAAAAGCAATCTAGTCGGATGGCGGCAAAAAGCTATGAATGACACAGTGTATCAAAACTTGTGAACCCCCACTGAAGCAAAAAATAAATTACAGAACTAATGGATGATTTTGTTTCTCTTTTTCTCTAGATGATACAGTGTGTAGGAGTACAGTTTTCATGCTAAAACTCCAAAGAATCGTGTATAAAGCAGAAACCCTTTGTCACACAGACAGCTGTGTGTGTTCACACGGTATAGCTGTTACAGCCATAATGTGTTTTCATTGGGTTCCTTGTTTGATTTCTCGGTAAACACATTGGAGTCTGGTCTGCTGACAACTTACAGAGGTTTCTGAATGTCTGATACACTTAAAGTACCCTAATGCATTATTAAAAGTAATGAACAGCCAATACACTAGGCACATATTCTATGCCAGCTTTCATGCCACAATTTATATACACCAGGACAGAGAACGTTGCTCCAATCAAGTTTACAATACTCTCCTATTTCAGTTTTATATATATATATATATATATATATATATATATATATATATATATATATACACAGTATATAGAGTCAATGGACCGGTCATTGTTGGCCTACTACTCTCATCACAGTTTTGTTGAATTCTTGTGGCACCTGCAAGACCTGGATTAAAAAACAATTCATCCACTGGTCACTCAGACTTAGTATTTTTGTACACCTTCCAAAAATACTTTGAACTGGAGCATTCAGTTTGCAGCAAATAAAACACATCTGTACAGACACAAAAGCCCTAGTGAGCATGGCCTACAGAAAACAGAAACAAAGCATTTGCATATGCAGCAATGATTAAACTGTGGCCAAGTTGTCAATCTTTGAGATACAAGGACTTTTTTGCCCTGTGTTGTTAGTAATTTATGGCATCTTTCTAAATACGACATAAAACGAAAATTAAATCTGAAAATGCCTCAAATTATAGACATTATGTCAGATAAGAATGGCTGTCTGATTCCTTACAGCTCATTATGGATTGAAAAACCTTGCTTTTGAAGTTGTTCTTACTTACCTTTAACTATCATTTACATTCTGATTGTACTTCTTTTATAAGTTCTGCTTTGTTGGATAATGTTGGGTGAATCACTTTTTGTGTCGGCAGAGATCTTCATCAGAAGGAGTTAAACGCTGATCTTGTATCTGCAGGAGGCTAGTGTAATAATCACCTACTGCACTTTTGCCCACAGCAGTCATGCCACTTACGGCTTCCCGTTAAGTGGCAGCAAGCAGCGAGAGCCTTGACTAAATTATCCAGTTGTCATGGCCACAGACACTGAAGGCTTATTACCAGACTGCGCGCTTCTGATTGGTTTTAAGACTCAACTCACTGTCGAATTTCTAAAACAGCCACAAGCGCAAATCACAAAAACAGAAAATCAAGGAACAGGCAGAAATAGAATTGAAAAAAGATTGAAATTTAAACAATAAAGCGAAGGAAATCGAGCTATTTATTGTAAGAAATAAAAGTGCAAATACGAGTAATATCTACAGGGTATTTTTGTGCTTTTGAAACTGTTTGCCTGTTAATCTGTTTCACACAAACATTACACATTATATCTTCTATTTAGTTAAACATACTGTGACATGGTTGTATATTCTATAGAATCATATTCTTCCTGATATACCAAAGATCTCCAAATGTGGAGCAAATGATACATCTGAATGTACAGTGTAGTTTTCCTTTAACTATGACTAAAGTCCTCACAGTATTAATAACATAATGCAATAAATGCATTGATGCTTGAGCTCGGTGTGATTCACAGACAGAATGCCATACTGCGGCATCAGCATGAAATCTAATTACTCATCACCTAATCTCATTAGCCCATCAACCCAATGGACCACTTCATCTGCAGGAAAGTAAAAAAGTCCAGTTATTAGACTAGACCAGCAAAACAGGTCTATAATAACCGCAAGTCAAATTTCAAGGAGGTATGCAGAGATTTTGAGCAAGTAAAGTGTAAACCTTGCAGCTTTCTTGTGCCTGGCAGTTGTTTATGGTTTGATGAGATTGTTTGGGTTTATTTCTATAGAGAAGCATTAAAGCAATCGTAGAGCCAGAAGGAACCCCCCGCCAGAGCATATAAAGAAGTTATTCTATTGGGAGTTATACTTTTGCTGCTTATTCTTTTGCAAAAGTCCTATTTTCGGGGGACTGTATTTTTCTAGTGCCAATATTATTTTACAGTGTATAGATAGATACTGTAGAATAGCTAGACACAAAGTTAGCTGTTACCTGCAAGTAATGACAAAAGGAAAACCATAGAGTTCAAAAAGTCAAAGGTAGTGGCTCACAATCTTTTAGGGTGTAGTATTTATGTAAATAGAAAATGATCTTTACTTCCCTTCACACACATTCACATCTGGGTCAGACAGAGAAGGAAGGGCTGTCACACAAACGTCTCCCACCACCACCAAACTCACCTCTACAGTCACACTCATTCTTACACCAGGAGCTGTGGCACTGGAGGCAAGTTGTGTTAAGTGTCTTGCCCAAGGACACACAAACAGTATGAACGGAATCGAACAGCCAACCTCCCGGTTATGGACTTCCAAAGAGTGAAAATGTTTAAATAGAGACAGTGGGACCAGAATTTTTAAATGTAAAAATATTGCTAACATAAGCCTCCAAGCTACTCAGTCCACTTCCCTATAACATCATTGGCTTCATTACATTATACTGTAAGTCCTTCAATACTCCACAAAAAATGAAATTTACTTTACAATCTCGTGTGGTCATTTTTCACTTTGCATCTTTGGCCTTCTTTCCTCGTGAAAGCTCCTCTTGCTCCTCTGCATGAGAAGGGCATGATCCTCTTCACCTTTACATAATTCCCTCCTTACCTCTTGCGGACAACTCAGACCATCCCCCTGACCTTCTACTTTTTACATATTCCAACGTGATTACCTCGCTCTCTCCATTTCAGCCTCAGCGACTCACGTCTCACACAGGAGACCATAATCAGATCAAAAACTGTGGCGGATAGAAGGCTACTTTGAAAACTGCAGTTGGAGGGGTGAATTACTGGGACCATTTTACTTTGCAGGAACACTCCGGGGCAATGATTCCTGTCAGTTGAAGTGGGCGAATCAATCACATACTGTAGGCTGCTCCACCGCTGTCTTTCCTCAGGAAGCACATAGAAAAACACAAGCAATAACAGCAGAAGGAGTGGAGTTAATAAGAGAGATAATGGAAGAGAAATGGGAATAGAAGGAGGCTAAAGGCCTCAAGCTCAGAATATGTTTACTTTGAACTAGATGATTATATGATTTTTGGTGTACAATAGCTTAGGTTCATCTTATAACTGAAACTATACAATATATAAAAAGAAGGTCTGCTGGTTGATCCTCATGAGTGCAGCATCTTATGAGGCAAAAATAAAATAAAAACTACACATTATATAAGGGTTTACTGAAGTCTAGATATAACTTTTAACCTGGAAAACATTTTGCTTTTTAGCTAAGCATCTTCTTGGTTTAGTGAGATAAAAAGAGATACAGATTCAGATATCTCAATAGATTGGTGCATCTCTATTTATTTTTATGATTTTTGTCAGCTTGACAGTTTTAAAGTTTGGCCTTTTCCAGTGCTGGCAATTGATAATAATTACACGTTTAAATTAGCTTTTTAAATCATTACAGTTTCACCTCAGTTCTAATTAATCCATGGGGTTTGTACAAGCTTTGAGCCAAAAAAATCATCCTGACCACATCCAAACAGGCTTTTTGTTGAACCAACCACTTTGAAAACAGCCCAAGGTTAATTAAAAAAATGTGTGAGAGACAACAAAGAGTCTACTATTAAAAATATAATTTTTGATGCACACAAGGTGACAAAGTTAGAATATAAAAGAAGAGGTGAGACCATGGGCTTGATGGAGACGATAAGGGCCGTGTATAATGTATGTGCCAGTAAGATAAATAGAACAGACTGGCAGTAGTTGAACACAGACGGGGATGTTCACAGAGGGCCATTTATAACACTGTGAAGACCTTTATAAAAAATAAATCAAGAGGTTATAAATATGGATATTACTGTGTGAGAGGGTCATGCACTTGACAGCGGCCCATGTTAACATGACCCTGCTCTTTGAATTAAGAGCATTTCCCAACAGAGCACAGTTGCTGACTAAGATTATAAGAGCCATTGTGAAATATTTGCAAAATATGTGCTTTATTTACACAGCATTCAGCCATGTAATGTAAAAATATAATGTAGAATTTGATTAGTTGATCATGTTTATGCAATGGTGTACGTGGTGGCATTTGTGGGTTCAATCCCAGTCTTGTGCTACAGTGGGTGCCCTTAGTGAATTGTTGTAAGAATGAATGTGAAAATAAGCCCCTCCTCCATGACCCACACTAGGCTACGCAGTACAAAATTAATGTTTAAACTTAGGCTGCACGATATTGGGAAAATATGCGATATGCGATATCGTTGTTGAATATTGCAATAACAATATTTCTTGCAATATCACATTTCCCTTGAGAAATGCTAGATTTATTAGCTATTTTAAAAATTTTAATGTAACAATCATACTAAAATAAACAGGTAATAGATAATCGTCTGATCTAATGAAATGCACTGCGAACAAAGGCTTTTTTTTCCTTTTTATTTAACTGTCAAGCACAAATGCTTGGCACATTTTTAATTAAAAAAACTGTTTTATTTATTGCACATCTCCACGATACAGATATCGCATAAACTATTATTGCGATGGCAATATTCTTTTGATATAGTTTAGTTTAAACAGTGCATCCATAACGCAGAAACATATAGCCACAGTTTAGGGAAGGGTTGCTCATTTTGGATAAAACTTTTATTTCATAACACTGAACTAATGCTAAAATGGTGTAAGGTAGCATATGCCTCATGTCAGGTTAATGTGGACACTTGATCAAACATCTTATATTTTGGAAGTTGAAGCTGTTCTATCTAGCCTGGCTCCGCCCTCCTACGTACTTCCGCTCAATTTCATTTCGCTTTAGTACTTAGTCTGGGATCGCTGTATATTCTTAGGTTTCCAGAAATCAATTTTTTGTAGGACCAATCAGCGAACAGAGGGAGTGACTTGTTGTTTCCGGTCGGTTTTGGCGCATGACATATGTCACGACCACACGTTAGCGATTGGCTATGGCAGATCCTGAGTGACTCTGGGCAGATCCAATAGTTTTAAACTTCAACAGAGTTCCCGCATACAAGGAAGTAAACGCTTGTCAATGGAGCGAGGCCAGACTCTCTGTACAAATGAAATGTACGAGAGTCTGGTAGAACCAGGCTAGTTCTATCAACACCAGATCAGAATTATATAACGTTGCAGTCTCAGGAAAAATCCTTTGTGGGAGTTGTACACTGCAGTACTTCAAATGACCACCGGTGGAATTGAAAACGGTGCAACTAGGAAAAAGCTATAATGTGCTTATCCTCTTCTTAAAGTAGGTTTATGGTGTTCATCCTTGGTTTCTGTCATGCACCACTTCCATGTCCTGACTGGAGACAAAAATTAACAAACCACAACTGTTTGGGTCCATATTTGAATGTAGCTAGCTAAAGTTATTAAGTTACTAAATCTTAGTCTCTTGCCCTGCCTTTAAACTTCACCTTTCGCTTTAATAATTCTAATACCGCTTTGCGGAGACAGTTGTGGCCTGAGGCATGAAAATTTGTAATAGCATAAAATGATCATATGGTGACATTTCACACCGGAAAGTAAAAGGTCACTTTTAGTGTGACACCATATTTCTACGGAAACACTTTTCAATATTTAAGATCATAATTCTGTGTAAAATTGTGCATGCTGCTGGAAATTGGAATGACACCTTGTGCTTTTTGACAAATTGATTCTGTTGTTCAAACCATTTTATAAAAGTACATATTCCTTTTTAGTTTTCTGCACTAATCTTAATTGTGTTTCTCTGGTGCATTAAACGTGTCATTAAAGATCTTGACTATGTGAAGGCAGCACTGTGCTCTAGTGAAGTGACTGATTTAAAATCCACACTGAAGACAAAAAGAACAGGCATTTTACATGTACATGCACTGTTCAGCCATAAAATTACAATCACTCACAGCTCAAATGAATAACATTTGTTTAGGTCAACAATTGTCATCTGGAAAACCAGTCGAGACTTGAACAACAAGAAATGCAGACAAGAAAAACCTTTTAACGGCAGCACAACTTGGGCATAGCTTCTCTGAATACTGTTCCTCTTTTAGGCTTTGCCAGCTCTGCACTAGACTGTACCTTGCAAAAATAGTGCAAGGAAGTGCAAATGAGTGGGATGTGTGGGACAAGAGTGGTCTATGTGGCCCCATTTTCTAAGACCTGCTGCTGACATCTTTGAGTCATAGGTTACATTTATGCCATAGAACCAGGCCATGTGTGAAGTGTTAAGATAAATCCTCACTGGAGCTCACAACTTTCAAATTATTCTAAATGAAGAAGGTGCATTTGAACCCCCCACATTTAAATGCCCACTGTAGGGATTATATATATTTCCTTTTGAAAGTTACTTTTGCCCCATAAGCATGACAAGTTTGTATCTTCAGGAATTATTACAATTTTATGGCCATGCTCACTATGGCTTTTGGATCTGCTAAGTGGTACTCTATTAATTATGGGCACTTATGAAGTGGCCAGTGGCTAGAAAGGGGTGTGATAAAGTTAGAAGAGGAGTACAAAAAGGCCACAATAAGACTATCCACTTTTTATAATAGTCCCTCAGTGCCCCTCCTTGGGTTTACCACCAAAATCATGACTAGTATGGAAAACCCTTTAGAGTGAGGGGATTTAAATTCACCATGCTCAGGCTGTTTCACAGTTATAGTACAACATTCAATACCTGAGGTGGAAATTAGAGCTGGGGAAGATACTAAAATAAATAAATAGTGCTGCAAAAGAATGAGATTGATATTTTATTATCAAAGAACATAAATATATCAACAAATATCTGTATAATAATAGTGTGTATTATTTAAAATTAAAAAGGCTTCAAACTACTTGACTTTACTCATTTTAAATCTGTGTGATGTTGTGTACTAAATGTACTGGCACATTTACAGAAATGTTTAATAATGTGTACTGTCCCTGTTCATATAAACTAGTAAATAAATAAATAAGAGCTACTGCAAAGGCAGCACTGTCAGAACTCATCAGTACAGTAGGCCCTAGTAATGGTATTACACTTCCTTGATGAACTATTTTTATGCTGTGATTTTAAAGATGGCTACAAAATACATTTTCTAACTATAATCTTCTAATCTTTCTAATCTAATTTTCTAATAATACAAATGAGAAATGTGTTTACTTTTGTGCCATTCATATTTTAAGTTTTTTGTGGCTTTTTCCAGTGCATTATTGTACTAAAGCCTCTTCTTGTTATAGTTTTTCTCCCCATACTGACAATAATGACCTTTTTGTTAACTCTGCTCAAAATTACAAGTGCTTGTTAAAAAACTAAAAAATCAGACTTCAACTAAAAGAATAGCTTTGTTACTGTGAAACTCTAAAAGGAAGGACAGGAATGGCTTTTTATGCTTTCGTACGGTATGTTGATTAATATACAGAGTTGCGCTGTTTTCTTCTTGTCAATGCATATTAAACTCTTTAAAACAGTCTACATTTGCCATACAGCCTGCAAACCTCTTTAGCTAAATGCAGAGTCCAGCATAAACACTATCTGAGATATCGTCCTTCCAGGATTTAGGTATGTTTGTATATTTTACATGTTAAGTGCTGGCTTTTGTAGAAGAATTATTGGCATTACTCACTTATCTCAAGAAAGCTATAAAATGTTATGTTTTTGTTAAATGCTTTCAAAAGTTGTCTGTTTGTAGTGCAGTTTTGCCATAGCACGCATTCTGGCTTGGCCTTCACACTTTAATACATTATTTTCTATTGCTGAGTGGATCTGCATTGAAGTAGATTTATAAAATAACAAGAGAGCCTTTTTTCCACTGGTGACCTGGGAACGCAGTGTCTCATGTACTTCCAAAGGGTTCTGTTGGTCTGACACCTTAAGATGACTTCCTTTTGTACAAAATTAAATGGGCGGTAGTACAAGAGTTCATGGGCAATAAAATAAAAAAGAACAAAGAGAAAAAGAATTCTTGATCAAAGCCTAGTTATGCCTTGAACACACACTGACACTGACTGTACAGTGTCAGCTGTTTTCTGTTGCAGACCTGGCCGAGTGCCTTTAATCGAAGTCAGCACTGCACTATTTCACTCAAATATAAGGCTCATTGAATCAGGCTGTCAATATAACGAAGGAAGTGCAGACAACAGGGACGGACAGCCTGATAAAAAGTAGGTGGTTTATAGCACCCAGGGCCTCACATAAATCCACTGAGACAGGAAGCAAATGGAGAGACGCCCGGCCCCGGAGTCAATGCAGATTAGTCCTCATGTACTGTGGTGAGTCAGGGGAAATTCATTTTAGAAAGCATGCTTCACCTTTTATATTTTAGTCTTGTGGAGTAGTTGCAATGCCAATCAACTGTCCAGATTAGGAACACATCATCCACAAAGAAGTCTAGATCCCATTGACTCCCTTTGAACAATAATGACCAAACACTACTTCATTTGTTGGCACAGTTTTACAGTTTAGAAAGTTCTACAAATGTTGGCAGATGTCGGCAGTACACTATACAAAGCAGCAGCTTGCAGCAGCAACAGGTCATATAATCTGACAACAGCTGTCACTGTCAGATTTGGTGACTTGTGTCCTCCTGCTTTTGTACTGACCACAAACAGGTGAACAAATAATTCTGTTAAAATCAGTCAGTTGGCATAATTGATTGTTGAATAAACAGACGCTAAAATCTGCAAAGGCGCCGCCTGGAGTGACAGATCTCCATCTTATCCATTTTACTTCTGGCATGCCATTTCTGCTTTGGCCCAACTTCCTGTCAATTCAGCCAATGAGCCCGCCTCCTGTAAAAACAGGTTCAGGACGGCTCAGAAACGTTGATGGATAATATTCATTTTAAGCATAACTTGTAAATTGAAAAAACAGGAAATGTATTTATATTAATATATTTTTTTTACATTTATGAAAGAATATTCTTTGTTTAAAGCTATAGGGTTACAGCTACAATTCAGTTTTATATTTTTTCTAATGCAAACTAGAATATTGGATGCACATTTCCGAGAGAGTTTGATGGAACATCCCTCTGCAAACAGCACAGTGGAAATGCAAGCCTCTTCTGTACAAAACTGTGCCGTTCCAACTCAAACTACACCAGACTACTCAGTGAAAACGTGACTGGAATGTTAATGTAATTCTGTCAAATATTCATGTAACATTGATTTGAGAGGTATTTACTTGATCTATTACTGAAATGACACTTTCTTTTTACTATTAACAGTTGTTATCAGCCCCTTCATTAATTTTCAATCATTTCACCGCTGCTTCTTCAAACAGAGCCGAAGTGAATTCCTCAGAGCTCACACGCTCCACATAGAAAAAGCACCTATCATTCAAGTCTTATTCACAACAATGATGAAAGAAATACTTTGGCAGATTAATGGGAATGCAGTCAGGCTAGCTTCAAGTACAGTTCACACATTTAGTATTTTTTAATGCTTTCAGGATATCACATGTATGATATTTATAAAAATTAAAAAAACAATGCTGCTCTTGTGTGTCTACACAAAACAAAATTTTTTGATGGTAAAAGTGGCACAGGGAATATGCAGTATGAATGCTGTGTATGCTGCTTATGTCAGAAAAGAGAAGACTGAGTGAATGAAAGAATGAAATAGACTTCGACCTTGGCAATATTTCAACTGGTGTTGCATTATCCAGACATCGCCATCAGCTGTCACTTGCTATTCTGTCTTCTCCGTGGATAACACCATAAATTAAATTAAATTAATGAGTATTTTACAAAGCGTTGTTTCATTTTTTCGGATTGTGCTGTACGAGTAGTGTATAAATAGCAGTGCATTAAAAGCGATGCAGGAATATTTCATCAGACAAAATATGAATGAGCTGGCCCGCCATTCCATGGTGCATTATAATATTATAAAGCACAAAGTGTTTGGAGCAGACACTTAGCCTAATTTTACCAGGCGAGGTGGCCCGTTTACTCCACAGCCCAGTCTCAGAGCTGGGACTTTAACACACAGTCACAACAGGGAGCCACAGCACACGCGCTCTTTTTTAAGTGTTTATTGGTGCAACCTGTTATTTGGATTTCAATGGTGCTCAGTTTGATTACCACTGTGACCTACTTTTAAATTAACTTAAATTTACTTTTTATAAATGTTGAATATTATTCCTTCATTGTACAGTTACAGTTTAACACTTTAAGCTAGTTTTTGTTGTCATTTTGGGTTGAAAAGGTTTTGCAGACAAATAGGAAAGGCTCAGGTGTTTTTTCACAGAGAAATGTTACATATAGGTTAATGGTCACCAAATGGGATGGGACCTAGTGGGGAAGAGTTAATTATTTGACCAAATAAGTTAAGATTTAAAGACTATAGTCCCTTGATTTTGATAGTTTGATCTGGTTGTGACATTATCTATATTACCTTTCTGTTGGGACACCCTTAGTAGTCAAAAAGTAATGTAGAAATGTACAACATGTCTATCAATATAGATATTGCACAACAAACACCCTAGCCTCTGATGTGAAGTCAATTCAAAAGCTTAGAAATAGCTTAGAACTAAGTAGAAATTTGATCAAAGAAACATATTAACAGCTAATTACATAAACTGAAAAAAGGTAAAATTGTTTATTTATGTCTGTTTATGTTTCACTGAACTCTCTTCTCCCTGTGATAAATCTGTCAGAATTTGGGGTACATCTGTCCTTGTCTCTCAGTGCCGCTATCTCTAGTGACTACTAGACAACAAAGCACTTCCCTTTGTTCTTGTCTTGTCATGTAACTCTATAAAGCAGAAGTGAAGACGAGCAGTGACACCCCTAGCTTTATATAAACTCCTTGTAGGTCTATGTCAGGGATATGTATTGTGTGAAGCTGCCACCGTCAGCAGTAGGGAAGTCAGCCATTTAATACTGCAACCCACGGAGAGTTATGCAAATGGTCTACATCTCCTCTGACTTTTGAATAAATAAGGGATTCCTAATACCCAGAGCAACAAATGAGGAAGACCAGTAAGATGTGAAGAAACTCCAGGAGGAACAACTACAGGAAAGAGGACACTAAGTCTGTGAGCACAGAGGGGAAAAAGGAGATGTTACCAACAAAAGATCTAAAACCGTTTTGAATTGGATTCCTTTTTATGCAATTTTTTCCTAACATGCAGTATTTATCAAAGAACAAGACAAGCTTGGTTTCATTTAACAATTTTTTCCTCTTGGCCTGAGGTGGATCCTCCACGAACACGAACAGACTGCAAAGTATCTGTCCCCACCTTTTAATACTTATTCTACTACGCTGTGCCTCAGTGAATACTGTCTGTAAAGTAAACTGGTACTACAGACATATTCTTTGCACCATTACAGAAGTTCTGAAAATGAAAATGGCAATTAAAGTGTGACATAATGAACTGAACAGCAAAGAGCTCGTTGGAAAGTGAGTGAGTTGAAGATGTCAGGCAGCAGAAGTAGGCCAGTGCAGTGTGGAGGGGCTCGTGGGGAGTGAGTGGTGGAGAGAGGAGTGTCAGATGAAGACCTGAATGTGGGGAAGTGGTATTTCCCTGTTCCCATGGTAACGGCAGCCTGATTTTCCCCCAGCGCCGCATGTCTCCGCGTTACTCCCGTTTTCACATCCAGTGGGACAGCGCTCTAAACACACAGCCCACATACAGCAGAGTGCTTCAGTACAGTGTCCCTGCTCTCTGCACATGCATATTTTATACTGTTGTCAGTGTGAAGCCTCGGCGGGGGGCTTCGGGGGGCTGCCTACAGAGGTGGGACAGAACAGGGAGAAAGAAAGGGAAGCGTTATGTAAGTTTTTAAAATGCATTGTATTAAACACCGTTTCTGCTCATGTTTAGTCAGAAAAGCACAGTGAGTTTTGAGCATTGTTTCTTTCTTTACTACAAATAATACATTTTTCTTTTACTTAATGAATAACAGTCATTACAGTCATAACGCCCAAGAAATTTACTAAAATACAAAGCATTCTAATTTTGTGACAGATCAGAAATTGCTTTGACATTTACAGATGAAAATGTTAATTACATTATGATCCTATATTTCCTTTACACTTGGCTTTTAATCATCCATTTTTCTTTTACTTGGCTGGCACCAAGATAGAGAGCTTATCAAAATAATTATATTTGGTGACTTATAATGGATTGCACAATGCCATTAAACCATTACCCAGATGAATTATCTCACTCCTGTGTTATTGCAGTCCTTTCAATAACGTTAATGAAAGTTTACTATTGAGTGAATGTCAGTATTATCACAAGCACAATTTGTGGATGAATAGACACATAGTCCTCTCCTTTAAATTGCTGTTTTAGTTTTTTAGTTTATTTAGTCGTTGCACTTATAATACAGTCAGTAAAGACAGTTTTAAGTCAATAATAATATTTATAGAAGGCTCTGAAGGATCCATGAAGCTGTACAACACAGTTGTAGCCCGCCACTTGCCCAATCAAAGGCTTATAGGGTCAGTATGTCCCAGGAACACATCATCACGCTTTAGCAGCTTTACAGGAGCAACGTTCCTCGGCATAATGCATGTTCCTGCTGACAGCAGAGGGTAATTCTAATATAATGAATGGTGGAACACTTTTTATCAACTGTAACACAGAGTTTAAAAGGTGAGATTTAGGCTGTGACAAAATCTGTATATAGCCTTCTTTTTACCCTGCGGTATTATTTAGTTAGGTATAATTAACTCAGCAGTCTGTGTAGGTCTGGTGCAGATAGCAATAGCAGGTACATAAACTGTAAAGTTACGATTATATATGATTGTAATCTTTTAAAATGTAGTTAAATAGTGCATAATACAGCATCTGGGCACTTAGTTTCACGTTTAGCACCAGGAAAGCAATATTTATTTTGGTAAATCTTTGCAAATACCCAAATAGAAAAGCATCCCAAACTGAAACAAACCATCCCACTTGGTGGAGCCGGGGATCAAATTGCCTGTTAGAACTGACATGTCTAACTGGATTTTTTTAGAACGTAGGTCCTGAGCAGGGCCAGGGTCTGGGGGGAACAGATGTAATTGAAGTGATTCGGTCAGGGAGGCAGCCTGGGTAATGGAGTGGGAATGATTAGATTAACAGAAGCTGCTGGGCAATGTAGTGCTTCTAATTGAGTTGGTGTGCTCCTGTGTGTTTGTGTCCTTAGGTAGACTGCATAGTGCCTAAATCTGCCTCCATATGTAGTCTATTGAGCAGATTGCACACATTACATGTATTTATTACTTCATAAATTACACAAACATACTTATGCCAGCTTTGTAATGACACTCGACCATGTGCTCATCCATGTGACTCAGAGCTGCACCACTGTTGTATCCCCCCTGACAGCAGTTTGAGTTAATGGTGGAAGATAAACCGGGTTGTCAGGAGATCAAGCTGTCATTCTGTGCCAATAAAAGGGACATCACATTTACTGTATAAAGACACACAAACACACGAGTTGGAGGTTATGGAAGGGATGCGTGTTTACAAGCTGCAAGACATAATATTAATGGATTCAAATGATATTGTGATTTTTCTCCCAAGGGGCTCAAAGCGCTTACAGGCCGTCCATTATTCACTCACTCCACAGTCACACACTGTTGGTGGTAAGCTGCATCTGTAGCCACAGCTGTTGTTTTAGAAGTCTTGACCCCCAGGTGTACCCCTGCAATGCAATGTTATTTTTTAAACTGTAAGTGGCCACTCTTGAATTGATCCATGTGTAGAAAAATAAATTACTATTCAAAAATGTCTTCTAAGGCAACATTAAAAGTGAACTTGTCCAGGGCTGTGGAGAGCCTCAGAGAGAGAAAAAGTCAAGAAAAAACTTAATGCTAGAAAATCAATGTCCCAAAAGAACTTGTAATGAAACATAGATAATAAAATCAAACACTTTTTGTACGTTCTGGTTGTGCAGTTAAGCTTTCATTGCTGTGTAAATATAAACGTGTGTGTGCAGTGTGTGGCCTCAGTGAATACCTGCTGGAGTTATCTAGGTCATAGTGGATGAATTTTTAATTGTACTGTAGTGAGCTGTGGAAGCAATGGCTCATAAAAAGCTGAAGACCGTAGAGAATCTGATGTGATCAAATCCAGATCAGTGGTAGCCCCTCAGTTCCTCTTTAAAATGAGATTTCAGATGATTATACATAATGTCCTTGGGCTCCTTCTGCTTACTGTGTATTTATCTTTTGTTAGTCACATTAAGGTTGACTGTAAAGAACATATCTTAGACTGACGAAACATATGTGGAAGAGAACTGTCTTTGTAGTTCTTCTTTTAGGTGAGTAATTGTAAATGTTTATACAATATCCGTTAAATAGTTGTACAATAATGAGGTGTTCATAAAATACAGGTTAAATAGATGTATAGTCCAATAGACTGTATAAGAGTGTTGCATTAGTAACATGCTTGTCACAATGATTCTACTTTGAATCAGAGAATACCGGATAAAACATCTTGTCCTTTTGTTCTTTCTGAAGGGGGTACTCATCAAATAGGCTGTGTGCTGTGTTCACAGGGTTCAGATAATGGTGATGCAGGTAAAAACTATCAGCAGGTGAGCTTTATTTGACACAGTAGTAGCTCCATATAATCATCTTGGTTCTCTCAAAGCAGCAGTATTTTCTCTGCTATGTAACATTTCCGGCAGGAGAGAGGAACTGCAGAACAGCCCGACTCCTTCGCCGCATAAAAGTCATAACCTTTAACTTTAATAAATGCATAAAAACGCCAGCCTCAACTCGCTCACAGACCTCCTCATTACTGATGCTCAAATTAAAAGCCCAAAAGTTGCTGTAACTTATAACTACACTAAAATGTTGGGTTGTAAATTGAAAGAAATTAAGTGTCAACTCTGCTAACAACACTACAGCAGTACGTACACTACCAATATGTTTGAATATTTTGAATGATATGCTTATCCAAGTTTGCTGTAAGGAACAACTGATTTCATTACTGAAGGTTTGACAGACAGATTTTGCAATTGCATTCCTTTTGAGTTATTTTAGTTTTATAAAGAGTAAGTGGAAGACAGTGGAACACCTTTACAGTCCTATTTACCACTGCACCTGTCGAGGCTTACGTAAGTACCACTGCTGTACTGACCTGTTTCTCTGTGCTCTCTCTGCAGTCCTTGCTGCTGGTTCGTCAGGAGATGGTGGTCCACCAGAAGAAACTGGGCGACTTCTGTGAGGCTCTGAAGCAGTACCTGAAAAATGTGTCCGCTCAGAGAGACTGCTTTCAGTAAGTCCCTCTAAAATTCACAACTTAGAGGCGAATGACAATTCACTCTATATTTACTTAATATTACATTTAATGTGCTTCCTTTTTTCTTTTCCTCTTTATGGAGGTGTCTGTGATGGTTCTATGTCATCCAAGTCATCTTAAAGAAAAGGTTAAAGCAAAAGCATCTGGACGTTAAAAACTGTGTCCAGATGCTTTTGCCTTAACCTTTTCTCTTTATGGAGGTCCATCTCTAGATTATTTCTGTATTTTATTATTTTATAACCAGGCCATTCAAACAGGCCTTTTTTTTTACTCGTATTAAGTTTAATCACCTAATGGCTTATTCAACAAGCTGGTAAACAACTCAAGATCAAAAAAATAAACCAGGAATCTTATTGGATTGTTACTGTCTACAACGGTAAACTCAAAGCTAAAAGTTTTAGTTAAGCTCTAAACTTCAGTTTAATGTAGTGTATTAGTATTTTGTGGTGTAAAATTGGTCCAGTTTTACGTTTGTTAGTTTTTTCCAAAATATGTTTATTGAACTCAAAACACCTAAAGAGCCTAAGAAAGATGAAATATGCACATAAAGACACTGCACTCAGCATCAGTCTTGTAAACAAATTTCCTTCACAGGCCCAAGTCAAAATAGTTTAACTTTCAGGATGTTCTTTATTTCATTATATTTCCGTATTTTCGGGGCAGAACCAGAGACCGTGTGTGAGGCTGCCCTTAGGACGTAGTGGCGAGGAGCCAGGTTCAAATTTGGACACACAATTTGGGGCTAGGTGGGCTCTATGTAATATTTTATGTTGTAAAGCCCAGGAACGGTTTCAAATTACTATTTGTTTGGCAGCGTAACAAATCACACCACACATATCTTCTGTGGCCTCTACACCCAGTCGGCTCCACCAGGTCTTTGCCAGTGTGTGCAAAACAATCTCACCTTGCCTCTTCAGTGTTGACTGACACTTCCTCTGCAATAGAAAAAGCAGTTTTTCAATATTGGAAATGGCAGTGTCCATCAGTAGAGATGATTCTTTTGAAATAAAATTTTAAGCAAAAAATATTATTTCTTTCTGTTTGAAAGTTCTGCGTAATCTGATTAAATGTTAAAGGACTTAAGAAACAGCAAAGTGTAGAAATACCCTTAGATATAGTCTTTAAAACCTGAATCCAGGCCACCCAGGAGAAAGTCTGAGTTGTTAAAAATAAAGGTAAAGGTAAAGGTGGAAGTTTTCCCAGCTCTCCCTTCAATGTGTTACACTGCCCTCCAAGCCCTGACTGTATTCATTTTTATTGGGTTACTGGAGCACTTTTAACAGTTTTATGTATTTTAGGAATAGCAGGTTTAGTTGAGGGCACCTACATTGTGATGCTTCTTTATCAGTCCAAACTTTGGAGGAATCTGTACATGCCCATTCTTTCACATAGAGCAAAAGAGAACTCAGCTGATTTTTCTTCTGGGATCTGGGAGGTCCAAGCCACCATCCCCGGCAAGCTCTAATGTCGACAATTTTATTGGTGCCCTTTTTTGCCCCAGTTAGAGGAGCTGAACCAGCCCCATATTTTTTTTAGAGCAGCCTGTGGGTGAACAGGGGAGAGTGTTAATTTTAAGAAGTGAACTTGCCTAGCCATGATACAGGAGCCAGTTCCAATGCAGGGGAATCCAATGCAGATTACTTGAAGGAATAACCTCGGATTTTGAGAGATTGTTTTTTACTAAATTGGTTGATAATTGTAATGACATGGTGCATTGAAACATCATCAGCATATAGTGAACGTTTGTGAAACTTCTGCCCAGTACAGATCCCAGGTTCAATCGGCAGCGTAAATAACAGTGGCGAGAGGTGACTGCCCTGTCGACACCCTCTCCTGACCCAAAATTCTCAAATCTAATGACTAATGTAATGAGAGCTGCCTTACGTTTTTATATTTTTTATTTTTTATAAAAGAAGCAGAAAAGGTTACTATGCTGCTGTTGAAGATGAATGGTGGGGCTGAGACTGGGATGGCAAAAATAAAATTGGGTAATGTAGCATTCACTGACAGTGTGATTAGATATATACTGATGAAATAAATGGCTGTAATGGTTGTAGTGCACACTGTAGTTAGCATCCCGAACATCCCAGAAGTCTATGAAGTCTGTGGAATCAGTGGCACCAGTATTTTATCTGTGTGCGCTAGTGACCAAGAACTAGACTCTTTTACTACTTTATGATACTGCAAAGGAATACATAATGTAGGAAATGTGCAATGTAAGATTATTATTATTATTCATTATTCCACTACATGACCTGTCCCTTTTATAGTTGAGCTGTCTCGCACAATCTGGCATCTGTCATGTATCTATTACTACCTCCCTCTGTGAGATAAAGGTGGAATGATTTTACTCCACAGTGGGGTATAAAAATGACAACAACAAAAAGGGAACATAGAAAAAGGCTAGTGTCTGTGGATATTTAGACCTTGTGATACAATAATGCTTAATGAACCTCCGAAGTACAGTTTATGTTATAATAAAAATATTACTAGCTAGTACTCTGCCCTTTCAGTAATGACTATCCACACAAAACCATGATAACAATGACAATAATTCATGTATTTAATTTTACATACAGGTGTAGTACTAATAATAGTTGCTTTACTTCTGATTTGTGTTTTCCATGAAGCTGTGAGTATTTTATCATTATTATTACCATCTGCAACAGTCCTGTAACTCCCAGAGCTTCAGATGAGTCAGATACTAATATAGTCTTACATATAATGCTGATAAACCCATACCTTTAGGACAGTGTGATGTATGCATGCGGTACACAGTTCAGTGCCACCCACTCTGAGCCTCAGGCTGCTGGGTATCACTCTAATATCTACTGAGATTCTCCAAATCCCTGGCTCATTATGCAGTATACAGTCCACTCCTATATTCTGAATATGCCCTTGGCAACACCAGCTACTTACTGCATCCATTTGCGTTACTCTGCAGTTATTTTAAAGAAGACTGCTTTGTAGGGATGGCTCACCTTGTAGGGCGCATACCACCTACCGGGCTCACTCCTCTCTCTCTCACCCTGTCTATCCACTATCTACTATCAAATAAAGGCAAACCCGTCAAAGGCTTTCCCATTGTAGTAATAACAGTTCTGTTACAGTAGAAGTTGCTACCTTTTGCGGGAAATAGACTAGAGACTATATTGGCAGTTATTATATTTGCTGGTTCAACGTGTCGGAAAAATGGTGGTATTCCTGTAGAACTCATTCATCACATAATCATGCATTATTTGAATCCTTATTAGAGGGCACAGTCAGCATCATGCTGAAATATAGATACCAATTAAATGTACGTTACATCTTTTAATAGAAATTTGGAGAAACTAAACCCAAAACCAACATTTTCTGTTTTGGCTTTACTAAAGCTCCATGTATAAATGCTGCTTTAGTGGTGTGAATGTTAGTCTACCACTCACTGCCCTGTTCTCTTTAACAATGCCTTGTCAGCCCCGGCTTTGTGCTGAAACCGGGCTTTGAGCCAGTGACTCGAATTGATATGGCCCAGACCCTGGCTCCACAGATAGATCAACTCACTCCAGAGTAGGAGAAAAGTTCTGTATAATTAATCTAAACCAACAAATATACTGTATATATTAACAGTGATTGATCTAAGATTAGGATAAAACCCTACTCTTGCAATGACAATATACTTTGGATGAGGGACAAAACTTCTTCTGCCTTCTACCTATGTACCCTTGATCTGTGACCTATAGGAGTTGTACCTGACAGTGTCTAGGGGTGGCCTTAGACCTAGTCCTTAATTCTGGCATCCTGAAAACATGTGCTGAAATTAGAAAAGAAAATTGTACAGTAAGTTTGGAAGTAATTAATATAAACATACAGTATATTATTGTGAATCTGTTCTGCACCCATTCAATTTCATCAGATGTTAACTATAGCATTCTTTCAGAAAAACACAGACATAAAACCAATCCTCTATGAAAGTATGCCTAGTAATTAGAAATATAATAAATGTATTAATTATGTTCATCAGCACCAAAGCATATTTAATGTCCGTTTGCGTCTCTGATGATAACAGCTGTTTGATGACTCCATGTCTATGTCTTATAAAAATACAAATAAAATGTGAATAATGTTTGGTGTTAATATTTTATTGACGTGATCTGTGTTTAATAAAGATGTGAAGCAGTCAACAGCTTTAAGGCTTGTTTAATGAATGAAGTTCCTGAGATGATTTATGTTTTCCAAGCCAGTGACTATCCCTTAGTGTGCAATATGGACGTCATAAAACAAAGGCTGGAGCAGAGAGTAAATTTATTCCTGGAGCAGCCTGGTGTTGTGTTACACGTGACCACCAGAAGGCCCGTTGGAGTTGAGAGTGTAGTGAACATTGCAGGCCAGAACTGTTTATCTATGACTATAAATTGTTTCTGCACTTTAGATCAGATTGATTGATGTGCTGTTTCAGGTTTACAGCTGTCAATGTGCTTTGTTTGACAAATTATTCCTTACCTGTGCTTTATTAATCACAATAAAAATTGTAAATTGTCTAAAAATTAAGCTGAATCGCCCAGCCCTAGGTCAGGAATGTGTTTTGGCATTATACAAACAGCCCTTACATTGCTCTCAGGATGTACCTCATTTCATGTCCAAAGCCCCCCGAGAGCCAGAAAGCTTAAGTAGCCTAGTACAATAATAGTCCTCAAAGGCATATATATAAATATAAAGTATGTCAGTCACTGTCTGGTTTTAGGCACTTTCTTTGGTAATGTGAGAGCTCACAGATTACAATACTGATAATTTTCCATCTTATACTGGAGTCCAGACATGTCAAACTAAAGATAACCAATTAGAGCTAGTCAAATACCAATCTATTTTCCCTTGACATGATTACCAGTGTGACCCTTCAGAGTTTGACACCTCTGCCCTAGTATTTTAAAGAGGCCAATGAGCAGCTGCAGCGGGACATTTATGCAGGTATCTCCTGCTTGTTTGTTTAGCTGTAGACACTGGCCAGATTTGTTGGTACTTTGCTGCTTCCCTTCTCTCTCAGTAAAAATAGTAGCACTACAATGCCTTGTGTCAGTGTGTAGTAAATAATGCATGAGAGAAGAGCGCTGTGTTGATGCTCATTAGCTCTAAACAGACTATTCTCTCCTGGTACTGCCTGCTCCGCTCACTACACACATCTCTTACCGCTCCTGTTCCTCGTCCATTTAATCTCACACAAAGCTGTAGATAGATGTAATATATAAAGATTATTTAGTGTCTGCTGTCCCTGCTCATTATCTGTAAGGGCTCTGTGTGTGATTCCAAGCAGCAACACTTTATTACATCCTCCAGCAGAGCTCATACAACTTGTTTTTCTGGTGCCCTGTAGATGTTTTTGACAGGTGAAGCAGATTTACTCTCCAGTGCACTCTACAGGTCAAAGGACAAACTACAGAGATACATATTACAGAATTGCTCTCTAAATAATATGTCTAAATACCTTGATATGAGAATATATATAATTTTTGTGTGCCAGTTTACTGCAGTGTTATTGGAATTTGAAACATGGAAAAGATTACAATGAAAAACACAAATTTGCAGTACACAATTTCAATGCTAATGTAATGCTAAGTAGCCCATAAATTCCTTTCTGTAAATATCTCTGAAGGCCATCAGTCTAATTAACCAAGAACCAGAATTAAACCATGAAAATAAACACAAATAGAATAATAAATCAGTAAATGCTGCAGAGATTTGCACATTATCAGCAGATGGAGCGTTGGAGCCATCATTGATAACATCTGATCACAGTAGAGCCTCTCGCGGCCTGTCAAAGCAGCAGAGACTTAAATAGACTGAGAATCCACTACAGACTCGCAGAGCTCAAATACAGTCTCATGAATATGACATACAGTGGCTGGATCTACATCTGAATGTAAAGTACAGAGCTCTGCAATCAGTTAACATAGGAGGGTATTTAACTATTCCTACAGTCCCATAAAAGACGACTATTACCTGGTCTTTTAATGGTGATGATCTGGTTATATAGAGAACCTATAGCACACCTCTGGATTAGGACAATAATATTACTGTGCCTGGCCTTATATAATGTGTGTGTAATCTGTCTGAGCATTAGGTAGGCTGCAAGTAGAGCAGGGTAAAGAAAAGACTGTGCAGGTGTAAAAAGATGCGTGGTAGTGAACAAGAACTACACATTGCTAGCACAATTTGATATTTTTTTGTTCTTCTTCTTTATTCTTTCTGTTTTTTATTTGAATATGTTGAGAGGAAAATATTTTTTAAGATTGAAATTGATTAAACAGTTGAATCCAACAATCTTTTTTGCACAGGCAAAATCTATTTTTAATTTTTGCATTTCAAAATTCTGCTTTAGCTTTTATACAAACACAACTTATGACACCAATAAAATGGATTTCAGATTTAAATATTTTTTTTCAGATAATGTAACATCATACAAAAGCATATGTGTGTTTGTTTTTTTTATTGTGGTAAAGTGTTAAAGTTTAAATAGACTTAGTTACACAGGAGCTGTAAAGAGTGATTGGATGATTAATAATTTGGTCAAACACTTAAACTGTAAACTACCTCTGCCTTGTCGCATAAAATATTGAATAGACTCATGTTTTAAATGCTTTGTGAAAGTCTCTGTGCCAAATAATGTGAGCATTTTTATGTGAAAAAGTGACTGTACACTTTACTGGAAAATATTTGAGCTGTCCTTAGAGCTGAGAGGAGTCACACGAGAGAAAAAGACAGATTTGTTACAATGAAAAGCTGAAAAATGTTTTCATTTTGCTTTTTGCCACTATGCTACTTCCTCCATGTATCCTCTGAGTGCACCTTAATCTGATGTGCTATCTTATTGATAATGTCCAGTGCTGGCCTATAATCTACTCATTTCCATTCGGCTGTCTCTCTCCTCAGTGTGACCGCTGTGCGTCTGCCCGACGGTTTATCCTTTGTCGTCTATGAGTTCTGGGACGGAGAGGAGGAGTGGAAGAGGTAAGAGTTACAGAATATTGGATTTACTTGTAGCCTACGTGCTAATCCTAGATCTACATTTTATTTTCCCCTCTTTCCAACGTTTTTATGTTAAAGCATTATAAAAGTTATCTGATCATAGTGTGCACTGATATTAGGTAACTACAACTCTGTGAGAAAAGATGGGTCTACCAAATGATGTACTGTAAGAAGATATGTTTGCAGATGGGTGCTGCTAATCATTCAGAACCAAACCCAGGACTACTTCATACCAACTTCCATCAAGCCGAACATGAAGTACTCAGTTATACAGAGTTAAAGCTTGGTTTAAATGAAGTCATGCAACAGGACAATGATCTGAAGAATCAACAAAGCCACATTAAATTGGCTGAATAAGAAAAGAGTCAAGGTTTCTGACCCACCAAAGACCAGACCTTTCAACTGAAATGCGGCGTTGGGCCTTAAGAGATCTGTGCATTGGCAAATGTAAAAAAAAAAAAAAAAGCAATGTTGTAAAGAAAAATGGGCCAAAAGTTCTCCACAACAATTTGAGATACTGATAAAGCCACAGTGGAAATTATTTTATTAATATTATTTTTTATTAAATAAATAGTGGAATGACAAAAGAACCTATATGTTGTTGGTTGATTGAGATGTACTGTATATACTAAGCCTATAATAATCAGGTCACTTTCAGTATATTTTATATAAAAGAAAAACACATAAGTAATAATTATGAATAGCAGTAGATTTTTCCCACTGTCTTAAAGCATGAATAATGGTTGTGTATAAATCCTGAGGAGAGCTCATTACTGCCAAATGTTTTATTTCAACAAAACTTTAAAGTGAGTATGCGTCCTTTTCTTGGAGTCAGCACTTCTATCAACTTCTTGAGCTGAGCAGGCTTTTCCTTTCTGCCATTGTTTTTATTGATTGTTGATAGCCAAATCAAGAGAGCACTCACTTTTATTTCATTACTGCCATATAGAAATTAGCATTACTGCCTAATAGAAGAAAAAATCCTCTGCACATTTCATTAGCATTCTTCAGTCGTGGGGTCAGTCTGGAGTTGCACAAGCAGTCGTGTTGTGTCAGGTGGTCATGATTTAGTGATGGTGCGCGCTGGAGAGAGGCTGCTGATGTAGCGGCTTCCTGATCAGTCTCTCTGCTCCACTGGGCACTCACATCACACCAACATTAATATTTATGCTCTTACAGTAAAAGCAGAAGGCGATGTTTGGTGCCCAGAGCTTTTGTGAGTGTCAGTCAAGTCAAGTGGGTCACTAAAGATTTTTTTTCTAAAGACCTGCTTTACCTTCTTTGCCTTTTCCTGAGTGGACAGGCTCCAGAAAATATCCTCTAGACCTTGATGTAAACATACAGTATGAACTAAATTCAACAGCTGAGTGTGTTACTGTTGATTGTAATTATTTGTGATTATGATCTCATGCACTTAAAATCTTACCTTTTAGTTTTTTATGTTTCTTCATTTCTTTGATGGGATAATGTGCTCACTCTAATTGAGTTTTAACCTATATTTTTGTAACAAAATAAACAGTAGGCATAGCCATTTGAACTTAAAAAAAAGACACTCAGGAAGTCTGTGAAGGTTCTCAGTCATTCAGGTCATCTTGAATAACAGATTAATGCAAAGGCATCTGGACTCAGTTTTCAAGGTGAAGATGTATCATCTCTTCTCAAAGAGACTTTTAAACTGGTCACAGAGCTGTGCTTTATCTTGAGAGGGAGGGGTTTGACCTGAAACTAACTCTGATTGGGCCAGGCTGTTCTGGTCTCATAGTCGTTAGCTATGAACGGGCAGTATGACTCTTAATGTGAGAGTCGTTTAAGGCTTAGGGGAGTTGTTAGTTTCATTCAATTGTTGTTGTTTCAGAGTGAAACTGTTCTGATTTAAGTTTCAAAACACTGTTGTAAATACTAGGCAACATGAATCTGAGGCCACCTCCTTTGTTCAGAGGGCTTTTCCATTTTCACAAAAAATGTCTTCCGTCACCCCTCTCTCAAACCATCTGGCCGCTCTGGCCAAAATTTGGACACTGTTGTCCTCAAAGGACACTTTGAGGTGGAGGTGGACTGCAGACTCAGGTCCTCCAGGATTGGCTCTTCTGTGCTGATACATCCTCTTGTGAAGTTGTTGTTTAGTTTCACTGACATAACTGTCACTGCACTCTTCACTGAACTGAACTGCATAAACTACATTACTCTGTTTGTAGGGATATTGTTTTTAGGATGGACCAGTGTTTGACCAGTGTGTTCCCAGATTTAAAGTGGACTGGAATGTTGTGTTTGTAGAAAATCCTTTTTAGTTTATAAACCAGACACATGAAGGGTAACTACACCCTTCCCTTTGTCCCTGGTTCCTGTCTGTTTGGTTTCTGTGTCCTCTTGGTTTTGTTGACTGTCCATCTGGGGTATCCACAGTCTCTCTGGGCTTCACGAATGTGTTCTTCTTTCTGTTTGAGACCAGAACAGTTTGGTCCAATCAGAGTTAGTTTTAGGCCAAACCCCTCCCTCTAGAAATAAAGCTCAGCTCTCTTACCAGTTGAACTCAGAACTGACAAAGTCTCTTGGAATAAGAGACAAAATGTATTTAACTAATTCCAGATGCCTTACACAAAATGTGTAAAAACATTAGAAATTATTGCTGGTAAATAGCAGTTGAAGAACACTGGACCATTATTATACCTTTATTACACTATCAACAATTATCTAATAATGCATATTTAATCATTAATACTAACTTAAATTTGTGATTTTTAATTAGTCATGAATGTCCCTAAAGGTTTGAATGTCTCATCCTTATCATTGGATATTTATGGTTGATTTAAGTATTTCCCAATGCATCATCTGAAAACAAGCGAGAGGGGGACGTTTAAAATAGCTGTTGTGATATACGTGGCTTTGCTACTGGTTATTCCTAAAGTAAATAGTACACATGCCTTCTCTATGGGACAGTATATATAAAATATGATCAAAACTTCTGCGTGTGATCTCTGACCGTTCTCTGTCCTCAGACACCTCCAGTCGCCCTCCAACAAGGCCTTTCAGCATGTGAAGGTGGACACACTGTGCCAGCCCGAAGCCGTGTCCTCTGTAGCCGTGCCAGGTTAGCCGCATCTGCAACTTTAAATATAGTTTAAAAAAACAAATCCATTTATCTACTACCGTTTATTGAGTAATATTATTTTGGTTTGTTAAAGCAAAACACAACAATTTTAATAAAAGTTACTACTGTGAAATATTTATACACTACAGCCTATATTTACAGTTAATATGTTTATAATCTGCACAGTTATTACTATCTTTAATGAAATCATGTAGACTAGTTATATTTGTGTTTTTTTTTATTAATAATTATATTAAAAATATATAAATATCATGCACATTTATAGACTAGATATTTGTCAAACCGGGACATTCTGTAACAAAATCAAGTTTATAATTCTTTAGATTTTTACATAGATATAGCCTACATATAGGCCTATATTCTTGTCAAATACAGTAAAGTACCTTGTTAATTAGTGAATAATTCAAAGACTATGTCAGAGTGGTTTGTAGTGAGATAATTAGGTTGCATCTGAAGAAACAATAACACTGTACTGTGCCAGAAGACAATATGATTAGTGCATCAAGAGTGAGGCTTGTGTAATAATTACTCAAAGATGTTTTGAGCAAAAACAAGCCACCACTCCAATGTAACAATAAACTCTGAGACTAATTCTTTGTCTGGGGAAGAAACAAGTGTTGGCTGACGCCACATGTATATTGTTATTTTTAGTTTAACTGCAGTCAGTCTCAGGACAGAGGAAACAGGTTAACTTGAAGGGTTATCTAGTCCATGGTTTTAAAAAAAGACAGATGTCGATGAAAATACTTCTGTCATAACACCTCAGTGTCATACTTGGTTATAGGTTTGGTTAGGCTCAACTAAACGGTACACCAGCTTGTCTTTAATATAATTACTATGCTACTATGCTATGCTATTGCTATGTCTTATAAATAAGATTTCAAAGTCTTTAAAGTAATATGTAGCAAGCTTTCAAGGCATAACATACTGACATTAAACACATTTCTGTTGGGGACAGATGTCTGAGCCATTTTTTTGCCCTAACTTGCCCTAACTTTTTTCGCTTGCTCTCTTGCTAGCTCCATTTTTTACTCACAAACATATTCTTACATGCCTTTTTTTTAATTAATTTGTTTTTTTTTTTAGCCGCCTGGTGCAGCGTGAACAGGGACTGAGCATGAAGATAGACTCGCCAAGACTCTGACCCTCTACAACCCCCTAAACCTTATGTTTCTCCCACTCACCCTTCCCCTCTTCTTTGTCCCTCAACTCTTTTTGTAAGTACATGTTTACACAGTGCAAACGAATGGTGTCAAATGCTGTTAATATTGAAGCAGTACACGCATAGTTTGGTGGCTCCAGATTTTTGAACTCATCTCATGGTCACCTTATACAGCTTTGCGCCACAGGTAGTTTGTCATGTAGCAAGGTCCCCCAGTGTAGTTTCTATGTAGCAGCGGACATTTTTTTGAGGTAGTGCAGTTGAGAATGTGGCTGTTTTTTTGTTTTTGTTTTTTTGTTACACATAAGGAAAAGTATGCAGCTGTAATTTCAGAGTAGCAGCTTATTTTACGTACGCTTACATTCACGTACAGTTTGTTGGAACTAATGTAGCTTTTTTTCCCCATTTGGCTTAAACATTATTTTCACAGCAGCCATTTTGAAGTGATCTTGGCTTGTAGTACGAGGAACAGCTGCCATATTAGCTTGCTATCTCAGGAAGAAACGTTAGCTAGCTAGCTCACAAGTTTGCTGTCAGCATGAGACTTAACACAATAACATGGAATTTTGAATTATTTGTATTGAAAGAACAAGATCAACAATGACTGAAAAGCATAATTTAAGAAAAACATATCCATTCATCAGCAATAGTAGTACCATACTTCCAAATGCTGGCCATTGTTCATATTGCTAAAACATTTTTCAAACCTAAATCATTAATATGGCTGCTGTGTGAATAATGTCTGTAAAGTGCACTAAAGTCTTAGAAATAAACTCTATCGTACATTAGAAGGTGAAATCTTACCGGATCAACGTCCAACAAGGCAAGTGCCCAAACTGTTCTGTTCTTATCAATCAGATTTGGATAAGTCAGTGCCATTTTTGACAAATTATTTACTCAATAATTTATGTAGCTATATATCTTATGTAAGAATATGATATTTTCAGTTGAATATCTGAGCCTTGATATGGATTTTAGATTAGATGAGTAGATATCTAGCTGCTAAAGTGAGATAGGAGACTAATGGGGAGACATGGTAATGGCAGCCTTTCACTGTTCATGCAGCTTAAGTTTAACTATGTGTTATGTTTGTATTTTTTTGTCTGAATTGGCAACGACTATAATGGCTGTGAGAGTCTAGTAGAGATTGTACATAGAAAATGTTGTTCTATGATTACTATATTTGTATTATTGACATCTTATAGTGCTATGGTGCAAAGTATTCTTCAGCAGCAGCGTAATGCACTGCGTTCTCTCGACAATACAGTACAAATCTGAATGACATTAAATATAAAGCCTTAAACATCAACACATACTAGAGGAGGGTTAAAGGGATTTCAATACACTTTTTTTTAAGCAATGCTAACTCCAGTGAGCTGCTAATAAGCTCTTGGAATCAGAACACAAGCCTTGTGTTGCATGAACATAGTAATGATACAAAAAGTCAGGTACAACATTAATTTTACAAATAAAAACTTCAAATGTAGCCTGGATTTTCAACCCAACTTTGAAGAAAAAGAACACACATGTAAAAAAAAAAAAAAAAAAAAAAAAAAATCCATCTCAAAGCTGACCAGAACTAACATATGATAATAAATGCATTTTTATTTGCCCTGATGAGTAGTGGACTAACCCCATACTGGGATACACTTGAAAAAGCCATTCAGATCGTCATATCGTCAAGTGAAGGTTAGTGGAGGTCATTAGTTGTGAATTGGTCTTGTGGGCTCTGCTCAGATAGTCTTTTGTCACCGCTGCTTAAATCTGACATGTTCACATTGAAGTTAAGTGAGGTCAAATTCAGGTCGAGATGCTCGTAATTCACTTTAAAAAGTCCAACGCCACACCACAGTAAGCCCACCTGTGTAAAACAATCAAATACTCACTTAGAAAGCACAAAGACTTAAATAACATATTAGATTACAATTGGAGTATAATGAGAGTTTTTAGGAGAAAGTGAGATTAATATGTGGCGCTACAATTTATCTGATGATGAAAAACGATGAACCACTTCTTTTTAAAGTTACAAAAGGTGCCATCTTTTCACCCACTTCATCTGCCATAGTGTTAGCAGTCATAGGGATCCAGCTACACTGATCGAACATTGAACCAGTGTATATTAGGCCATGGGCGACACTCAGCTGAGAAGACAGCGTGGAAAGAAGTTATTGTTTTATTACATTTTACAGAGGCAACAATACTTATCATAGGCTTATTGAAAAGAGCGTACAAAGATGGCACAAGACTAAGGCTGTTGGATGTTCACACTGCAGAAAAAGTGCCCAGGGCTGACGTTCTTCAAATTTTACCTTTGTCTGTGGGAATTTTTTGATCACAAAGACACCACTAGGCTGAAAAAAAAAAGTTTGTTATATATTTCTTCAAAAAGGATCTGATAGTGAGTCATCATAAGAGATGTGGAAGTGGCCTGAAACAAAGAGATGGGGTTTATGTACACAGACATGAACAAATCAACTCTGGGCATTGTTTGAGATCAGTGCCGATCTAGCCCATATTATATCATAAAAAAAACATCTTTGTAATCTAAATCTAGCAAAATTATGGTTATTTTTACTACAGCAACACAAAGCCATATTACACATAACAATGACTTCTTCCATTAACAGTGTTCTCCTGAGTCTAATTTGCCCTGTACATTGCTCCGGCCCTGGTGTGGTTATGTCTTAGGTAGACAGCGGGTGAACTGTCAGAAATGCCAATAATATTTACTGTTAATACATTCCTGACTCTCCCTCAGACTGTGCAGGCTATTTTTCTTTTTTCTATCCCTCGACTCCTCAGCGCAACCTGTGCTGCGTCATACAATGAGAAGAGTTCTGCCACCCAAATGTGGTGAAGCCTTGATTGAATGTGCCCTGTTTAAAAAAAAAAAAAGAAAAAAAGATTGAGTTCTAGAGGGGCGTGCTGTGGACACCAGGCCCATTTTAGGCAGCATGCTACTGGTGTCGCTATAGGTTTACCTCAAGATCAATTGTCACTCAGTCTCAAGCCAATCAGGAATTAGCCACTTCACCAACATCGGCGGTAACTCTTCCTTTCTATGGCTGTGTACTTTTTTTAAATCCTTCAACGAGTGCATGTCAACTGAATGTCCCGTAACTTCTTTGCTGTAGTATTAGGCCATGCTACTCTTCAATGGGTTTTGTGCATTTCTTACCTATTCTTTCTTTTCTAGTATTCCTATGGAGAGAAAAATCTATTATAAATATATCTATGACTAGAAAAATGACATACAAGAATGAACTTTCACTTTTATGGCAATGTTTAATGAAATATTAATTCTTAATGTATGTTTCAGTAAAACAGCTTTCTCTTTAAGTGTAGAGACTTATTGCAGGGATGCAAGTATTATATTTGGTCTTAAAAGATTATCATGTTGAAATTCTAGATGATGTAGAGTGATGCAAGTCAATAAAAGGACAAAAAACTGAAAATTGTGACTTTGTGTGTTTTATACTTACCTTCTGTTCTAATGCTTTTATTTTTTTTATTTATCTTTCATCCATTTGAAAATGACTATTTTTAAAAAACAGTGACGAGTATTTGAAAAAAGCATGATATTTCAATTAAAAAAATTACAATTTGTACTAAAACCTGGAAAAATTCAAAGCTAAAATGCTTCATGACCTCATACATACAATACATTTAAACAGACAAACATAACTTACTCCTCAAAACCAATTCGACTGTTTCTTTATGTATTGTACACACTAATCATATTTAAATACAGCCTCCCCAACATACAAGTATAAAATATAAAACAGTAGAAGAAGAAAAAATAATTATGTAAAAAATGTAGAAATACACATGTGGTTGCCTCCGTAGCCTTAGGTGAAATGGAAGCTGTGGATGGTTGAGTCTTGATAAAAACAATCTCAGCAGTGGGCAGGTCAGACTTTGTGGAGAAGCTGCATGACTGCGATGGTGGTGCTTTGGCCAAAGATGAAAGCGCCACAGACCAGGGTCAGTGCTCCCCACACGGTGAGGACCACTCTGGACAGACCAAGGAAAAGTTAAGATCAGGGAGAAATATGACAAGTCCAGTGGATAAAGCAGACAGACCAGAATGTAATCTTAAAGAACCTAACCTAATAGTTGCAAAATGTTACCTGGCCTTTTCAAAAAGAAATTTAGAAACCTCTCGCTTCACACTAGACTTTCAGCATTCCAAATGTAAAAAAAAAAAAACTTTACTTAATGATTACATTTATTCATATAAACAAATATAAACTGTAAAAAAAAAAAAAAAGTTAAGATAGGGATGGAAATGTGTTGTTTATTACTATGGTTTTCATTTCACTTTTGGCTGTGGTGGTAAATGGGAATCATAAATGGCCAAAGATATTGGTGTGGATGAGAATAATCAGACAGCACTTCTGTCAATAAAGTTCATAGTCTGTTACACATTTTTTAAAGTTTTTAGAGGTGTAGCTTTAACTCTGTGACTGGACAAATTATACTGATACTATAATTTTAGCTTGAGGGTTTCAACACCAAAAAGGTCAACAGTTTAGAAACAATGGGACACCCGATTCCCTGGTGAGCATTGATTTCACATTACAGTGAGTTTTCCTGAAATCTGCCTCAGATGTCATTAGATCAGACACAAGTTGGAAAGGGAGCATGGCTGAATGAGCCATTATTTCTGTCAGTGAGAACGATTACTCAGTAAACAAACACTTCCAGCTTATACTGTCCTACTGTGTCTCAAATGTATTTTTTGGCTTATATTGACATTACATTAACATTTAAATGGGTTTTGTGGAGTAATCTCACCTGGTCTTAAAGGACACTGGCTCAGACTGCATAGCAAACATCAGACACAGACCTGCTCAAACACAAACAGGCTTTAAGTGAATTATGTGACGCACATGAAACAATGAGTATCTATAACTCCAATGCTACCTGGGAAGATGAAGATAAAGAATGCACTGATGCCTCCAATGACACTAATGACTTTACTGATGTCTGGGACAAACATGGCAATGAGAAGAGTCACAGTGATCCACAGGACGGTCAGGAGGTAGCGGCTGCGGCTCTCGAAGGTCATGGTCACAACACCAGCTTGTCTCTGACGCCACCTCAGCAGAGTCTCCTGCATCACTGACCTGAGATCAGGAGTGCAGTAGGTCAAGACAAATATCACATATTTTGTTTGAGGTGTCATTACAATAGTGTATAAGTGGGTTAAAATAAAAGTCACAAGGTGTGGTTAGCGTCTCCAAGTGTTGCCTTCTCCTAACGTTCAGAGACGTACATGTAAAGGTGATCAGGCAACACTACATTTATGTCTGTGATTTTATTATGAGTAAATAAAAAGATCATATAGGTAATCGTTTCTAGAAACTATTTTAATAAATTTTATCATTCAGACAAATTTTATGGATTTAGTGGAAAACAACCTTTATCTATAATTGAATCAATTATAGAAAGTTTGTATTAGACTAGTCTGGATGAAAGAGTCCTAATAATATTGACAGTGATTTAATGCGCTTGACCTGCTGAGCAGCAGAATGATGGGATAGACCGTGATGATGGACACTCCAAACAACAGTCTGGCAATAAGCATCAGAATGTCATGACCGGCGTATGACATGAGAATGTCTGCCTTCACGTCCTTTCCAAACGTCAGGTACCCATAAACCCCTGCAACCGGGCAAGATGGAGACAGACACATGCTTTCATTGTGACCCTGACTTTTGTCATTACTACACAATAACCAGAACAAGCACACAGTACAAAAATGTATCTTAAACATAAGTTTATAATTACTAGTTATTATGGAGGACTAACATATTGTACATACTGTAACTTATGTCCTATATATTTGGATATGTGATTTACTATTATTGTGTACAGTGTGATATGAAGTTAGGGACAGAAATACAAAATCTTCCTGACCGGTGAGCGAGTAGATGATGAGACAGAAGATCATGGACAGTACAGAGATGAAGACCCAATGAGACAGTCTCTGGTTCTCCATGCTGCTGAAGATGGCAACGGACGCCTCATGGCACTGAAACAAACACATACAGTACAATAAACTGAAAATAAAACTGAGGAGTTGTGAGCAACAACTAAAACCTTTAGTAACCTTATCATGAAGGTAAACGGAAAGAAAATAAGTGTTTGGTGTGAGGCTTCATCCAGTTTTCCATCAGTCACAATGAACAACAGCCAACAGACACAATACAGAAGCAGGCTGGTTGTTGGTTGGACAGTGCTTGGATTTTCTCATTTTTCGTGGGGCTCACAGGCCGAGGTGAACATTTCGGCACCTTATTCAGTCTGAACAGTGTGTTGTGGAACGGTGAGTCGAGATGAGATAGGAAATTAAACCAAGGCTATGGCTCTGGGCTGCACAATGGACTGACTTATAGCACAGTCGAGGTCAGGATGCAGACTCTTGTCCCTACTTGATCCCAGCTGCAACAGGGCGCCTTTAAATCTAGTTTCCCCCCTCCATGCCCCCTACCTCTCAGGATCTCATCAGCTCGCTTTTCAACCTCTGCAATCACTTAGCCCAAGGGAGCGTGCCTCAGTGTGGGTTTGTGTGAAAGCACATGCATCCATCTCTCTGCACTGTCCCTCTTTTTGTTATTAGATCCCTGCAGCCTCCTCCGGAAGTTACCTTGGCAACCTGTGAAGTTACACATGGGTCCCTCCACTTTAGATTGACAGAATCATCATTTACTTCTACTGTATGCTGCTCCCGTTAAATATGAAAAGTTCACCTTGCCAGGCTCCCGTGGCGCTCAGCAGCCTTGGGCTTTACTGCCAGCTGACCTTTATTGGACTAAAATGCACTCCACTGAGACACACGCCGCTGCTGCCAAACACCACTGAGAAAACCCATTCATAATCACCTCTATTGAAATATGGTTGAATACTGGGTCAATACAATATGAACTCTGCAGCCAAATACCAACCAGGGCCTTCCAGCAAAGAGACTTTTAACTATTTTTTTCCACATGAGAGATTTGAAAGTTGACACTAACAAAAATCTAATTTCTCAAAAAACCTGTCCTTTTGTAATAACCTAATGGATATTACTTTGTTATATAGTCTCCCACTTTACAATAAGAGTGGGAGAATATATTGAGATGTAATAATAATAATAATAATGAATTGGATTTATATTGCTCCCAAGGGACCATGGGACTCAAAGCGCCACAAGCCGTCCATTATTCATTCACTCCACAGTCACACACTGGTGATGGTAAGCTACTACTGTAGCTACAGATGCCCTGGGGCAGACTGACAGAGATGTGGCAACCATTTTGCGCCTACGGCCTCTCCGACCAACACCACATACATTCACTAAACATTTTTACACATTCATACGCTGTGTGGATATTATATCAATTACCTTTTAGGATAAAGATTAGATAATGAAAAGTAATTTTAGGACTGATAACATGTACATATTATAGATGTACCTTTATGTCTTGCAACGCATAGACTGAAATGTAATATTTTATATGTGACTCCCAAACTCTGTCTTGGAAAGTCACTATTTTTATTAGTGAGCATAATTCTTTGAAAAAATTGCCATCGTAATTCTACTAATCATCTTGTTCTTTCATCACTTTGTCCTTTGGCTAAAAACACTTAAGTAATAAGAAAAGACATAAACTCACCTGAAAACCAAAGCAGATGGTGGGGATGGCACTGAACATGGACGCCCAAGAGCTGGTTCTGCAATGTCACAAAAAAGAGCTCATCAAACTTTCTTCAGTTGATGAGAACCTGTGTCAGTCAAAAGGAATTTTGGCAATGAGACCTAATAGGACAGAGCCTGTATGTCACACAGTGGTTAATAGGGAAAGGTTAAACTTGGCTAACCTTGATCTACTTTTTGGCTTTGACGTGTCATGTTTCTGTGTTTTTGCTAACCAAACAACTAAGCTCTGGCACTAAGCATATTGCATGTGCAATTTATCCAAAACATTGAACGATAGCTACATTAAAAAAAATCCCATAACTGACTAGCAACCTGGCACAGACTGTGGGGGTTAAAATTATGTTTATTTATTTAGTATCCAGCTTGACATGAACAGATACAGACCCAGTGCTGGACATAGACGTGGTGCGAAGCAGAACAGAAGGCATGGTGTAGTATTTGACAATGATGGCGATGGTCAGGTAGGTGGCAGCCAAAGTACCTAAAACACTGGAAGAGGACAAAGACAAATGGCTGCTTTACAGAGAAATCTGTGAGGTTAATTGTAATGGCTGCTTTACTGAAGGGGAACCGCAGGGGTCACAGTGCCTTTGGTGAGGTCACAACCAGGGCTTGACATTAACACCCGCCAAACGCAGGTGGTTTTCAGCTGTGGCGGGAGGATTTTACACATTTACCAACAGGCTAAGCGTTAATTGCGGGGTTTCTGCTCCATTTAGTGAGACTGGAGCACATGACTTTTTTTCTTTACTTTTATTACACTACATTTAAAACAGTCTGTGTTGTTGAGTTAAGAAGCGCTGCACAGCTGCAGCTCTTTTCCCCGTTCTGACTGACGCACTCACTCACAGCCCGAGCAGCTCGGAGGAAATGCACGCTCATGTCAAAGGTCACAGAATTAATTTAGCTATTAAATTTTCTCTTTTATTTACATTTTCAAAAGCCCCTCCCTCCTCTGCTTTGTCTTCATGACACTAACTCCTGTCTCACAGTAAAGTTTAATCATAGTATCACAGACTGCTGCTACAAACATGCTCTTGTTGCTCTAAAGACGACATAAAGTTACATAGCCTATAGTTTTCTAAATATAATAAGTTGATAATAACTTAAAACCTAGCGTAAATCATCATGAGGTAGATCTTCATTTCAACACAGTTCTGTCTGGTTTGCTCTCTCTTCTTTACCTACATGTAAAAATGTTTAGTATGTTGAATCAGATGCCAGCACATACTCAAAATAAAAAATATTATAGACCATATTATTATTGTTTTTTTTTCAATATTTAATATGTGCTCAACTGATAGTGTTGTACATTTTATATCTTGAAAATGTATTATATATTTTACTAGCATTAGCCATATATTTAATCATATACAAAATCCAACTTAAATTTTGGCCATTGAAAACGCTTGGGGGCTAGTAACTTTTGAAAACCACTAGCCACAGTGGTTGGTGTGCAAAAAAGGTAATGTCAGGCCCTAGTCACAACCCTTATCCTTTATCCATGTATGGAACAAGCAGGCTGCATTAGTCTAAGGCTTTTCATGAATCATATACTGGTTGTGTAAAAGAACTAGGGATGAACATTATATTGCATTTAAAAGACTGGTCAAAATAGAACATTTAAACTGACCTGATGTATTTCTGAATGCTGATCTCTTTGGGGATGGACATGGGCAGAATGATGAACACACAGAGCAGCACCAGAGCAAAGTGTTGGTCTGTGTACCAACGGTAGGGCATCTCTGACCCCGGCAAGCCAGTCACCACCTCATACAAGGAGCCACACACTGACAACACACAAGGTTCAACGGTAGTAGTGATAATAATAATAATAATAATAATAATAATAATAATAATAATAATAATAATAATAAATTATTAAACTGCTAAAAGAGTCCAGGTGAAGGATGTGGTTGAATCAGATCTGTGAGGAATGAGTGATGTGTACAGTTAATCTGGTGTGGGTAATACTTCTTTCAGCAGAGTTCTGGACATGTTGAAGGTATTGGAGAAGTGTCTGTGGTAAACGGGAGAGCAGGCCATTACAGTAATCAAGACAAGAGGCATGGACGAGGACCTGGGTGAATCTTTTGAGTGAGCAAAGGTTGGAGTTGGGAAATGTTACGTAGGTGGAAAAAAGTTGTGAGGATTATATTGTTGATGTAGAAAGTGAAAGACAGAGTACTGTCCAATATGACACCTATGTGTTCAAGTCTATGCAACACATATTCAGTGTATGTGCACAAAAAGTGATTTGTTTTGTTTTTAAAGAATTTAGTATTTTCCTTTTATTATTTATTTATTTATTCCTGACATGCTCTGACAATAGTTTAAAAATAAAGTCAAAAATAGTTATCATCAAAAGGCACATGGTATTTAAAGTGCTGAATTTGGAGCCCAGGCTGGAGAGAATAATTACTGTATTTTGTCTTTAATTGGCGACACGGTGGAAAGCACTGTGGTCTTACATCAAGAAGGACCAGAGTTTTTAAAGTTTGCATGTTTTCCCCGCTAACATCAAAACATGCTATAGTCTCCGGTTAGTGACAAGACCGGGGTAACCGGAGGCCCCCTGTGGTGGCTGACAAAAATGGAGATGGGCTGAATGTCCATTTATAAAAGGATAATAAAACCTTTTTTTTTTTTTTTTAAGTCAACAGAGGATCTTAAACTTTAAACTTTAAACAATTAAACTTCAGGCAAGCGTTTTGACTGTCATCTCTGAAAAAGTACAAAAAGCAAATAATAGAGTTGATTTTTTAAATTTTTACTTGATATTTGGTTGGATTGTGTGACATTCATCAGTCTACTGTATATATGCAACCTATCCGTGTGATTTGCTCATTTACTCATTTATGGCAACAGACTCTAATGTGTGCCCTGAGGGAAGAAAAGCCAACCAATGTTTAAAACTATGTTTTTTAAAGCAGTTGATTTGGCTCCATTTTGCATAGAAATTGAGAAAAATGGATTCTGGCAGATCATAAAACGACTCTCAAAAAAAGAACGTGGAGTTTTTTTAAAAAAACAAAATAGTCTGACATAATGTAAACTGTAACTCACACTTCTCCAGCTGGTGGGCCACTATCACCAGGAAGGCCACGGAGATCATGAAGAGGTTAAAGACAAAGCAGATCTCACAGAGCTGACCAATGGCCGCTCCGCACACCTCCTTCACGACGGCCTGGTATGTGCACTGCCCACTGATGGACGACGAGTACCCCAGGATGATCAGACCGCTGACCAGGAACACAAGAGATATCTAAGAGAGATGAGATGTAAATATGCAGGACAGGACGAAACATAATTAAACATTAAAAACAATGCTGAAACACTGAAGGCCAACGGAAACATTTTGCGAAAGCATTCCTACTCAACAGAAGCCATCGCTGCTTTATGAAATGTAAACTGTGAGATACAAAGAGTCCATTTGTTTTTTAATACTGACAATTAAATTCACATTTTATGTCAGAAAAATCACAGTTAATCTGCCTTATTAACCAGAAATTATAGCAGATGTGTTCATGAGGATTTTAGATGAACAATAAAATTAAATGTGTACAAAATAATCCTAAACTGTCGCACAGAAAACGTAGTGCTTCCATTCAAAGTTGGCAGCAAAAGTAACCAAACCAATACAGTTATTGAACGAGGCATAACAGCACTGTCTCTATAACACAGTGATATATCCACAGTCACAATGGAAGAGAGCGTGAGCCACAGTGAGCGCTGACAGCAAAAAGTAAAAACAGAATAGATGCTGCTGGCAGTAGTTTGAAGTGAAGGCATATAAAAATAATCTAAAATGCCGTTTTCTTAACAGACTATCCCAAGGACATATCACAAATCTTGGCTTAATGGCTGTGGACAGGACCAGATTTAAATGTAAATTGTGACCTGAACAGCTCATTAGCCGTGTCCAGGGTCAATGTGGTTACTGATGGGGTTATGGTTGGGCATAACCTTTTCAAGTAACTAATAAAGACTTGCCTTTAATGGAGATCTGTGTTCAATTCATTTCAGTATTTTAAACTTAAACGCTCAGCAGGAGTTAAGGAGAAAATGTCAGTCTGATAAGGAGGAGGTGAATATTGCTGTGACAGATCACAATCTCCTCCAGATCGCCCACAGCCTTCAAGATAAATGAATAACCTGCAAACTTTCCATCCTTAAATATCACAAAAGCCTAAACTTCAACAAAGGCAGTTGGAGTGAAATATAATAAACTGTGGTAAATAAAGCCAAAATTAGCATTTTGTCTTTCATTTTAAGACTTCTCAAAACAGGATTTTTTTTCTATATGAGTAAATTCATAATTCGTAAAATTGTAAATAATTTTTGGATTTACAGGTTTCATTTACAAAATACAGCTACATATATATAAAGGTTTTTAATATAATGATAAAGAATTATAGAAAAGAAAGAAATTGTAAATCAAAAGTTCTTAAAAGATGTTTTCATTAAATACAATACTCATTTTAGGTAACAGATACTGTTCATTTAAGTGGAGGCTCATATACAGTGTAGCAGCCTGTGATGAAGAAGTGTAGCAGCCTGTGATGAAGAAGTGTAGCAGCCTGTGATGAAGAAGTGTAGCAGCCTGTGATGAAGAAGTGTAGCAGCCTGTGATGAAGAAGTGTAGCAGCCTGTGATGAAGAAGTGTAGCTGCCTGTGATGAAGAAGTGTAGCAGCCTGTGATGAAGAAGTGTAGCAGCCTGTGATGAAGAAGTGTAGCAGCCTGTGATGAAGAAGTGTAGTAGCCTGTGATGAAGAAGTGTAGTAGCCTGTGATGAAGAAGTGTAGTAGCCTGTGATGAAGAAGTGTAGCAGCCTGTGATGAAGAAGTGTAGCAGCCTGTGATGAAGAAGTGTAGTAGCCTGTGATGAAGAAGTGTAGTAGCCTGTGATGAAGAAGTGTAGTAGCCTGTGATGAAGAAGTGTAGCAGCCTGTGATGAAGAAGTGTAGCTGCCTGTGATGAAGAAGTGTAGCAGCCTGTGATGAAGAAGTGTAGCAGCCTGTGATGAAGAAGTGTGTGTAAAATGCCCACCAGCTCCACGGTGACGGCGCTGTGGATTCCTCCGGCTTTGTCGAAAGCCCAGGGGAAGTTGAGGAGTCCCGCTCCCAGGGCAGACTTCAGAATAATAAACACGGCCCCCATTGACCCGAGCCGAGGCCCGGCCGCGTCCAGCTTGGGTTTGGCGGAGGCTGACGCCAGCAGGCTAATGCCCTCCCGGGCTAACTCCTCCATGGCGCGGGACCTCGAGGCGCGCTCATGCACCTGCTATTGACGCTCACACAAGTGGGTCCGGTTCATTGACAGGGGCTGCGGGCCCTCTCCCTGAGGCTGACTCACAGAATGTAAAAAAAACTCTGCACGTGTCGGTGCTGAGGCTGCCCTGTCACAGCAAGGTGAGCCCAAAGAGAAGGAGACGGGTGTGGCCTTCACTTACCGTAAGTAATCTGTATATACAGTATAATAAACTAACACCACACAAACTTTTGCCCTGTGTTTACCAAACTTTGGGTCAGGACCCAAAAGTGGGTCGTGGGAGGTTTTTTGGGGGTTGTTCTAATCTAACTCAGTATTTTTTAAAATCCAGAAAAAATATTTGTGAAAGTCAATGGCACTTGACGTAAATATAACTGGTTTAATAGGGACATTAAAAATCAATGAAATGCCACAAATATCCAAAACACAAAATGTCCCATAAGGGGATTGGCACAAATAATTTGCTCTTTTTGGATTTTGGGAAAATAAGTTTGAGAAACACTGGCCTAGCCTACTATTTATGGGTTAATATTAAATAGGCTATTACTGCAGACTTTGCCTACACTGCTTTGGAACATTTTATTTTCTTTAACCAGGTTATTATGAACATGTTTATTTATTTATTTATAATAACAACCTGTCATTGTGGAGGTGAATATGACTGTAAACACAGTTCTCTGCAGTTTTTTGATTTGTTTGTACAGGCATTGACAAACGGTCCATTACCTTTACAGCTGCCCAGTTACAGGTTCTCTGGTGCATTCAATTCCTGAAAGTTAAAATTGTGTGGCTCTAAAGCTACAACACAATATATTGACAATAATTATAATTATTATTTTAACAATAATTGCTGTGCTTCACTGTCGAGTGTTGCGTCAGTGTTTGCCTATGCCCTCAAATCTGCTTGATGTGCTTTGTAGCTTTTAAAGCATGTTCTAATAGTTACAAACCTGCTCTAATATTCAATTACTTAATTGTGAAATTATGTCTAAACAGACTTTTTTTTTCTTTACCTCCAACCTCCCATGGGACTACAGATCAAAATGAGTTTATGTTGTTAATAAGGGCCAATGTTCTTATGTTGATTAATAAACACTGTTCCATAATAAATAAACATAATTGGTCTCTGGCAATAATCACATGTAGTGCTAAAAGGGCAGAAATGTGTAGGCTTATCAGTGAGAGGCATACATAGTTTTTGTCACCAAATCTTTTACGTGTTCTGACTCAACGCAGGCCTTGAGCTATTCGACCTAAAATCCAGTTTTCATCAGGTTGAAAAGATGCAAAAGAGTGTGGCTTGTAAATAGGCTTGACAGAAGCACTTTTAACAGACGGAACTAAAGGGAAAATGAAAAAGAAGCAATGACATGAAATAATTTTACTTGTGTAACTTAGTTTCATGGTATTAAATGAATTTCAAGCTGCCTGGTCTAGAGTAAAATAGAGCCTTTAAGTTAAAGTTTGATTTGCAATAAAAAGAGAGATTATGGGCACAAAAATTAATTTTGCAGTGCCATAACCCTAACGTTTGCAAAGACATTTATGGATTTATTTAACTTTCTTCCCCTCTGGTGCATAAAAGGTATAAAAATATGTGTGCTAAAATGATCATTACAGTAAGTAACATGACATACTGGTGCCAACAGAAATGTTGGTAGTGTTACTTTGCAATGTCTTAGTGACTAAAGGTAGGGAAAAAAAGTCTTCTTGAGGTTCATCAGGTATATGAAATCTCTGCGTTTTCCTTTATATTAAAGGATAGATGCCTGTGGGTCGAGCAGCTGATGGTTCAAATCTGTGCTCTAGGGAACAACCAACAGTATAAAGGAGAGAACATGTGAACAGGTACAGGCTGGTATAAAGTGAGCAAAAATTGATGAATCTGAGGGGAATGGAGAGTTCAGCTCTGAGCGGCCTCAGTCTTTCTTTTAACTGCCTGCTCAGGATGTGAGCAGGCGACATGATTTGTCTGAAAGGAAGTCCTGGCATCTGGGAACAGAGAAGGGAAAGAGGGCATGTGACCTCCACTCACCACCAGCTTTTCCAAATCTTGTTAGCGCTGCAAGCTGGCTCCAGGGTCATTTCCCAGTTTCCCAAGGTTCAGAGGGAGATTAGTTCTCCAGTGGGGCCGTCATCCCAGAGGACGGGTGACAGATTCACAGGCTGATCTGGCTTATTAGGCTCGGATAAAGAGTCAAAGTCCAGACTGCCGAGCACACCGACGCACATCACTTCTGATGAAATCAACCTGCATCACTGAATTCAGCTGATAACCACTTCTAAACCCATGATACACTCCTAATCACTTGTTCACAGAAGAATGCATTATTAATGAATTCATCTACAGAGTGAATCAAAATGATGTCTTTCAACCTCCACTTAGGATTATAACTAATGTTTTGGCACATTTTGTAGAGTTGCACCTTGTAAACAATACAACACACAAAAACTCTTTTACTATGCTTTTTTAATTTATATGTTTGAACAAGTTCATTAATGCTACTTGGTTGAGCATTAGCAATATCAACATAATGCTTGGCTGGAGTTCATAATATAAAAAATAAAAACAAAGGGAAATTAATGTACACAAACATGGTCGGGTTTACTGTAGAGGGACTTTGAATGGTTAAACCTGAGGACCGTTGAGACCCATTGGGCTTCATGATGGGAATATCGGCAGGAAATTTGGGTATGTGATTTGGTCGTTTTGTAAACCAGCTGCTAAATGTCTAAATGTCTAAACAGTACAGTGCAAGCATTGTATCTGCTCAAATTCAATTGTATTGAATCAAATTCAATAAATATAAAAACACATTTCATTAAAGAAAATGTTTGGTCAGATAACATTTGGGAAAAGACCAGAAACAATGACATGGCTGTCCAGAAAAAAGTGTTTAGAGGTCGGTTTGAATGAACATTTTACATTGTGTGTAACACTTTCTAATACTGTTTATCAGTTCACAAACAACACCAAAGGACAGCCTTGAAGAGACCATGAAAATATTAGCATCCCAGTAAACCTTGATGTCCGGAGGGCCTGGGTTTAAAAAGTCCAGGATTGTCCACCTCAACTTGGATAAACTTGAAAAATTCCCATAACAATGGAAAGCAGTTCATAGTTGCCGTTCCAGTCAAACCGTGGGGTTTTTCCCAGTGGTCGTCTGCTGCTGGAGATATATGGGACGTTTGATGCGCTGCTTCCTGCGCTTGGGTTTACTCTTGGCTTTGGTCAGCTGCACCACAAAAAATGACAAGACGACCATGGCTCCTAGAAAGGCAAAAACTGGAATGGTCTGACCCACTTCCTGATTATAGCGTCCAGGCATTATTCCTAAAAAGAGAGGCAGCAGTTAATTGTGAATTCTACACAAACATTTAAAACTTGATATGTCCTATCTTACCTCCAGGGATGTCCCAAGCCCCGCTTTCCCCAGGAGACAGAGGTCTGACCTGGGGTCTGTAGGCCCTCACATTGGGCAGAGCCACCTTGTCCAGGTCCACTGACAGAAGTTTCTGGTGCTTCCATAGGTTGCTGTGCAAGAGCAACAATAAACATTGTAAATGTGCCGAATTTGTCCACTTTTCTTTGATCGAGGAATAAATTCATAGAGATCCAGAGAACACAATAACAACACTTGTGATGTCCACATCCTCTTAAGATGTACCTGGGTGCTGTCTCATTGAGTGGCTGGGGCTTTGCCCAAGACAGGTGAGGGCAGGCAGGAAGGGGGCGAGGCTTAGGGTCACCCAGATGAGCCTCTAACACTTTGGAGTAACGGTAAAGATGGTTCCCTGCAGACATGAGGGAGAGGGTTTTAAATAAACATCCAAGAGATTTTTTTACATTTGGAGTGGCTTGCGTTTCTTAATTTTATTGGAGAAAGGCTGTAATATATGTACTCACGACTATATGTACAATATTTTACCTTCTAGTCTTTGTGGCAGTGGGCGCTCTGTGCCTGTGGGAGGCGCTACTCGGCTGTGAGAGTGGCTGAGGCTTGGAGGGGTCATGCTGTAGGAGGTATACTGCAGGAGAGCATCCAGCAGCCAGAAGCAGTCTGTGGGAAGAGAAAAAACACCAGCAATCAAATATTTGGAAATGTTGAATTGCACACACAACAGAAAACTCTTTGGAAAAGTACCTTTCTGTCGATGGCTGTCATCAATACAGTTTGAATCTCCATAGAGAGCGATACGACCTCCCCCTTCAGAGGGGGTTTGGTACAGGCCCAGAATGGGAACTCCCTCCACCATTGCCGTTTCCTGCTTTAACACTTCTAAGCCTGTAAGACACACACAGTATTGAAACATCTGAAACAGGGACACATAGATTAAAAGGTTGCCCGTCAGCTGCCAGCCAATGTTGCGCTCTATTAAGCCAAATTCAATTTTTAAAAGTGAAGCTAGTACCTTGGTCCTTTAAGTTCTTGGCAATCACTATTCCATCTTCTGGGAAACGAGCGATACTGCAGCCTGAGGCATAGTACACTGAAAAGAGGCAATAAAAGTTTGCCAAAGGTAAAAAAACAGAAGCATAGAAGAGCAGAGAAAAAGCTTGCGAGGTACTTACTTTCGTGGTCAGCTAAAGTGAAGTCCCCCTCATACAACCCATCACTAAAAGCCATTCCCCAGACTGAAATGAGGTCGTTCAGAGCTGGTACGTTGGCGCCCCCTGTATCTGGCATCCACCACTGCCTGCACATTCCATTAAAAAACAGCCATATTATTCATGTTACACACAATTGCCAGAGGATTACTTTGCTTCAGCATGCAAGCGCTATTAAGGAGACGGCAATTTATCAACATTTCTATTTTATACAGCCTGACTTAAAAGCTCCCTTTGCCACCAGAAGTTCTCATGAGAAAAATCAGAGCAATATTACAATGGCAGAGGATTTGTCATAAAAAGAAATCTTAATTCAGTTTTGTCGCTATTGGATATTTTGTCCAAGAAATGCATCTGTGAATGAACTGCACGCAAATGAACCAATGCCATTCAATTAAAACTGAATTATTCAGAATAATATTTTGAAGACTATATTTAGCCATATTTGATCTAGGGGATTCTGAGAGACAGCTTGGGTAGGATATGAATGAAGCAGTATGAAGTTATGAGTAATTGTTTAGTCTGCATGAGGAGTAATGAATGAGAAAAGTTGTTATACATTACATATAGTATTACAGCTAATAACAGAGATACTGTTGGCTACATCTGGTGCAGTTTATCTTTGTATCATTATAGGATGATAAAGCTCCTGTTGAAAGCACTTTTAAAGGTATTAGTCGTTTAATCACTGAACCGTCTCATAATAGAGAATCATAGATCACTAAAGAGCGTGTCCAAAACGAAAGCCAAATTTAAAGCAGCAATGCATTATAGTATCTTTAAGGTCTGACAACCATGAAAGGATAATCAATCAAGAAACACTTCTTCTCAAATGGTTGTTGAAATGCTTGGGCTGCACTTGTTCTACAAAATGCATCGACTAGAATACTCTTCTTTTCTGATGCTTTCTGCATTCTGACCTTCACAAAAAAACAAGTATGATAGTATTGGGCTCGTGTTGTAACAAACTGCTGGAGATGATTACCTTGTGTTTTCGTCATAAAACTTGACCTTTCTCATTACAGATGTGTTATACCAGTCGCTGAAGATAATGAGCGACAAGCCGTTATCAATATCTCTCCTTAGCTTGGTGATCTCTTCAGGAAAATACTCCTCCTCACTGTCCACCATAAGCAATGTGCCTGCAGATAGATTGAAAAAAAAACATTAACGTCTGTAATCTTTTGCTAATAAGCCTGAAACAATTTGGCAAAATAAGCCAACAATAAAAGAGACTTATTATTACTTCTTACAGGAATATCTGTTTTACATTACAAGTTTCTTACCATACTGACTGGCATCAAAGCAGGTGATGGGGGCACCCAGCACCTCAACAAAGTATCCCATACTCCGTAGGTGCTGGTACATGTCCCGAAAGTTTGTGTGGATATGATCCCCATTCCTTTAAACATTAAACACATGACAGGAAAATAGGATCAAGATAATGTGTACAACATGTATTGAAGAATGAAAGACAATAAATCTAAAGCAGCAGCGCTAAAAAACAGTAACACACCAGTCTAACGGGTCGTTTTTCATTCGGAGATTGTCTCGGGGAAAGTAGCCAGGGGGATAACGCAGATTGTGGTACTGGTCCCATAGCACCCTCTTACTGCGTGGGGGAGTAGGCACAATTTTTACCTTGATTGGCAGTTTGACTGTGGAGGTCAGCTCTCCACCCACCTCAGACTAAAATACAGGGACAAAAATGACAGTTCTGTAACTAACAAAACGTAAACATTGTTGGGGTGTAATGGCAGTGACTCACATCATTCTCTGCAGGCGAGGCCACAGTGATCATCACATGACCTTGGGCTATTCCGTCCCACGATGCTGCTTTCTTGGCCACGGAGATGGAGACCGCCAAATAGCCAACCCACGGCCACAGCACTGATGAGTATGAGAGTGCTACGTCAATGTGGTCACCGTTCTGGGGAAGATATGGCTGCCAGATGGGCTAGAAGAAAAACAGAGAGGACAAATTTTAGAACACTGCACAATCTAGTTGATCCTGGTGTGTTGGCTTTTACTCACCTTATCGACAATCTTGCCTGTGACGCCCATGCCATTAAGAATAGTCACATTGACAATGGTAGGCATTCCCCCATAGTAGATGGGCTGAGAGCAGTAAGGCCACATGTATGGAGACTCAGTCAAGTCAATGTAGCTGGGTGACAAGCTGGAAGGAATGATGGAGGCTTGTCACTTAATTTATTAATCATAATTACTGACAAAAATATAAACAAGACTGGCTCCATTTGTCTTAAATTGTGCACTAAATGGAGACGCTAAAGAAAAGGTCTTTACCTAGCCTGAGGTCTGTAGCTGTTTAAGATCTGGTATGCCCTGATCAGGTCTAGTTTTCCGTGGCCCTGCTCAAACATGTTGACCCCCGGGAGCCTGCGGGCTGACGCGATCAGAGCCTGCTTCATGGAGGCTGGGTTCACCAGCTCCCGGTTCAGGACGGTGCTGCAGACACAATGAGGACAACGAGTCTGTAAGAGTAGTTTTCACCACAGTGCTGACGGAATGAGAGAGAATGTGTCTGAGCAAATGTAGTCTGGGTTTTTACTATATTACAGTCACATCATAATGTTTGATTTAGTTCCTAACGAGAAAAGTTGTCTGTTTTGTAAATACAAAAGAAAGGGCACTCAGCATGTACCTACAAAGATATAGATACAAACCTTGGCTTGTGTGATTAAAAAGGAAAAGGGAGATGATGGCAGTGTGATGCTTACTTCCGTTATATGAGCCATTTGCAAAGTCACACATGGCTTCCATTACATGTGCACAACAAGAGGCCTTTCACATTATAAATAGGGCATATTGACAAACTGAGAATATTATCCAGCTAAAGAGTGACACGCCACCTTCCTGTGGGACACATTTCAGAGCCCGCTCATGTAAGATTGCAACAGAAGATTTAGTAAACACAAGACTGAGCTTGAAATATCCTCAATATTTAACTACATATGTCCTCTGTTACATTCATTCACTAAGATCATTTTAAAACTAGTGTCATTTTATACACTTTCTGAAACTGAACAGGGACTTTCTGAAATTGAATTGCTCTTTAGCATTGAGTTTAGATTGTAGCCTGTCAGATTCTATACAAACCTGGCCAGAAGAGTGACCGCCCCAGCCACCACCGGGGAGGCCACACTGGTGCCAGACAGAGAGCGACATCCCTCCTTCATCCCTGATCCCCGAACACCAGAACCATAGGTGACAATATCAGGCTTCACTCTGCCGTAGCCCCCTGGCAGTTCCTGCACAGAGAAAAAGGGCACAGTGTTAGAGAATGGCCTTAAAGCAGAAGAAAGTGGAAACTTTGAGCTCAAATGTCACATTCACACTATTGAAAGTGTGTTTAGGAAGATATATTAACACCATAAATTCTCCCTTTCCCTCTAAGACTATTTAACACTCTGGTCCAGTTGAAATAGGTCCCCACAGAACTCAAAGACATGCCGGACATGGCAATTTATTTTAGTATTGATTAGCTCATGGTTAGGTTAGGTATTTGCTTGTTCTTTGTTACTTTAGTGAATGTGTTGATGCAGAATCATTTCTGAACATTACATGATGTAATGAACCCACTGGTTCAGAAGGGGGTTGACATTTTCTTTATTACATTTGTGACATTGTACCCAATAGGGCAGGTTGTCAAAACAGTGCCACGGCCCTGCTTTCCCAAGCCTTTAGCATGGTATAATTAATAAAGCACGAATGCTTTCACCGACAGATTTATGTTCTGCAGTGTTGAACACTAAAGCAGCCCAGTGAGCAGGAAAGGAATGCCACTGAGATGTTTTTTTGATAAAGTGACTATAAATACATTAGAGACGTTAGAGATACATTTAACGCCAACTTCTTATATACTCTTGAGAAATAATAAAACAGATACACACAACAGGGGAATTTAGAAAATGTACACTCAGCTGTGTACTAAGACTATTCTACTTCAGTGACAGTTGTGTCATATTTACAGAAATGATTCAGCTGAAAGTTTGGCAAACCCAGTTGATATAATTGTATTTAAAAGGCTGGGTTCATGAATTATTCTGATACATTCAGGTGGAAAAGCAGACTGCAGCAGTGAGTACTGTCTGTTCAATCTGTTCACGGCTGAGCAGCTGAGGCGAGCAGTGAGATGGACGCAATCAAAAAGGGAAGTTAATTCAGATCCCAAGGCAGATGTCTGCTTTGGGCAATAGCTGTGAGCATACTTTTGGGATATGGATGATGAATCGGGAGCTCACAATGCGATTGAGGAGTTTAAATAGTGTGTGAGTTTGTTTGTGTGTGTGTGTGAGTTTGGCTTACCCACGTGGTCATGCCTCTGGAGGAGAACCGAGCAATATTGTCCTCAAAGTCAATTCCACCAACCCCGATTACATCCATTTGATCTGCTGGGTTGTTCAGGGTACTATGAGACAGAACCAACTTTAGTTCCCTCTGAGGCTTCAATCATAATTGACATGAAAAACTTAAGATACATGTGACCTTAAATTGAAGGTCTGAAGCTGTTATATAGAAGAAACCTTTTCATTGGGAGTGATATAGAGCAGCATACCCATAGAGAGGTCCGTCATTGCCGATAGCAGAGACCATGATGACTCTATTAGCAGTCAGCTCCCACACCTGCCAAGGTAAATGATCCATTCAGAAATTCAATGAGGCGACATACAGTATATACTTATGTTGTTTGAAGGAGAGTACTATAACACATTTTACCAACAAATCATTTACACAAAACAAAGGCTTACTTTACGCACTTAGTAATCATAGTGGTATAAAGTCAATATACTGTCATTTATTCATCAAAACATGAACCCTTTATCTACAAAGAAATGTCAGATAATAAAAAGGAGAGGCTTTACAGCACCACTTGATAATAACGTTTCCCATTGTAACTCTGTATGTATTTACTTAACTAGACCAACTTTGTTTATAATCAATGCAATGGGAACATGCGCACAAATAATTTCAAAATAATTTATTTGTCCAGCGACATTTGCACTATAATTTTGGTTGTATTTTTTTATATGGTTTGGTCTTATTACAAAAATAAACAATACTTAATCTCAGATGATAATTGTATGTCACCTTATCAACAAATGGGTGGTCCATGAAGTCAGGCCCACCGATGCTGAGGTTTAGAACGTCAATCTTCTTTAGTATGGCATAATTGAAAGCATCCAGAAACCAAGAGGTGTATGATACCTAAAAAGAGACAACATTTTATTTTTTACATTCAATATACAATATATGTTAGTTTAGTTTATTTGAGCAAAGACCATATACCGGAGCATTAATCAAAAATAATTTGAGCAGATGCTTTGTATCAGACTGTGGTTCTCTGAACTAATTTCCAACATAAAGAACAACATAGAACAATAAAAACAATGCAATATATACAAATGGAAGTAATAATAAATACATTTTATATTAAAAGTTTAACAATAACATGAGTCATAATTGGATTACAGAAAAAAAAATGTACCCACCCCATTCCACTAAGTGCCCTTCAAATATACTATAGATGCATTTTTCTAGTTTAGGAGAAAACAACAAGCTAATTCTGACAATTGTGTGATTGTAGAAAGTGTTTTTTTTTTTTTTTCTAAGCTACATTTTTTCTTTACACAAGTCTTTACACGATTTTAACTCTGTCAAAAGTTTGTTTGTTCCATTCTGTAATTGCTACAAAAGAAAATGCAGATTTATCTTTTTAGTATAAGGTACATTGGCCGGCAAAGGTTGAAATTGTTGTTCTGCTCATTTTTTCAGATGTTAAATTGAAAAACCTTTTGAGTAGTGGGTTAAATGTTTTATATAAGAGTTGTAAATTAAAGTACGTACCTGGTTGTTTGTGAACACTTTAAAGATGTGCAGCTCTGAGTCTGGGGCAAAACCTTGACACTCCCTCATACTCGCGATTACTCCTGCTACAAATGTGCCATGACCCAGCCCTAAAAAGACAAAAATTAGAGAACAACTGTAAATAATGCTGTCAAAAACAGACATTATTATTGTTGTGTCCTTCAGCCTCACCATCATCCAGTGTTTTTTCATTTGTCCAGTTGGTTCTTTCCTTTACGTTCTTAAAATGTGGGTGTTTTTCACTCAGGCCCGTATCAAACACAGCCACCTTTACCCCTGAGCCTGCAAACACAAAAATAGAAGAACTCAGGCAGATGTTACATCGAGAAAATATTTTAACACAGATGATGTCTGCCCACACTTTGGAAGAGAGATGCGAAAGGCAGCTTACCAGTGTGTCCCATCTGCCAAAGTACATCCGCCTGGAGGATCTGTGCGACGTGTCGGGGGATAGCTCGCAGCAGCCGACGACTGGAGTGGCGACCAGTGGCATGCCAGAATCCCGAGCCCAGTGATAGGCTGGTTCTTCTGAATGTACGTGAAGACTGCCATGACTGCCATCTCTCCGTCTCACCAGTGGCATTGCAAGGTGCAGCAGGTTCAGGTGCTTTGAAGACACAAGACGGAAAACAGAGGACACTGCATTACTATAATTGTTTTAGGTACTCTTCAAACGTTAAACAACACAGCTTTAAGTCTTTAAGCACTTCTTCCCTTTGTCATGGTCTTACCACAATCTTCCTGTGTGTCTTCACATTCTTAGACTTTTTGAGGCAAGCTACATATACACATTTAATTTGTTGTTAAACTGTTTTTCCGTAAAATATCTACATCAATAAAACAAAAATTATTTAGAAATAATTATAAAATAATATTGTTTCCAGTTTAAAGCATAATAGGTATTAGTTACCTTAACCTTATGAGTAGATTAACTCTTTTGGGTTCAAGAATCTTACATAAATGTGTGGAGCACACAGATGGAATGAGTCTTTAGGGCAAGTACCCGTGGCTCCCCAAATAGTGTGGTATAAGTAAAGTGTATTTTGCCCCCAATATGCATGCATTCAGGTGCCAAATCTGTATTAAGATGTAAAGTTGAATTTTAAGCTAGACTCTGCTTCATAATGTCTCAGCGTAAATGTTACGGCTGGGGCCACACTGAAGTCTTTCATCCGATTCCAGGATGGGGGTGTTCTCACTCTGTCCACACAATCTGACTGACCCACAACCTCTGAAGGAGAGCCAACACAGACCCCTCTGTCCTTAATCCTACTTCCCCCAAATGAAAATCACACAAACACACACCACAACCCTAATCAGCACATTAACATAAACAATGAAGGGTGGCCATTATAGAGTCAATTTCATGAATAAATGAAAGTGATCTTTTTTTATTTTATTTATTTATTTAGAAAGTAAATTATTATTATTATTATTATTATTATTATTATCCTCTAAGGCACTACCTGTAATTTTGTGATTGGTTCATCTGTGTGTCAATCTGTCATAACATAGACAATCAAAAAGTGTAAGAAGGACTGAGCACAAAACTGCAATAAAATGTTCCTAGTAACACTTTGAACCGACACTTTCTCATAACCCATAATCCCATACCACACACCCTCTACACAATCCTTGCCGACCAGAAAGAGTGGGGAGAGAACTGCATCCTCCCATCAATGGTACATTCTGTGCACTGTTGTAGACAAACAGCTTACTGTGTCTTTGCAGCGTTTTGAATTACTGAACATTATTCCGTTGTGAATACATGCCAAACTAGTGACATGTGATACTTTTACTATACAACAGCAGCACAGTGTGATACTTACAGGGAAAGTATTTGAGAGAGCGGAACACTTTACGCTGAGGGGTCACCCTCTTGATGTAAGGATGGTCCTCTAAGGTCAGCAGGTTGCTGGGCGAGGCCTGACGGATGTGCACCAGCTCAAAGTCACTGGGGAAGTCAGAAGCTGGGTTTTCTCTGGGAACAATGTGCCACTCCAGAGCCCCTCCGGTATTTCGCAGTGCACTGCTGATGTACAAACTCCGGGCCTTGGCTGAGAAATACCCTGTGAAGCCTACAATGTACTCTGCAGGAAGAAAAAAAAAAAGAAAAAAAAACAAAATTGCTTGATTTAGACAAATGGCATTGTTGACATGACTGAATCACCATATTAGAGAACTTTTCCCAACGACCTTTGTATCTCTAGATTCAAAATAACTGTTCTCCCAGAGAGAATATTTAATTTGCAATCTACAAAATATAAACTGTTACCTAAAAAATAACAATATTTTTTAGGTTAACAAAAACTGCACAAACAAGTCATATTATTCAAAGTATTCATATTTATACAAACTTTTCATAAAAGCTAAACAAAAGCTGAACTCGGTGTGCCAGAGCTTATGCTTATTCAGAAAAGAAACCATGTTGTTGCCATAACCCAGTTTCAATGACAGCTACATTACATTAAACAAACATCCTTTTCAACAATATAAGGACTCTGTGAACAGATGAAATAGAAGCTTGACAGTGCCCTACCATGTTCCACCACTTTGGTGGAGAACTCCAGTTTGAGTGTGAACTGGGAGCAGTTGGAGCCTGACATTGGCAACAGTGACTCTGGGCTGTGGGTTGGGCCGTAGTTAGAGTTGGCTCCTTTTTCTGGCTCAGTCCCCACTACAGGCAGGAACCCTGCCAGTGGCCCCAGGAGCATACACATCCATACAGGGAGCAGCAGCATTTTTCTTATCGCGTTATCAGTCTTTTTGAATTGCTTGAAGATGAAAAATGTGCAGTAGATGTTGGATAATTTACCAGAGGTTGTGACAGAGCATTTCAGGTCCACAGCACCAAGAATGAATCCATACTGCAAAACGCAAACGCAGCTAGATTACTTTCTTTCTGCGTTTTCTCTCCATGGTGTTAGTCCACGGTGGTGGTCAGTGGCACTGCCAGAGTGAGGAGGTAGCGGCCATTTTTAAAGCTTGAAAAGGAAAACAGACAGGAGCAGACAATGGACGCAGGAGTCTGAGAAGCAGAGGTGAAGGTCTCAATGATTAGTTCCAACGCTGCACTTTTGGAATTTATGTCTAAAGAAGAAACATACAGAGCAGTGACAAAATATCCTGTTTTACATTTATATTTACATTTTATGTTCAAGTATTATTAGACATTTTAATAAAGTAGCAGTGTAAGTTAATACTAAATAAAATAACAGGACTTTAACAAGAAATCTAATAAAAAAAACCCGTCTTATATGCTTTTGCAAGACTATTTTGCCTGACCCAAAACTGTGATATACAACTTGCTCTTGTTCATTTCTCGTTTAAGTAATATCTAAAAAAAAAAAGGTCAATTCTGTGCTGGTACAGCCCAAGACTTGGACAAACTGTAATAAAATACACATTTGGCCAGAATGCTGCCCGAGACACACAGACGGCCTGAGCTCTACAGGGAGCAGCCCTGTGAAGGTCCAGCCCAGATTATATAACACACACTGTACTGGTTTTAACTGCTGCTTTACACCAAAAAGACAATGAAAGGCCTTCTCGTTGCTGTGTTAAACAAATATTTAAGTTTATTTATAAAAGTTTTTAACCACATCAAGGGGCTCAAACATGTCCCACACAAAGCCATCTGTTCCGTGGGCAACAGTGTGTGTGTCTCTGATAGAAGCCTGGAGTTAATACCCGACTGTTACCAAAATAAAAAATTCACCATGATTTTAAATCTGTGGATGCAGGATACCCCACAGCACTATTTGTAATTCAGTGTTAATCAATAGACTGCAAAAAATGAACATACTTTGTCCTCAAGAACCTTATGTATGTTTTAATGTATTTAATATGGATGCATAAATAGGACTCTATAATATCAGAACTACAAAAGTGTAGTGTAGTAAGCATTCACTTCACAAATTGACAAACATTCCAAAACATAATTTGCGGTAAAAAACACTTTCAAACTAACTTTTGACGCCTTCGTAATTATTGCCTGTTTCCTGAGGCAGCCTAACATTATCATTGTAACACAAATAGCTGTGTTGTGTTACAGTCTCTGTCCATTCACTTTCAGCACAAGTTAACACCCCATTCATTATGTTCAGAGGAGTGGATCCATTTCAACAGCAGGTAGACCCACTGATTTAATTACTCCTCTGAAACAAGTAACCACTCTTGCACAGCAGTACACAAGCTTACGTTCAGCCTCTTTATTGGATCTTGTCGCACAATAAAGACAGGACCATTTCATTTACACCCCTCATGCTTTCTGGATAATGTGAGATGCAAAGACAAAGACAAAGATTATAGACACCCTCTTCCTAGCAAGGACCACTGTTTGGTTCAAAACAAAACACTTATTGTTGAGTTTCTGATGTCAAAAGGGTTCCTAAACCGAGGTACCATGCTTTGCAGTCCCAAATTTCCCTAAAGTGTATTCTGACTGGGTTACAGAGAATGCTCATGAAAATGAGAGAAAGGAAAACATACATGGCAACATTTTCATCAAGGTTTACAATTTCAAAACATACTGCTAGATAAAAAACAGGTTAGAAAAACTGCCCTTGTAAAGATAAGCTCAAGTCACATCTTGTTATTTCTGCCACCCTAGATAAGTTATTAATATACTTACATAACCTTCTAAAATATCCATAAAGGCCTAATATCCCAGTGCACTGTTGCTGTGGCTACCCTGCTCAGCTTTGGTTACAGGAGATACAACCTGAGCACAATTCTCATTTATAACCAAAATAGCTCTATAAAAAAAATAAAAACAACGGTTTGTGTAGTCTGGTCTGAAGGTGGGATCGATTGGTGGTAGGGCTCCAGTTACGGCTCACTGGCAGGTTATGATTCTGACAACAATAAAGAGTTAGAAGTAGCAACTGGTTTAGAGCTGTAAAAATTGCCTGGTTACTGGTGAAGGGGCAGTAAAACACAGACTACAGACACTTGTGTAAACACAGTACCAAACCACTAACACGGCAGAAGACTCTGGATTAGAAGCTCCCACAGACCCTCGCCCCATTCATTGAATCACTTTAAATCAACAACAGTGTTCAAAGTAACTTCAGTCAGCAAAGTCAACATTATTCTTTTGCACAAAAGCTTGGATAATCACAAAATTCACTGAATGCAGCCCTTATTTCAACACTTGATAATCTATTATATTCCCAGCATTCTCAACTAATTATGGACATGAGATATTTTCACACTAGTGCTGGTTATATTTTTCCATTTCATAAATAGCCATTTAGTCATCCTACCTTCACAAAAAGATAAAACATAACTATTTTCACACTCACAAAAAAAAAAAAAAAACAATAACTCCATAAAATTTAATTTTTCTAGTGTAAAACCTTTCTTTCATTACAAACATTTACATTTGCGTTAGTACAGTTTGCAAATCTAGAGGTAATGCAAACTATATTATAAAACTTTTCTGGAAAATACAAACGCACACAAACTCCCCATAACTGGAGAAATAACTAATATTCCTTAATTCCCGAGAAGCATAACACTGCATTTTGTTATGTTGCATTTGTTAGCACATTTAAACACTACACACAGCAAAGCCCGTGTTTTAAACTCGGTTATACAAGCATATACAGTCTACTGTTTGTGGATTATACTATATGGAACTGTTTTAATATTATTTATTATTTAACATTATAAACCAGGTGGCTTAAATTTTGTCCTTCCCCGGGATATTAAAAGATTGGCCCTAAAGCAATCACACTGAATCAAAGCTATAAATTTAGATTTTATCAGCTCGAACACTGCAAACACAGCACATATGCCAGAGCCAAATGCTAAATTATAAACGGAGAAGATATGTTATTTATAATTACTATAAATAACACTGATGGTTTTTAAATGCTTAAATGTTTTTAAATGCTTAATCTCTCTATATAAAGCCTATATTGCACTACAGTGCTTTTGTAAACAAGGCGACATGCTAATCGACTTTTCAAAGAAGCCAAAGCGTTTTACATGGACAGGGTTAGCTAACAAGCTTTTTTGCTATCCCTGGTATATGCATGCTAATTATACTTACAGAACGGACAAATGACGCAGGCCTTTGGTGGTTTCTGTAAGGTTTTAAAACATTTACTGTCCACTTTCTGATGAGCTAACTTCAGTGTGTGGCAAACAATGGCAGGCTAGCTAACTCAAAGACGTTACAGCCGCAGACCACTGACGTCTGGAAAAGACGGGTTGCCAGGTGAGACAAATTTCCTCATCAGGACAAGGCAACGAGTGGTAACTTTACCGCACGTTATCTTGATACAAATGCGTACACCGTATACTGTTGTCTAAATTCATCCAGTTATTAATGCAAAATCAAACGTTTGTGGTGCACAGTATATTTAAGTTTCCTCCTAGTATAACGCTGTTTTTTGTCAAATCTGGCAACCAAAAGTACTGTACTCTAAGCGATTCTGCAACCAGAGGGCGCTAAAGCTGTCAGAAAACAAGACTGACAAATACTACAGATCATTGAAAAAGGGTAAAACATTTTATTTATAGTAACACCAGTTCAAAACGCATGTTGTCTATAATTTGCGTTTTTAACTTTTTGAATAATATATGAGTTGAGGAAAAAGCCACTATAAAAACACTATAATAATGACATAGGCTACAGCAGAATGTATAACTACACTACATTGAGATAGTAAAGTCAAGCAGACCCTACATCAAGTTGGAGTGTTTTATTGTCACATACAACTCACCTTTAAAAAAAAAAAGTAAATGTAACAGGTAACGCAATCAAAGTGTTATGATTTATTCAGACACAGATTCAAGATAAGACAAAGGACAAAAACTGTTTTCAGGTAATATTTTGGCTACTTCATTCAAGATGACTTCATTTATATGAGAATCACAGAATATTATATAAAACAAAGGTTGTGCTCCACAGATTAAGTGACACTAATTTGAATGTGATAAACTCGGTATATTGCTGATTCAAACATTTTTCAAATGTTTTCAATATCTTTCTTACCTTTTTGTCAAAGATAATAACACAATTTGAGTGTATTTTTAGTGGAGTTTCTCCTAAATGGTTATATGCCAGCCTAGCAGACAAGGTAAAGCAAGTAGAGTGCTCATGTGATTGTAGTGATCCCAGGTCTAATGTTGGCCTCACTTTGTCTTTTAAAAGCAGTTTACTCCCACAACAGGCGAGACATCAGGGCAGGTAACAGCAGTCACACAAAAAAGTCAAAGCCGTAAAATTAAACACAGAGAAGGATAAAAAATAAAATAAAATTAAAAATTAAAAAAAGAAGAAAGGGCAACTAACAGAGAACAGCAAAAGTGAGGTCAGCTGACATGGCTCGGTTGGTTTCCAGTATGCATCAAAAACTTCACAACTATAATACATTTGACAAAGTCTGGGGAAGACAACAAAACAACACTTTTAGACAAGAACATAGGATATACATTGTAGTCGTTGAAATTCGACATTTCAATCAACATGAAGTGCTTTCTCAGGCAATGGCGGCATTATTATAAGAAAACTACAACCCAGTAGCAATGTGGCGTCGCCCTCTTGTCTCTGACTAATGTCGAGATGATACAGTAGACTGACCGACTTCATGTCATGCAGGAGTCTTGATACTATTAAAATACTACAATACTGGGATTCACTGCAATTCTTTACACTGGGATGATTGATCTTTTTTAACAGAGTATTAAAATTTTTCATAACTCATTTTAAAACTGGACATTTAAATGGTTTCTTACATTTAGTAAGGTGTCAGCTGTGTGCTAAGGTTCAAACAAAGCCTATTTTGAGAAGTACACCAGAGTTAACTAGACCAATGTTGACAAACTTTAGTTCTGGGGGAATATTTTGCTAATTGAATAGCATTTACTAAATCAAACAATAAAAAGGTCTTGTCAAAGTCATGTTTCATTCCTAAGTGCTTTCTGTCCCTTTTTAGTATTCTTTGGTTTTTTAAAGAAGGCTGTATGTTTGCAGGCGGACATAGTTAAGCTGAGCTCTATCAGCTGCTGAAAGACTATGGAAAAGATGACTTTAGTGTCAGGGAAAAAAATGTCTTTCGAAACTTTATATCATCTCGTCTTATACAAAAGCAGTCAAAGAACCCATCTTATGATTATTGCCTAGTTCATTCAAGGGATGATGACCAAAAGACCATCAACCTCACATTGAAATAATGTGTTGTTAGCAAACTTCAATAACACCAGAATTGACAAAGTGTCTTAGACAAGAGTCCAGACGCCTTTGCTTTAACCTTTTTCTCAGAATGACCTGGATGACTGAGAACTTTCACAAACTTCAAAAAAGAAATTAATGTATCAAGGTAAGACTTTGATTAGAGTTTATAATGTACTCTACTGCAGACACTAAAGTCATCTCCTACCATTTACAACTAAGCCCATCAGCCGCTCTTCTAAAATCTCAAATTCACAATCATTTTGCATTTATAGGCCAGGTTAAAAGGGTTTGATATGTGTGCCATATAGATTTGTAAACTAAGATTTTACCAGAGAAACAGATTCACAATCTTAACAGCTTTACAAAATGAAATTAACAAATATAGTACAATTGACTAATTTGATATTCTTACCTTCAAGGGCATGTTTCGTTGCAGCCTGTTTTCATTGCCCACATCATAAACAGACATCTGTACAATAACAATAAATTCACAGCAATTTCATTAGGAATGAGGGAGGAGGAACATTTATCCCCCTTAATGTGGAAATGTCACTAACCAGAGCTCTGTTCAACAGATCCTTGTGAAGGTCATTATCCAGTGACCATTTGAATGGAGACTAATAATCATGTCAACAATAATAAATAAATATGTAGAGACACAGGAATGAAAGAACAAAAGGGCAAAGAGTTGAAGACACCATCCCATTAGAGAATGGCTGGAGGAACAGACAGAGAGATGACTCACATCTCTCACCCATTAAGTAAGTTCTTATAGGGAAGAGATTATTTACCATTCAATCTATAGTCACATTCTGCTGCAGTTACTTGGTCAAGGTCATCTTGTTGTAAAAGTAAAAAGTGGAAAGGTTCTTGTTCTCAGTTCCTATCTTAACCATTATATTGCTGCTGGTATCGGCGGTTCAGCTCGCGCAGCTCTTTCTCTCGCACACGTCTAGCTTTGTTGGACTTTGTGGACCGGCTGGAGCGGGTGGACTGGGCCGATTTGGTGCTGTGGCAGCGAGACGAGGCACGTTTCAGAAGGTTTTGGGATATACATCTCTGCAGGTTTTTCATTGACGAGGAGGCCGCCATGCTGACAATCCAGGGGTGCTTGAGGGCCTGGCCTGCAGTCAGACGCTGGGCTGGTTCCACTGTTAGGATGCGCTCCACAAAGTCTTTGGCTAGATTTGACACGCTGGGCCATGGCTAAAAAGGAAATACAGGAGAGAGATTAACACACAGAGTTCACTGAGGTTGAACCAAAAATGAAAATTGTAGTAATCTGGTGTTTGGTAAATAAATTTGTACTCAAATTAAACTTGTGGTTTTCTGCAAATAAGAAAGACCAAAATAGTTTGAGATTTTGTTAAAAAAATAAAATAAAATAAACAATGAGCAGTGTATGGGGTGTTTACAAGTGAACTACATCTGAATGGTTGAATTTTTCCTTCATACTGAAATAAATAAAACCAGATGGACTATACACTGCAGTTTTTTCAGTGTTGTTCAACACAAGAGGGCAGCAAAGTTGTGCAAAATTGTTTTGTCTACTAATTGTTAAAAAGCTAAATTCTTGAAGAGTGTTGCACTGTGATGAATAAAGAAGATTAATTATAAAGAATGTTACAATAACATAAAACTATTGAGCGCTGCCCATCTATAAACATTCTTTAAGAGTTTTGCTGCACCAAAAAATTTACTTTGCTGTAACACAAGCTTGTGTTTTAATGGATACTGGAGGGTAGTGCAAGTGCAGTCAGGACAATGGGTATATAAAAATAGCACAATGTGGTGACCCTTCTGTGGTTGTTCATTTTGTGGAAACAGGTTTTGACAGGTTCTAGCTGTTGCTTCAGCCCAGGGACTGCAGTTGGTTCATGTTGTTGAAAAGGGGGCATCATTCCCATCAGATGGAGAAACTTGTGAAGTACTACTCTACCCCCTATTGGACAGGAAATGGGAATATCAGCACTGCATGCCTTTCTATTGCACACGCAGTCCTAACTTGATGCCCTGCTCGGCAACCAGCTGTGTTTTTAGTCTCCCAATAGACAATTACAGCTCCTTTACGCAGCAGGTTAGTCCCCCATGTTGGCTAAAGCTACATGACACATATATAACCCTCTTTTACACATTCCTATTGGCCCTAAAAGACAAGTGAGGGCAGGAATTAGTTCTTGGAGTGCAGCTGCAGACAAGAGACTTTATTTATTATAGTTGTAAAAGCAACTGTCCACCAGGGCAGTGCACTCGGGCTGTTCCACAATCATCCCTGCTCTAGCTGAATCACATGAAAGGACAGTCTTTAACTACAACCCTGTTTCTATTATATTTGAACTGCTGATTTAAACTGTGGAGGGTGTAGGCCCGTATGCAGAAAGTGGTGACAGCAACAACATAGTGATGTCATACAAGCTCTTTTTATATGATAAAAAGGAAATTGTAAGTTAAAGTATAGATGTGTTTCCAAAGTTAAATATCAAACTAGTGACTTCAGCAGCTGGAGGAATTGAAAGTGAAGAAAAAAAAATAGTGGATTAAATTAAAACATTATTTAAAAGTAAAATTAATCAAATTACACTGATTAATTAGCTAGCTAGTCCCAAGTTAAGCCAATATTGTTCAACAACATACTGATTTATGACATTTTTTGTACTGAGCCGTAATGCTTTTTAAAAAGGGCTTGAGTTAAAGACACCGGGAGTAAATAGTGTTAACAAATGCAACCAAGACTCTTGCATTCTCAGAGGATTTTTCTTTTTACAATATTTCTCCAGACAAGGCTACTTCTTCACCAAATATAAGCAGCGCAGCCCTGTCACACTGACCTCACTGCTTTAAATGAGATTGCCTGTCCTTGCCCTGTGTTCAATGACTGCTCACAAACTAAAAAGCCTTTACTTTGCTGATCCCATGGTGCTCCTCAAAAAGAAGGGTCATGAATAACCTAAAGCACATTTTAAATCTAAATTCTTTGTTGCTACAGCTCTCATGAGAACCCATGTTAGTTTTTAAACTCTGTGTATTTGATCTGATATTTTAGCATATTTTAGATATTTTGCAGAGCTCAGCTGAAGCTTTCTGGAAGTGTTTTCAATCATTAAATGTGTCCGATTTGACCTTGTAGTTCCAGTCCAACAAACGTGTGTACATATCCCAAGAAAACTACAACTCTTGAAGCTCTTATTAAATATTACAACACTACTCAGCTATTATTCCGCTCTGAGGCAAACATTAACCAAGGGCCCCTCTTTAAAGCTCAATGGCAACATAAACACCCCACACCACAAAACAAAGAAACAGACTACTCAGCATTCTTCCAACTAGATACACAGATAGAGCATAAATTACTCCATACAGACATCCACTCCGATCGAGGGCATATTGACTCGAGAGTTCAAAGCAAGCAGGTAGAATGAGGGAGGTGAAGACTGAAATAGATGTTTGCTTTGAGAGGAGGAGACATGGGAGAGAGTGGGTTTTAATAAACATGTAACCTCACGAGAGAAAAGCTGAACCTGCTGGAAATGTGTTGACAAAGCCTCATGCAGTGTGAGGAATGCATTCCAAATATGGGTTAAGTCAGCTGGCAGTGTGTGTGAGAGCGAGACTGGGCTCAGAATGGCACACTAAAGGAGTATTTTGGACTAAAAGTAGAAGCAGTTTGTAGGCTTGTACCTGAAATTAGTTTTTATTTTATAGTGCAAGTGTGGGTTTTTAAAGTAGTACTATACATAGCAGTTGTGGATAGTTAGTGTATGTGGGGCACATTGAAATTCTAAAATAACCTATTGCAGTACCATTAGTGGCCACTGTGGAAGTAATGTTGTAACAAAGGAGGTGCTACTTTAACTTGTTTTGATAATACATTAACAAATTCCTCCTTTCTACAAACACACAAAACTGTCCACCATTACTTGATCATGTATAACACAGTCTTTCCACTAGGTTTGGGACAGCACATCAATATTCATCAGGACTATTTTTTTATTTGAAATGTGCAGCCAAATAAAAGTTAGCACTGGTGGAATCTAGTTGTCATGTATTTCATTTTGCATTTGTTGAGTTGAACTCTTCATAAGCTGAAAGACAAAGTCATATTGTTACCATAATAGTTATAGACTATTGTGTTTTCCTAATATTGTGCAGCTCTGTATTATGTTTTCCGTAGCCAAGCATTGTAATGTTATCCTTTGTCTCTGCTCTTGGGCTGCAGAGACATTAATGTTGGTTTAGGCTTCTGCAGAAATTTTCCTGGACCTGATTAACAATCGACCCCCCGCAAAATCTAACTGGCACAAACATGTCCTGGAACTTTTCCTATTGGAATACCTATTCTCCAGATAAAAACAGTAGGACTCACTTCATTTGTGGTGCTCAGAGCATGCTTCATGAACATTATGAAATAAAATCATGGTTTGGAGGAAAAAAAAGGTTAATATCTTAACATTTGTTATAATCATTTTGGCCACTACTGTATATAAAAAAGCATTGTAATGTTTATTCTAAAGTAACTAATGTATTGTGCATACTTTTGTAAATGAAGCCCTGTGATTCACACTTGTAAACGCTGCTGTTTGTTACTGTACTGCACAGCTCATCCTTCTCACCTCTCCAGTGAAGCTGTATTTCCCTTTAAGAATCTGTCTGTAGAGCCTCATGCGATTGTCGTCCTCAAAGGGCATGGTTCCACTCAGCAGGATGTAGGAGATCACCCCCAGCGCCCACATGTCCACTGCATTGGTATAGGGCTTCCTGACCAGGATCTCAGGGGCAATGTATTCTGGCGTCCCACACGTGGTCTTCATCAGACACTCGTCTCCTTTTTTCCTGCTGCTGGCCAAACCAAAGTCAGTGATAATGATTTTGGAATCAGCCCCGGGGTGATAGTAGAGCAGATTCTCAGGCTTCAAGTCTCGGTGAGTGATTCCTAACGTGTGGAGGTACTTCACACCGTCCAGCACCATCTGCAGCACCCGAGTGGCGTCCCGTTCGGTGAAAGAACCCCTAGCAATGATCCGGTCGAAAAGTTCTCCTCCAGTGGCTAGCTCCATCACCATGTAGACACGTTCTGCTGTCTCGAACACCTCCATCAGCTGGATTATATTTGTATGTCGTACTCGCCGCAGCACACACAACTCCGACTCACACACTTCCCTTCCTTCTCGATATCGCGTCTCTATAATCTTTATAGCGTAAGGCTGCCGCGTACTTTTATGTTCCACACGCACAACTCGGCTAAAACTCCCTCTTCCTATCAGAGCCTTGATGTCGTACTTGGCTGTAACCCTTGGGTCAAACTTGGCTCGATACTTTGCTACCTTCTTCCGCTGAGGGTCACACAGTTCTGTCGACTCTTTAGGGGGCTGTGCTAAGGCCGTGGGGCTGGCAGCCTGGGCCTGGTACGGTGAGACCGACCCGGTCTTGTCTCCTCCACCGGCCCCTGTTGTCTTTCCTCCATTATCACTGCCTCGTATGAAGTGCCTGTAGATATCTGTCTGTGGGGGCTGGAGAGGATCAACCTGCATAACAAAACAGCACACACAATCTTTAATTTAACAGATCAGGCCACATTTAGAAAGTTAGTCCATAGCCTTTTATGTGCGTGTTAACCTCAATTTAAAAATGTAAAATTTTACTTTGTCAGTCAAATTCAACAAAGACAATATTGTTTTCTTGAAATATTGCACTTTTCCTCATGTTGTCCTACTGACCTTTTTGACGAGGTCCAACTGAACATCCCCTGGAGGCTCAGGGAGGACCTTACTGTTCCTGCACCCCATCACATCACGTTGGGCCACTGCCCAGCCAGCCACACAGGCCTCAGGGAGTCCTGCCTCATCACCGCAACAGCTGATCCCACACAGTCAGGGCATGCACCATCCAGGTCGTACTCACACAGAGAGTTCATGAAGCTGATTAAAAACACTCTTGTTCCAATAAGCTAGGATCGGCACTCACTCTTTATGAACACATTTAATACGTCCACTTGTGAAAAAGTCTGCAAGTTCATGAATAAGTTTAGACAAAGCACATGTAAGCCAACTAAAGCATCCAGTACCGTTTTCCAATTGTAGCAAAATACAGTCTGTGTGTAGTCAGGGGACAAGCAGCAAATATCGGGGTCCCATTTTAACTGTTTCAATAAGTGTCCGGGAAAGAACAACATAGATTATGTAGAAAGAAACTAATTGATCAGTGGTGGAAAAGAAGCAGAGCCCCCGAGGCATCAGGCACATCTAAAATATGCTTAAGGGATGTTGCTTTTTAAAATTCTAAATTATTCTTGAGATGTATGAACCTCTATGAAAAATCAGATCAACAGAGCTTCAGTCTTTGGGGGAATGGTGTAGTGTCATCAGCCGCAGATAAAGAAAGGTCTTTGGGAAAACCACAGACTTGAGAGAAGCGGAGATGGGCTCTGAAATAAACAACACAGAATTAAACACGAACAGTATGTCAATAGGTAGGACTAGTAGTGCTTTCTCATTGACACAGTTGGCATCACTGATGAAATGATGAAGGCTGTTCTGAAGGTACATGCTGAGGCCATATTGAACAACTATGAGCCACAGATACATGTTCTCAAATGTCTGTCAATAAAAGCAGTTTTCAACGCTGCTACAGATGGTCACTAGAATCCCATGTTGGAAATCTGTTTAATGAATACTTTTAGTTTCAAAAAGTAGACTAGATTACTTTATAAGACAAATATAAAACTGACTACAAGAGATGTAGTAAACGTAAAGTTGAAAACGGCCTCAGTCGTGTCCATGTCAGTGTTTTTCCTCTAACGCTAAAAGAAAAACAGTGATTTTTTTTTTTTTTTTGGACAAAACAGTAACAGCGTTCATTGTTACATGTAAATACAAGCTGAAGTTATGCTCACCTTGTTACTTATCCATGAGAGCGAAGTGTCTGAGTGCTAACTAGCCTGTTAGCAGCAGGGCAGGACTCCCAAACTCTGCCAAACCCAGCCTCCTCACCCCACTCTCACTCAGCTGGGCTCTCCATTTTCACCTCGGACTTTCCCAACTTTATTTACGACGAAAAACGACTTTGTGATACCAATATGCTCATTTATAATGCGGCCTGGGCCAGTTCCAGGTTTTTGTGTTAGCTTCAGAGAAGGTAAATGATGTTCAGAAATTAGACAAAAACATGTAAAGTTGTCTCCGTCAGTGCTTTTCTGGTCGGTGTTTTTCGGACAGGACCACCTTCCCAAAGGCAAAACAAGCGCGGACACACCACGGCCATCTTCCGCTCACTATTTTCACAATAAAATGCTAAAACAGAAAAGAATACCTCATTGTACGAGAGGAGTTTTGTAACACCAACCAAACAAAACAACATAAAGCATACATTTAATACAATATAAGCTAGTTTTGTATCCAAGGCTATGTAACATGTGTTCTTTAAAGCCTAACTTTAAGGGTAACTATGACAAGCTGCACTGAGAACCTCTTTTTATTTAGCACTTTAACTAAATTGTTTATTATTTTGTAAAGAGGGTCTATAAGATTCTACGTGATTGGTAAGTTTATTAAGGAACTGTCCAACCAACCTCCGTTTGGAGAAGCAACCAGGAGCAGTGACACACTGTTGTTTATAACTGATAATTTGATTAGGACAGATTTATTAAAATGTGGCCTTATCTATGGAAGACGCATAATTATTAAACAAATAAAACTTCTCCTTTTATGTATGGCCTTTAATACTGAAAACCCCAAAATAAAGCATCCTTTCTGTCGCTATCTGTCTGTATACAACTTGACAAGACGCTCTTCCATCTAACTTCTTTTGTAGAGACGGGACGACCTCCCTCGGTTTGTTTTGACCCCATTAAGTTTTTACCGTCACTTCCTGCTCAAATCTCACTTTGTGTTGACTTCTTTCTTGGAAAGTCTAGGGGGTGGGGGCAGGTTTCCAACTAAAGTCCAAGTTCAGGTGCACTACTTTAACTCGCTAAATTTGCTATTGATTTGTTGATCCCGGCCGTGTTATGTTAGCTTATGCCATAAAAACAAAACCATATAAAACTGAAATACATATACTATGAAAATATACCATGAAAATTGTTATACTTTTAAGTGAGGATCTTTCACTGACCCTTTGTGTTTCCCAAATTGCCCATTTGTGCAAGAATACAGTTTAGAATAGGGAGGTCAATTAATTTTCAAAATAATTAAAACATCTGAAAATATTGACCTTTTTTTGGCTCCATACGTGATTTGATCTCATAATGTTCATGAAGCATGCTCTGAGCACAACAAATATCAGATGAAGTGAGGCCTACTGTTTTCATCCACTAATATTTATTATGTCCACCTTTGACATAATGTCAATATATTCCCTGAAAAATTCAACACTAATGTTAGCCCAGGGCTGCGTCTGTAAATGAACATGACTTTATGACACTGACAGGGAAATACCTAGCTTATGTTTTTGTGATGAAAACTACCTAAATCTGATTTCATGACTTTGTGTATCTTTCATTCGATTAACCTCATAAATATGTCAAGTGTTATAATAATTATGTGCATCCGTTATGCAGTTTTGATTTCAAAGGCAATATAAGGTTGAATATTATCCCACTTTCATTAAAATAAAACCAATGCTGCTTTCTTTACATTTAAATATTCACACTCTCTCGAGCCACGTAAGTGTTCCACAAAATGTACAATATTGAATGATTTTTTTCCATTATAACCACTTAAATGCTTGTAAAGAAAGCCTAATCGCAATTCTATTTAAAGCAACATTGTTTTCATACCAAAGCAGGCTTCTTTGTTACAGTGTTTACCACATGGTGTCACTGTTCACATAAAAGTCCCCTTCAAGGCCACTAAAACGGCTTGTGATGTTTTGGACATTTTGTTATACTGACTCTTTCTCCAACAGCAGCCCAGTGTGAGTAACACTCAGGTCCACTGTTTCTTCAGGAGCACGGACAAGGTCATTACAAATTCATTGTCCGGACTCTAATATTGATGTGACAGAGTGTGGTGGACTTTCTGTCTCCCGGACTTGCACAGGATGCGGCAGAGTTTTGCAGAGTCACACTAAGTCAGGGGAAATTAGAAAGAGGAAGACAAATGTTCCAGAAAGAGAGAAACGGAGAGACAGTTAAATTCATCTTATGATGCCAATAAACCTCCTCCAATTGGATTGAAGGAGTGGAAATGAGCGGAAGACAGGATGTGGGGGTGACAGAGGATGACAGATGGTGGGTAACAGACAGGAATATATAGGGATGATACGGTGGAGAGTACTCAGAATGGAGAGGAGACAATATGGAGAGATAGGGAGGATAAGACAAAGGACTGGTAGAAAAGCAGAGCAGTGTGCTGTCCGGACAGTCTGTATCTGCAGTGCAGCTGAGGTCACGGCCTCTCCTGCTTTGCACCTCGCTGCTACATAGTCATCATTGTGATTGATTACTTCTTTGTCGCACTCTGATTAAGATGCTTTGTCTGGGTTTCAATTGACACAGTGTATTATTCTGCATTGCAACACACACACTGTCTCTGTGTAGTTCTGCTCTGTGTTGGGCTGTCCCTCACTCTCCGTTTCCCCCTTTCTCACACCCAAAAGGTCAATATCATCTGTTAGATCCAAATTTGCTGACTGCTGTATTATTTATCCATACAGAAGAAGAGGAGCTGCTCTATTAAAAGCTCAATTGACTCCGTCTGTGTCTCCATTAATATTCCCATAATGCCCCACCCCCTCGTTGTGTGAATGTGTGCGAGAGTTTGGAGTTTGTTCGCTCGGGCCGTGTGTTCTGTGTTTGAAATGCTGCAGAGGATGAGTAAGCTACTGAGAGCGTACTGTTTGTGTAGTTGAGGATTTATTACATTATGGGGATGTGTATCGACCCTACAGTCTTTGTTCTTCTGCCACGATACGAGGAACATTAAGGTGGTGCTGTGCAAACCACCTGTAAATATTCTAATAATGAAGTGTTCAGGCTTTAAACACCTGTCATCCATAACGTCAGGGGAACTTATAGATGAAATAGAAAAGAAATAGAAAGACTAAACTTGTCTGTTATTAGACACACAAAAAGAGAATATTTAACCACGGCAATCTAGCATAAAGAGGTAAGTGTTTGCAGAAAATGCAGTATATTTAAGTGAGTGAGGGTTAAATATTTTTATATTCAAAGAGCTATCACAGAGAGTTGAGTCAGTAACATAGTGGTCCCAGTCCCTCTGCATAAATAGAGAGGAGTATCCTGTCCTCACTTAATTCAGAAGTCAAACCTCTGCAAATATGTCTCCAGTCTGCACATTTTACCAATGCAGGCTGAAAGACAGCTGTATGTAGCCAGTAGTTCAATTTGAGTGCACTGTAGGTACTGTATGTGAAAGCTCAGTAGGCTAGGTTAGTTGTGTCATGAACCTGGCTCAATGAGGACAAACCAGGCAAAAAATAAAGTTTAATAAACAAATCTCAGTCCCACCAAATATAACCAAACTGAAACAAATTAACTATAGACCACAAAACAAAACAATGTGTAAATGTAATACTTGAGACAGCAGCTGGATAACATAATAACTAGGAAGCGACACAAAAAGATTTGAACACATCTTGTTCTGCCAGTGCAATATGTTACTATTATTTGCCTTTAGATTGCCGAACATTGCAATAGAAACTAAAATAACCCATTTGTGACTCACCTCTGTTGGTCTGGGGTTAAACAGTCTGCAGGCCGTTGATTGGACAAAAGATCTTTCACTTCAGCGACACAGTGGAAACAGAAAAGTACAAAATATGACTTTTACGACCTTGGGGTGGAAAATATTGTAAATTTTCTTTCAAATCTTTGTCATGATTTGAATTCCTGCGATTGCCAGAAACCATGTCTATATTTATTTCTGTTAAATTTAGGTTGGGCCAATGTAAGACTCCAGGAAGATAATCCTATTTAGGTTTGCACTCTAAACGTATGGAAACCAACATGGGTTTTGTGGTAACCTTCAGTGTCAGACATGATTTGTATTGAAGCGTATCCTACTCTTGTGTCCTGTCCTGTCCTCCTGTATCATGGGACAGGCAGTGGGAGGAGGAATAAACAGAGATGTGCCTGCTGCAACCCTTCAGCACAATCAGGTCATGGTAAACGCACTATTGATTACCACAGGGTCATAAATCCCTGATGGGATATTGTATTAATACTTCAGTGACACCACTGCAGATAAAAATATCATAAAACACACAACTCACTTTGTGAGGATGTTATTTACTGCAACAGGCAAGATATTGTTTACTTGGGGAAAATTGTTTAGATTTTTTTTGTTCCTTCAACAGGGCCAGCATTTTTGCACAACGCAGATGTCAATATCAAAGTACAGTTCTTATTTAATCCTTGGTGAACGTTGAGACACCTGTGATATAAAAAGGTCAGTATGCCCTGCAAGATCCATCTGTAAAAAGACCACGCAGAAGACACCCAGGGACCCGCCAACAAGACATATGAAACAAATCAGTGTAGCTTTGTCATTGTCTTCTGCTTATCTGCTGCTCCTGACAGACGGCCGCTCTCCTTGGGTCTGGGTCTGCAGAGGTTTTTAACCCATTAAAGGGAGTAGTTTTTTTTGTTGCCATTGTGCTTGCCTAGAAATTATTGTTGGATTTTTCTCACGTAAAGTCTTAGTTTTTTCTTAATATTTTACAAAACATATCTGATGACTTTTGGGAGCCCGATTACCATTTGAGACCATTGGCAATTTCCTGTGCAATGGCTGCCCTGTCTGCATTCATGTGGTCTCAGACACAAACTTTCTCTGAATTAGAAAATTCACATGAATACCACAGCAATGCATCACACACTTTCATTTTGTAATGGCATATAATCCATATAATTAGCTGCTCAAGAACATTATATGACTATTACCCTAGTTGCTCCACATAAGGAATAGCAAGAAGCATTTTCACAAAATCTGAATCTCATAAAGGATAACAATGATTAGGTCACAAAGGTGAAATATTCAACCTAACCTTATGTTGTGTAAATTATAAACACTAATATAAAAAGCACACTGGCCACTACTATGAAATGCCTGCTATGTTTTTACTAGCATTTTTGTTAATGTAAAAGATATACTGTATGTATTGAGGGGTTTTATTTTATTTTATACATTCTAGGGGATTTTTCTTTTTTCCAAAAGGGTCTATTCAGGACCTACAAAACTCAAAGCCTGCAAGTATAACGCTGATACTGTATGCTAACTGAACACTAGCATAAGCATCTAGAAAAGGAACTGCAAAAGGCTGGAGATAAATAAAATAAAAATAAATACAATAAAAAGTTTCACACATATCAGTATTCTTGAAGTCAGGCACAAGTAGAGGAAAAGAACCCGTAGAATAGAAATGTGACTGCGAACAGTAGGAAGTAGTGAGTTGACTTTTAAAGATGACCGAACTGTAGCAGAGCAGAGAGTGACAGGCAGCCATATTGACAGTGACAAATACATGCGAGTTTAAGGCTGCCGAAGTAGGAAGTAGTATTTCCAGAGTGAGACAAGCATTTTTCTCAAGTAAAAGAAACAAGGCACTTTAGTTAAACTCCAGGCTGGCTAAAGCACTTCAGTAAAAGCACTCAAGTGATAAAGTGCTTAGGAAGTCCTTAGGCAGAGAGAGGTGTAGGTAGATGTTAATTCATTAGCTCTCAGCTTAGGAGACAGGCCGCCACCAAGGGATCCACTGGCAGACGCAGATAAATAGAGCAGAAGGATCTCAGAAGCACACATCGAGGACTACTTGTCAGGTAATGTACCTCTACTTACCTTAAAAAAATCTGCGGTACAAACAGTGATTTCTACAGATTTCTACAGCTCTGCTCGCAGTCTGAATCTGTTCATGGTCCCTCGAACTCGCTTCATAACCTGCAGAGACAGATCTTCTCAGGGTGTTGCCCCAAAACTTCACTTCTTCTTTTACTTTCTCTGGACTCAGTAGATGTAACAAAAAAAAAAAGCTTCTTAGCAAATAAAATAAATAAAGCCCCAGGGCTGTTATGATTGAATGTGCTGTTAGTGTTTTATAATAAGAAGCACTCTTATAACTTTTCTGTATGTTATTTGCACACTTTGCATGATACACTGCACCCTAGATTAGGACACTAAATACCTCATCTGTTGAAACCAGTTAGAACCTGTTGGTCACCACTGGCTGGACACATTTTGGAAAAGCACTGATACTGGGGCAGGAAGTGCCAAAGGTTATGGCTTTTTGGGTGTGGAGTTGACCAGATACACAGCTCGTTGGCTGACCTCATGTTAACTGCGTGTGTTGTGTACCAGCATTGGACTTATACCTTTTTCTGAGTGGAATTAAACAGACAAACTATATTTGTCATAGCTCCAACACTCGTGCCAAAAGAGCCGGGAGAAACTGTTTTCGGAGTAAGAGTGCCTTGTTATGATATGTATTTTATAATGTATCTGTATGTTATGTTGTATTTAACTATGTAATTCAAGTGTGAAGCACCTTGTGACTAGTATCTGTGAAATGTGCCATATAAATAAATATTTTTCTTACTTTACTTACAATATCTTTCACATTGGCTTATACACATGTTCAGAAGCACAAGAGGCCATCGGTAAATAAACAGGTGATTATCACATTTGTTAAGAGCTTTGTGTCACTCATGTGTCATGACGAGATGTCAGTAAAGCGAGAGAAAGAATGAGTGCACGATCTCATTGCTGAGTCTGACATAAAACTTTGAAGTGCTAGTGCAGATACTGAAGGCGAGTTTGACAAAGCTGCTGTCATAAAGAGAGAAGGACAGCGGTAGAAAGCAAAAGAGCATGTTGGAATTTATTTTCACTTTGATTCTCAACTGTACTTTCGCTCAGATATAGTTTAGATCCCTTTAGAACTTTCCTCCTAACCTCCTTGCTTCTCCGGTCAAGAAGCAAAAAAGTTTCATATTTAATGTAAAGTACAGTATGTGCCCTCTTAAAAGGCTTATCTTTGTCTGATATGTTGAGGTTACAGGCTACAATTATTAAAGCGTCAGTTTTATTTACAGTAATCCATGGCATCTGATGTGCTGACCTAAATATGACCAGTTTATTCAGTAAGAAAACTTAATTTTAATGTTTTGTTTTAGTGGCAACAACAAATTTATTTTTATTTGTATTTATGCAGACTCACAGCTGCTGCACTCCCATATGACCTATATTTGACAAAGCATAATCAGCTCCTGTTATATAAAGTTTATATTTACTGGTCACATTGCCTGACAGGAAAATAAAAATGCATTTGCTATTAATATATCTAGAAATAGCATCACATTTGTGGTTCTGTATTAATTCCTGAACACTGTTTTGAGGCTTTTTAGAGAAGTGTCAAAATATGCTGTGTGTAGTCTAAATTTATTTGGACAGCTCAAAATTAATAACAGGATCATTATCAGTCATAGGACACCAAAATGAGTCCACATTTTAGACTCAACAAACAAACAAACAGCAATGCTAGCATGTTATACTAATGAAGCTATTTTTAGCTATAGGTTTTGTGTATTAGAGCTTCACTAATGTGTTCAACGTCTGCTTTTCATCAAATGTAAAGCATCTATAAGCATATGCTCCCTTCCTAGCTCATATATTTTTGTGAGAATATATTCCTGTAGAAAGTCTTTCACATATACAAACCAGGACTTTTTGCACCCAGTAAACTTAAGAGTTGACATGTGACCCAACAAAGTTTATTTTATAAGGTTCTGTGTAACACTGAAGGAATATGAAATTAGGCCTCATAGAGACAAATGTGTCCATGTGCAGAACCAGCAGCTGAGACAGAAAAATCCAACCTAAAGCCTATTTCTGTGGGGGTGCTTTACAGACAGACCCCGCTACAATCAGTGAAGAGGAGAAAAATGTGTGGCCAGGGATTAAAGTAGGCCACTGGGGCCTCGTCTGAAGAAGCCAGCAAAATAAGGACATGTCAGGGGTATTGTATGGTGAGGTATTTGTCTTGGAGGTCCAGGAATAAAGGCCTGACTTTTACTTACACTTCCTTCATCCTCCAGCATCACTCTATAAATACATCTTCCCTATGGCATATCTGAGAGAGGTCCACTGACATATCTCATTCCTATTTCTGTAAATGACTGAACATTCACTCCCAAGTAGTGGTCATCAGACATTAAAATCTGCTCATGGGTTCATTAGGGCCTTAATGATCTTTTTGTAACAGCCTTCTGAGTAATTTGAGAAGTAAATGTCAGAATAGTGCAAGGAGCTTGAGAGTAGCATTTTGACCACAGAGCAGGTCGGTGCAGCAAAGAAAAAGGCCAAAAACAAAATGGCTTTATTAAGTGACCATTTTAAAAGATAAAAGGTAAATTAGGGTCCAACACATCTTCATCATATGATACACATCGGCCTCAGAACTCACAGTGCAGCTACAGATATGCAAGTTTCATACAGCGTAGTGTCGGGAGTGTGATGTGAGGCCATCTTTCATAGATATGAAAAATATATTAGGTCTTAAAATGTGTGGTGGAGAATATGGAGAATATGAGAAGTGCTGCATGCATATAAAACACTCACCTGATATGTGTCCTTACATCTATAACAGTTGTTCTTTTCACTAAAACTCACAGCCCAAGTCGGATGGAACAAATACATTGGGTTTACAACTTTTGTCCTTCTGAACACCAGTAAAAAAAACTGAAAAAAAAAATACAAAAAAAATACTCAACCATTTAACAAAGGACACTAAGTTTTATTTACATAGTTATATTGTGCAGGAAGTTGATTGTTGTGAGAGTTGTATGTTCACAGACCATCTGGAGACTCAGGTTAGTAATATACACAGTAAATATTTGCATTCAGGGTATTTAGCAGTTTGGCGTACTTCACAAATCACTTGCATTTCCCATATTTGTCAAACTAGCATTCTTTTATAATAATAATATTTTTATTGATACAGTTATACATTTTTATTCTTATTTTCTCCACTTCCTTGACTTTACGTCTCTGATGGGGGGCTGTAGAGTCGAAAACATCATTCTTATGCTTAAAAAAAAAAAATCACAGAAGCAAACTCAAATGTGTGTCTTTTGTGACAATCTAACATAGAGGGCTTTCCAAAATAAATCTTTTCAATAATGACAATGAAAAGACATCCCATTTAAAATGAATATGTCCATTTGATCAATAAAGAGAATCTGTGTAGGTTCAGCACAAAGCCATTTTTCACACAGTTTTTTCTCTTGAGATCCATCTTGATGTCAGTGTTGTGTGACCTTTGCTCCTTCAGGCCGTGTGCTCCCGGTGGCGAGGCTGCCGACCACATCCACACAAACAGTGCTTTAGAGACGGATTTATGTTTCCACACAGACGGCCACAGACTGACACTGATACAGCAGTGAGAGTGCTAACACATGACACATGCCCACAACCTGCTGAAACTTTGCTTCAATTGACTCGTGTTTCATGCTCTCACAGTTTCATTTTATCCTACAGCTTCTAACTGTCGAAGCAGTGTCCAAGAGTTTGTGTGCTGTAATAGATCCATATCTAAAGAGTTGCAGAAAACCTGAAAAGTGAAAGTTTGGACTTGTCACGTGGTTCAAACTTAGTCAAGTGTAAATATGCTGTGACATGAACCTTAGATTTGCAATAAATACAAAATGTAAGGGAATAAATAAAGAGTAATTCAGCCTAGTCAAATGTGACTAAATAGAAATATATTAAGCTAAACAACTGGCTCAAGTAAAGGTTAAAAGCATTGTCACTGAACTTTTGAGTTGAGACTGGAAAATCACTTGTGTGAAATCCGTTGACAGTTCAAAACCAGGTTCTGGACTAGACCGGTCAAAGAGCCTGGTCTAACTGTTAGTCTCATCTAATGTATGTTACAGAAATCCCAAATTAATAATAAATCATTGTAAACCAATTAGTAAAAGGGCAGGCCAATTGTAAAGTTTTACCTCTGTACATCAGACCCCCGCCCTCAGTCTCTATCTGTCCCACCGCCCCCCTCCCCCTTTATGGATAATTCATCAGTGTTTGTGCGCGCTGCTGTCTGCCTTCCTGCCTACTGTGATTTCCACTGGGACGCTTTCGGGGACCATTCCCACTTCAGCCGGGAATTAGAGCTACGGCTACAAAGGGAAATTAATCACAGACACCTTACACTAACCCACACACGCACACGGCAGAAGCCTCTTTTACCATGCACTTGTGTCCTGGTGCATTTCTTTAGCCTCACACAGACAGCAGCGGGACTTCTTTGATCGGTGGCTGAGCCGTACACCCGCAGTGTTTTATAACTTTCACATAACCATTTCCACTACAGTCCATGAGACTAGACACAAATGATGGGCTTTTAGAATACATTTACACTAACACACTTTTACATTAGTCTTTATCAATATCCAGTGAAAACAGTATGTACCAAAACACTTTTTTTCAGGCATATGTGTGCACTGAATTAAATGAAAGTGTATTGTGTTTTGTTGCCACTGGAAATCTTTCTCTTTCACAAAGCAGTACAATGCATGAGTTAATACAGCAAACAAAAAAGGAAAGTGAAAACAAAACCTTGCACCCAAATTGCTTGGTGAAATTGAGACTTAGTTTGCAATTAAAGGATTTCACTGTGAAAACAGCAGTTGTCATTTACAACTGATATAAAAAAGACAAAGAGGTGAAGATGCACAGATGAGATGGGGAGAGATTTCCAGTCTTCCACCAGGTTTCAGAGTCTCAGCATCAGTCGATACAGCTCCAACACAGTCTAGCGTGTGTGCATTGATCTGGGATCGAGTGGCTCCCAGAGTGAGCACCACACATACTCACTGTACCTGATTAATGTGTGTATGGACAGGGTAAGGATCACAGAGCTGCAGAGCAGGCCTTCTGCTGAGATTTGGCCTTATTAGGAATGTATCAAACACAGTCCTTTCTGTTGTTTTAACTTGTGCAGAGGATTTGGTGCAATATTAGTTCCTCTGCTATTGTAAAGCTATGTCCATACTAATACGTTTTTAACTCAAATGTTGTTGTATTTACATTAATCAAACATTTCAAAGAAAAAAGATGGAGAGAAAACAAAGCTGACGATATTTTAATTTTGCGGCTACTAATTTTCAGTGAGGTTTGCTGCATACACCAAAAAAGATTTAATTTAAGTTTTGGCTTCCTGTTTATTATGCAGCCCTTACAGTTCCATTACCTGATTTTCTTTTTGCCGTCCCTGTCTCAGACCCACTCTTCCCCAAAAGCAACCCAGGGACCTCCCCTCTTTTCTTTTATTAAAAAGTAAAACTGGACCAATTTTTCCTCCACCAAATACATTACACCAAACTCAAGCTTAGGGCTTACAGTTATCTTAGTGGTGACTCCAGTTATCTCCGCCTCGTTAAACATTACGTGATTGAATTGACAGTATTTACGTTGCCTCCTGTTTCCCTGTTTTATTATTTTATATATATTTTTGGAGCCATTAAACTTTCTGTAATGTCATATGACGAGCCGATAAATGGGAGTGTTCCTTTTTTGAGCATGTGATTGGCCGAAGACCCCCTACCCCGGCTGCAAATTCTCACCCTTTAAAATGGGCTTGAAGGCAGATGACATCATAAAGGGTAAATTGTATTTAGACATTTAGAGGATGTTAATTTCAAGATGGTTGCTAGTTGTACACCAGGCATCTCTTTTAACATTTAGGTCTGTGGGAAAAGTCTATCCGGACATGGGACTTTTTTTTATTTTTTTCTGTAATAAAAGAAATGGCCCAAATGTGTGTATCTTACATTAAGAGGAAGCTTTACCTGCTAGTACTCACCTTTTTCTCTTTTCTCCCTTTACTTGTAGTAGTAAGGACATTTTACTCAAACTGTACAATACACATGAGACATCTTGAAAACATTCTAACTCTTTTTTTTTTTTTTTTTTACAAGCACTCAAATATAACATCTGAATCCTTGAGCGTTGTACTTCCCGGGCCTTCTTGCAGCTCTAAAAGTCTTCATACTAAGGGTTGGTTGGAGTATTTGGCCTTCGTTAAATTTCTCTCATTCCTTCTCACTTGAGTTGGATGCTTCCTCCAATAAGCGTTAATAAACGGTAAGATGTGAGCCAGTGCAGAGTTGAGCTTCTTCATTTTGTTGTTGACCGAAGTCATCTGTGTGTTTTAGATTAAACAACAAAGTAACTTCCACAGCATGGCGTTTTTCTGATTGGATAAAATGACCCCGACAAAAGCAAAGTTCCTTGTCTGTTGAAAAGTGGTTTCTAAATACCTAAAGTGAAAAAAGCATTACCTGAACTCGAGTTTTATGATGTCTATAGAGCTGAGATCTATGCCCTCATGTCAGGTTTTAAAGTCTGAAAAGAAAAAATGACTTAGAGCCTAGAGTCTGGATTTCATCACCTGTTAGAGGATTTCATACTCTTTATGTTGTTGCATCACATTGCTGAAACTATTTTTGAATGTAGTGTTTCACTCCCAGAGCAGATGAAAACATTTGCTTGATGCCCTATAATTCCTGAGTCTAACTAGTTCAAGAGCTATCATTAGGAGGATTGTCCAGAGAAAGCTGAACTGTATCCGGTCCCTAGCTGAAAATCTTGGTCACAGCTGTCCCCTGCCTCTCCTCTGGACCCAGGCACCTGCGCCGAAGAGCCAGCTGAACCCTGGAACAGGTCCAGCTCCAGGTGTGGGTCAGAAAACCGCCTATAACAGACGATCCAGCAGCAGGTTCACAGATGGGAAGCACACTGTCACATCTTTCTACCTAGCGTTTTAAAGCTATATTAATTCTCTTGTCTGTATATGCTAAACTCATTTAGTTTGCTGCACATGATCAAATGCAAACTGTAGAAGACAGTATTGTTAGAAGAAGAACAACAAGAACAAGAACAAGAACAAAGAGAAGACTAATCTTTACAAAAGTGATACAAAAGTCATACAAAATAACAAACTATAAAAAAGTTAACCCCAAAAAGTTTGAACCAGTGTAACACAGAACTCTGAATTACAGAGATGCACAGATATACATAAACCACATTACAGGTATTTTTACTTCAGAAAACAGGGAGGCAGTTGTGATGTTTGGGTCAGTTTTGAAAGATGTGCTTGCAGACCAATGCCAGGATGTCCTAATATACTCTGGAAAAAGAAGTAGGCCTTTTTTGCCAAACAGAGACTCAAACTGTGTCCACACACCAATCACTGTGTAGTGCATTAAATAGTGATTCTGCCATTTTGTAGTGGTTTCAGTGACTGAAATGGAGCGCACTCAAAGTTTCCCACAATGCATCAGTAAAAGTAGTGAACAACATTGGTCACTAGACGGTCAAAATAGACCATAATGCTTTGCGAGTTGTCGGAGAACAACATGACTGAGACATGTCTTTAATTTGAACACAACAGGCTTGAACGAAAAGAGTTAGAGGCACAAGTTTGACCTTCTGTAGCAACGTACTGTATTTTGTGGCAAATTTAAGTTTAATAAACTGTTACATTTACATTTACATTTAGTCATTTAGCAGAAAAACTAGTCAGTTAAAACCTAGCACAGAAATCAAAGCTAAGGATAAATCACTAACTTTAGATTATATTTTATTTTTCAGTGGAATTTAGTTGACTTTTATTTATATTTTTTTACATGTATGCCAGGGTCACGTGACTAACTGTGTCTCCAAAACACTAGTTGAGTGCACTATAGTGGTTGAGGGACTTTTTTGTGTTTTTGTGTGTGTTTTTGGATTGAGCGTTTGGCAGTGGTTTGACAAATTTTAAGAAATTTTGATAATGGCAGTGCAATTTAGTTTTGATATGACCTGTAATCCAAAGCGGACTTTAATTCAAAGCTGTTTTGTAAACCCTGTCTGAGAATTTTGTAAGGGCAACATTTACATTCATAAGGCCACTAAGCTGGATTTTGAAATACAGAGCAGAGAAAAATAACCTTACATTTGCACTGCAATTAGTGTCATTTCCCTTTGAAGAAGTGCAGAGCAAACCCATTCACCCATGAGAATATAGGAAGGTTATAAACGCAGAAAGAGCTAAATGTGGTGCCCAGCCTTTCTTGCATATTTCACAGAGCACATGGCAGAGGGCAGCTTCTTGTGCTTAAATGAGAAATAACCACAGTTCGAAATGAGATCTGGATGTTTTTAGGACAAATGAATGTTGTAGGGTGTGGTATCGGAGAATGTGGAGAGTGAAGAAGTGCATAGCCCCACTTTAAAACAGCTTAATAAGAAAGATAGAGCACAATTGATTAGAGTCAATTAGAGAAAAGGTCAGGCCACAGCTGGGGCCATGGGGCCGCTCTCACTGGGATTAAACACACAGTGTATATGTAGACGCAATGTAAATGAGTCCACGGGCTGATGAACTGGACTTCCATAGCCTTTGCTTTGGATTCATGTTTTTGTCCTCTGTACAGGAATTTCACATTAGGAGACTTGTTAATAATTTATCCCTAACTTCGGATGTCTGCGTCGACAATAAAATTCACAGAACAATTTATTCTCAAAGTATCACTGGTATCTTGAAATTTAAAAACTAGAATGAGTAAATTATGTTTTTTTTAAATGCCTATGTTCCATTGAAGTGTGGCTGGTTGTGTGTCACCCTTTCAGGCTGAGACTCACATGTCCTGCTGCTTATCCAACTGCTGCTCTGAACATTGGATCAATCTCTCTTGTGTGTAATGAGTCCTACACTACTGCTCTACATCATGTGCTCTCAGACTCAATAAAAGCCATGTTTCCACTATTCTCTACGGTAGTGTTCAGCTCACCGAGGAGCAATCCTTGAACTGCGCCCACAGGGGCCTGCAAATTCTACAAATGCTTTGTAAAGGTTCAAAGTGGAATTCAGGAAACATTACAAATGGGTTTAAAAGATGTGCTTTTAAAATTGCTTAAATCTTCAAATTTGTCATTTTGATGTAGGTGTTTTAATGAAGAGAAAAAGAAAAGATTTTGTTGCATTTTGTGAAAAAGGCTCATTCCAAATCGTTTCTCAGGCTTTAAGAAATACACTTTAAGTTAATCAGGTCATAATTAATGCAACATGGACATAACAAATACAGTGCTTTAAATACACACACACTTTTGTATCTTTTTCCCCCATAGCTTTCTTACTATTTCATTCAACCACTATCTCCACCCTTCAGTTCATCTTATTAAATACCACAGTGAATCAGGTCCAGAAGCAGCAGAGTTCACTGATGCCCTTCAGATTTCAGTTTGCACACGTGCTTCTGTCGCACTACAATAACTGTGGCTGAAGGACACACAGACACAAAGAGTGGGTCTCTTTCCTTTTTACAAACCATCTTCTTTCAACATCCCATGACACCCACACATTCCTTTGCCCACGTCCCTCCTGTCTCTTCTCCTCCTCCTTTCCTCTTTTGCCACTTGTACAATTCATTAGCATAACCTTCACTTTCTTAGTCCTGCTCCTCATTCCCGCCTCTTTTACTCCTACCTTGCATACATCTTCATAATCTGTCCTTCAAGTCTTCTTTGTCTTATTTATTTCTTCCCAAAATGTCCTCCCTCCACATTCATATATTTATCTCCATACACAGTATTCTAATAAGGCCCATCGTATCTTTCTGAAAACTGAGATGAAGTAGTACTGAACCATGAGATCATCAGATTGAACTTTCTTAATGACCGCTTCATTAACACTGTCTCTTAACATCTTTTTTTCCCCCCAGATCTCCTCAGAGTGTATTTCTTTGTGGTGTACACCTCGATTAAAACTTCTTGGAGATGATCCTTGTGTAGCGTCTTCACAAAGAACATAAAAGCTATTGTGAAGCGTAGGATTATAGCTGCATCAATCATAGTTCAGCATTAGTTGAGCTGTCAGTGGAAAGTGAAAGTGTTTGATGGCACTGTCAAAGCCACGGTGAAATGTTAGCCGTCCGTGCAGCTCTCAGCTCATTGCTTTGCGTTTATGACTCCTGAATTTACTTTACATTTCACTTCCAGCGCTGTAGTTTGTCCTGCGCCAAGTCGGATGTGACATCTCGTTTGAGCAAACTCTGATAAATTACAAGCCGACAAAAGATAAGTCTCAACAACCGGCGTCAGGTGGCATTTATTCTGCAATGTGTCTGATTGAAAGTGACCTATTGTTACAACACAAGGTAACGTTTATTATGGCAAGGCACACACATGATGTTCTCTAGTTTCCAAGTGAGGAAATATCACATTGAATACAGTTAAATCAAATAAACATGTCTTATGATTTAATTAAGTTACATCATTGGAATACCTCTCCAGGCAATGCAGGCAGTTTTTTTAGGCCCTTGTGTCCAGATAAAGTCCTCGTAAATCATAGCCATCCAAAAAGTTTCTGATGGCTCGTCTCCTGTGGACCCCTTCAATCACCAGATCAGTGCATTAGCTTTTCTTTCTCTCATGGGCCTACTCAGCCTTCCCAAGGGGTTGGGCAACTCCATTAGGTTGACATGCTTTGATTTTAAAGACAACAGAACCACATCAAGTCACAGTGCGTTTCATTTAACCATGTCCACAAACTTTTGTTGTATCCCTAAGTCCAGTCCAAGAAGTTTTACACCTCCCAAAGCTGCCACCTGCTCCTTTTTGATCCAGTTACCTTGCTGGCCCAAAACTAACACTCTTCCTGTATTTCCTGCTGGATGCACATGAGGCGTTAGAGTCTTTATCATCGTCTGGTGTCCTCTGCAGCACACTGCTTAACGCAAAGGCTGAGGTCAGACTATTTCCAAACAATCCTTTTTACTGTCAAATGTTTGGCACTGCTCATGCTAAACATCGAGCTGTGGCTTGCAATTACTTAAAAAACGTACCTGGGGTGAATACTTTCTTGCTGGCACACCTTCTCTGTCTTATTTTACATACAAATTCACATGCACATAGAGTGTATGACCGCTCCAGATAACTAAATTATACTTGTAAACCTAAAACCAGCTTCTTTGCTCACACCACCCGAGTTTCTTAGAACGGAGCCTCATTATTAAGAGTAGAAGAAAAGGTAGTCCTAGGGATATCTTCAGCTTTTCAACTGATTTGTCTGAACAAAACCTAACTTGAGTTCACGCTATATGTTACGGTCTGAACATGCTTCAGCCGCCTTGTAAAACATCATAATTAATTTGTCTGTACAATGGACTGCTTTTTATGAATGTCACATGAGGTGTTTCAAAGAGAGTTTTGAAGGTGATCAGCTGCTGTGCGGGAAACATTTCAGCTTCAAGGTAGAAATGAATAAACAACAAACGCTGACAGAGATTTCTAGATTTTCTTTTTGGCGTAAAATGAGAGAATGTGTAATTGAAGCATCTGTTTGCTGCTTGTTAGAAAGAGCAGGACAGGAAATGACCTTTGAAGTAGACTGCTGACTTGAAACAAATATAAAGACACACCCAAACTCTGTAAAAGTCTATTTTTTGGAGAGAGTATGTAAGTGCTGTTTCCATGCCCTGTGTCCGCTGCCATTCGACTGTGTATTTACACGTGCTTATGCACTTACTGTGTAAAGCTGAGGAGCACTGGGACTTCATCCTCACTCTATAAACTGCAGCAGCTTTTCTGTTTACTGAGGCATCCAGCTGTAATAAAATATTCATCTGCAAGAACCATCCAAATAACTGCGAGCAGCTCCTGCACACTGTGTGCAGTTTTCACCTGAGACTCGCTCACACTACAGACAGACACTCACGCACCTGCTGCCTACATTTGTGTGGGTTTAAAATGTGCATTTCTGCTTTTAAACAGCCAATGTGAGTGACCGGAGCAAACTGACTTACCTCACCATTTAAGGACCTCAATCCCTAACATTTAGACAGTTTTTTTATAGTACAGAAACACCTACAAAAAATCTCAGGGGAGGAGATCTACACAGGTATATCTGCACTGGCATGGACAATGCAGTCATTCTTTGTTTCTAACAAAATGAAAAGAAGTTGTATATTTAAGAACAGCATGTAATCAAAACAATTCAAAATAAGTCAAAAAGTTAAAAGGTTGCAGTGGCATGTTTTATTTTTGATTAAATAGACCACACCTCTTGCAGATGGTGCTTGATGGTGGCATAAAGCTTTGTGTGTGACTTTTTACAACAAATGATATTGCTCGAGTTCGAATTTGACCTGGGGCAATACAAAGCCTAAGTCCCGTCCCCTTCAGGGAGTAAATGGCAAACAGCAAAGCATTTTTTTTGTATTTCTTTCTGCCATGTCTTCATTTTCATATGTTGTTTGACAAAATAGGAGATAACATAATGCAAAGAAAGCCATGCTTTTCATGAACATAGCAGAATGTCACATCGTGTCACCATCCTCTGTGTATACCTATTGATTTTTTCGGACTTGGGCGAACGATGAGTATACATGCTCCTGGGAGAAGCGTGACAATGTGAGTGCAGGTCAAAGGGGGACTGTCCTTTACTGCTGGGAAGGACAAAAATGTTTTAAGGGACTGTAGAGGAGAGGTAGACCAAAAAACAACTGGAAACAGTCATAAATTACAAAGCAAGTGTGTGACAAGGCACTCAACCCCATTGTGCCAAACATTTTTTTGATATATCATTATTTAAGCTGCAATAAACATAATTAACATTGTGTTACTATAAAACTGGCAAGTTGTAAAACAACAAAAGCTGACAGATAAATTCACCAGACGTATTTTTACAATATTGATAGAGCATATTCTTGATTTACTCACATCTTTAGTATGGAAATGTATCTATCATGGCGTTAACATATTCTGCTATATAATTATAATGTCTAATTCTGTTCTGTACTGTAGGTCCATTAATAACATGCTCATTCAGCCTTGTTTTCCTTCAACATTTTCAGTTAGCTTTTCAAGATTTGACAGCTAATTTCTTACTCTGGGTATGGTTTGTTGTTTTGTTAGCAGCCAACTTGTCAGAGCTCAGTACCACATTGCTCAAAGCTACAGTTTATTTTACAGTGTCGACAGATAGCCATATAACATTAGATTGTATTGAGTGTTAAACAGGCAAAATTTTAAATAAAAAGTAATCAGAAAATCATACTTTTTTTGCATTTCTTTGATATCTAATGTATTAAAATGGCCCGTTATTCTGGTGTTAATAATACATAGACTTCCTCAGTGGAATATGAATGTTCCTGTTGACTACAATATTGACTATTCTTCAGCTGGATAAATGCAAACAGCGCAGGACAACTCTGTGCACAAACACACAAGAGGTATTTTGGGAAGTCCCTGGGGTAAAGCCATCCCAGTGGTGGTTTTACATGAACACCACGAGCAGAAGCAGTGTGGAAATATCCTGAGTCATATTTCACATAATGGCCATAACGTGCATAGAAATACTGTTCCTGAAATCCACTCTGAGGCCCAGGGGGAATGAGAAGGAATCCCAAAGTTCTTATGAAAATGTGTAATCCGATAATTAAGTCAGAAAAAACATTTCAAGTCAATGAAACAGTACAAAAATAGCAACATGGACATTTCAAATATCAACACCTGAACCCACTGCACATTCACACACAGTACACAAATACAATTCTACTGTGAACCTCTTCTTGTTTCAGGAAATGAGATATCAACATTTTGTGTGAAATCCAATCAGCCCCCAGTAGAGCACTGAAATAGCCACACGGCATTGTTAATCATCAGATGGGAGTGGGTTTATGGTTATAAAAGCCCTGTCTGACTAACTGCACTGTAACTGCTGCCACCTTTACTTACAAGTAGAGACTATACAGGCGGTAAGTTTGGAAGAAAAAAAACATCTTTGGGTCCAGTGACTTATTTGAGTTTTGATGGTTCTAAACTGGGACACAAGGAAATAAACTATGTATATGTAAACAATGGTTGTGAAAAAGTAGGTAAACGTATATTGTGTTAAAGGTAGCACAACCATCTGATTCTTTGCTATTTCATTGTACTTTAAACTCAATTAAAAACAGTATTTAGAGAAATGTCTTATATTTTTACTTAACTGTGTTGTCACCAGAGTGTGAAGAATTATAATCATTTGTGCTTCACAGCTTAAATGTTTCTAGAGAGACCAAAGTTAGCATGCAGAGGCACCATGTTCACTGGAACCAAGGTGAGTATGTCCAATCTGAGGAGATAAGTCACTGCCTGTCCTGAGATTGTCAGGGCACAGCTGTAATGCAATAGTTAGTTGTCAGATAAATACTGATTTTTAAATGTAAGCATGTTACACCAGGCTTTGGCCAATCACATGCTTGCAGACAATGAGCTTGTCAACATTGAATCAATGGGGGACTATCTACTGACCACTGCCAATCCCCAGCAGCTCCATGACCTCCACATTATACTTGTAGGAGCTTTAAAGACCAACATAAACACACTCAGACAGCCTGTCAGTCGGAACAAGTTTAATATTTTTTTTTATAAAGGTAGCAAAACACACTGAATATTGATGGTAGAGGGATCCAAAGAAAGGAAAAATAAAAGAAGACTTAAAGAGTGGGAAGTGCCCAGAAACCAGGGACTACACCACTTATTCCTTACAAGGACTTACATTCCAATCACATCACAGTTCGCCTTTCTTGTGGCTGTATGGGTTTCTGTTTTCGTCCACACAATGCAGTTTATGATGTGGATGTGCACACACAGTCTCATTCGTTCAACTCTTCCCACTTTCATCCATGGAAAAGTCCAGCCTTCATCCATGATCCCGGTTGTTTTTATCTCCAGTCTGTTTGAATGGAAGCCTCGAGCTGCTTTCAAGCAGGCCTGAATGTTTTTACACTTTTCTTCTGTGAGCTTCAGAGACACTAGTGTTATGGATGTTGACTAGCACGCGCTTCCTTTCTGTTTCTCACACAAAGCCCACTGCAATGAAAGCGTTTACATGGTCTCACGTTAACTTTACATGCTATCGCTGCGTACAAACAAGGTTAAAGCAACACTATTGTAGCCTACTGAGAAGACATTTCAATCAGCAGCTGCGGATAAACGATTCAATCCAGAATAATTTACAGCAGTGACAAACTTCATCTCATTCTTTCACACTATACTTTTTAACATAACAATTATGCTCTAGAGACAGTACAGTGAGAAAAACAGTAGTATATCCACAGGCTTTATTTACAGTTGACTGTAATTGTAATTAATGAAAGAAATTAACCATTTTATTTATCAATTCAACAACACAGTATGAGGACGCTCTGACTAGCAACATGTGTGAAACAGCACGACTGATAAAAATGTTAAAGCTTTCAGAGTAGCACTTGCAGTGTATACAGTGTAGGACTATCTTTGTACATATGAAATAAAGTACTGTTATATACATTCATCTTCATGAAGACTATTCACACTGTACAAGGTTTGAGATGTCTGTGTCAGAGATGTGTGGGGATTTCATTTAGAATAAAAATGATAAAGATCCATCAACAGCAGTCCATTCTTCATGCCTCTTCAGTTTATTACAGGGGTCACAAACGTCTCAGTGGGAGTTATCTTTTCAATCATACGTTTTTCATCGCTGGTCATTTCTCTTGGTCTTATCAGTAATTAAACTGGAAGATGTCTGGTTTGGACTAACTGCAGCACTCGCTGCCATTTGCTGTAGGCTACAATATCAGTCTGTCACCCAGGAGAGCTGTCTGTCTGTCCGTTTATCTGTCACAGTCTGGTCCTTCTCTGCTCAACCCCAAACCTCTGGTCAAAGTGTCATACATATTTCACTGCACCATCTGCCACATCTCGAACAAACTCACTGCTGACAGAGGAAAGTTAAAGGGGCTTTAGAAAGCATCTTTTGATGTGTAAATGAAGAGACAAATGCTTGATAAATGGCATGCATTTTTGGCTCAACCAAGCAAATTGGTCCAGGTTTGTAGGAGACTTCAAAGGTTACTCTTGGAATGGTAAAAATATATCCTTATCAGATAAAAAGTCCAAATGTTTAATGTCTTTTCTCGTGTACATCCAGATTAGTGCACATTGATGCAAGTCTGAATTACTCCTAATAACCTGATTCTACTTTAAAAATTATTTAACATTGCTGAATAAAAATGTAGGTAGGTTAATCTAAAGGAGTCAGGTAATTCTGGGATAAAAGCATTCTCAACTGTTATTGCAGTAATGACATAATATATTTAAATGATTTACAAGAGTTCAAAGTGGGTTCCCTTTCTCCTGCAGTCCACTCAGTCCAACCTAAGTATCTGTCACAGCCAACTCAGCCGCAGGCTAACACACCACACTCAAACACAATTTGCAACAATTGTGTTTGAGCTCTGCCCAATAACTCTGCAGCCTTATTGAAAACTGCTTTAAAATTGTGTTTGTCTCCTCCTTACATGAAACGTATCTTCTCATAAAAATGTTATGAGCTCTGTTTTAGGCCTTTCGAGCTTTACAATTGAGCTAAGAAAGTTGAATTGATAATCTGATCTGGACTATAACACACTGTTGTGTTGTGTTACTGAAATACAAAAAGTTTTTTTTTATAGTTCTGTATAAATGAGGTATAAACTCCAACCAGTCTCTATTAGTGAGCATCTCACAAAAGCTCAGTGGACGTAGTTAAAACTGCATCATGGTCACTCATCCATTGAAGTTTCTAATGACTAATTCAGTCAGTTTAATTAGAGTTCAAAACTACAGGAGTCTTTTAACTACCGAAGCATTTCGCTGGGTGAAGCTCCTTCTGTGGAAAAGATTGTCGTGGTATACAGTTTATTTCCACAGCTCACCTTTTCTACTTTGCTTTAGCCTTGCACTCAGATTTACCACACTGGATCATTTTTGTATTTTCTCAAGAAGAGTTTTAGTCAGTAAAGTTCCGCTGACATTTCGAGGGTTATATTGAACAATAAAACAGAGAAAATTATATAATGTAAATCGCTTTTAAAAATGGAGTCCAAAGTTTTTGTTTCTAAAAATTCCTTAACATTTTGAAGCAGCATTCTTGTTGTGTGTCTTTGAACCCACTGAATTTGTCTATAACATAATTAAGGGTCTTGTCCAAAAAATAAGCAAACCCCCATTTGTTTTTTCATAAAGAATTAGGACAAACAAAATTGCTTTGATACTTAACCCTTCAAATCACATGAGAGAGAAAAACAGGCTGGCTTAGAAAACAAAGTCAGTACTTCCTTCCTTGTACTCTGTCTATTTCTTATTTCCACCCAGTGTATTCAGTTTGACCTTACATGTATCTTGAGATGGTTTGCTATTCAGAGCAGCTCACTGAAAGGCTTTTGACTATGGACGTCTGCTTTATCTCTCCTTTTTGCTTCCGCTTAAGAAAATGAGTGCACATCTGCAACCATCCAGGATTTTTGTTTTCGCTTCACAACACCTTGGCTTTAAAGTATTGCGGCTTTGATTTATTTTTTTGTGGAGAACAAAAGTAAACCTAAACCCCTCTGTGTAAAGTTCGCTCACTGTTAGACAGGTGGGTTCAATTTGGGGCTTCACAACAAGGCGGAAGAGTGTTTGTTTTCCAGGTGTACTCATCTCTTCCATTCTCTCAGCGTCTCTAATCTAATAGTATTTCTGATCCCGGGCCAGACAGAAACAACTGTTATCTACAGCCACAATGAATATCAAGCAGCTCAGGCAGGTCTGCTGCCGATTCCTGGGCCATGACATACACTTGACGTGCATCTGGTTGTGATTGTGACCAGTGAACCTAAATGGTCTTGTGTTGAAGGGCTACTGCTTGGCATCCTGCAGTAGCCCTTCAACACAAGACCATTTGGTCCAGTAGGATTTTGTACCTGGATTAACACCAAGCACCCTCTGACTCTTTAATAATAATAATAATAATAATAATAATAACAACAACAACAATCTTCACAGAATGTTTCGCACTAATCAAGAGTCACCTCATGTTCAAATATTTCTTGCCACCAGTCACACTTTTGCTGTTTCTGAACATAGACATTAGAAATACAACACTGACTTCACCTATATGCACACAAAAGTTTTAAAAAACGTTTGGAAATAATCTGGACATGGTGTTCACAAGTTTGTTGCTTCAGCTCATTGAACCTCTGAGGTTTATGAGCAGAAGAACAGAACTTATACAACACATTGGATAGAGTCTGGCTAACAGCAGACTCTATGCACAATCACAGAACAGTTGTACACAATGTATTTATGCCGTTGCTTTAAATAGAAATTATAATGCGTCTTCTTTGAGCAACCAGAGGAAGACAAGCTGTCAGGCATGTCATTTGTTGGCAGGACACTGTAACCATTATTTGATCTTGTTTCCAAATCTACAGCTGGACCTTTTGAAAAGCAGGACTGTTGAGTATATAGCAATGAGACCAGCTTCATCACCTTACCCTCCCATTATGCATATGCGTTCACCATTGGCTTCTCAGTACACAACATGTTTGATACTGACTAATGTGATGATTTTTTACTGCAGCTTGACAAATGCAGCTTTCATTTGTTATTTATTCAGTGGCTGGTGCTATACAATCCTACATGGTGTCAGCTATGCTTGGCAAAATGAAAAACGCACCCCAGCTCAGGCTTGTACTCAAAGGTAAACAAATCAATCCAGTCCTGTCCTTTCTAAAACTATGGTCTTTTGTCAGAGTCTAGTTGGTCCCATTTCTTCTTTATTTGGTTGTTTCTGAAGCACTATTCAGATGATGGGCCTTGGGCTCCTCAGCTCTTCCCCAGATGACTGAGTATTTGTACACTTTATTGAGCTGGGATTCTTGGGAGACACCAAATTTAGTTTCTCTGGATCCTTGAAGGGAGAATTAGAAAGTCTCTATTTGATTAGCAGAGTCATTTCCACTCCAAGTTTTGTGCTTGGCCCAGCAAAAAGCAAACGTTTCAAGTGTGTGGGTGTAAAATCTGTATTTATTCTTGTTTTAGATTTTTTTTTAAAAAAAGGATTGATTATAACATTTTTTTTTTTTGTGTAAAATAACCTTCACTTTTCAGTTTTTTATTTGGAGGAGCTGTGGGTATATTTTTAAATTATGACTCAAGAAGGGTGCTTACTTTGGACCTAAACAGATTATCTAAAATGGTGGCCTGGTTGTTCAGACATCTGACTTATCAATATTGTAAAGGATCTATAAAGAGGTATGATGGATTTTGGAAGCAACTCAATGGAGGTCAAAGGGTCAGGTGTATTAGTTCAACTAAAAAAAGTCAGACTGTCTTACACTCATTTGATTGGCCTATTATTTCTTGGCAGTTGGTCCTCAGTATTTTGTAGTTGCTAAGATACCCTCTAAGTATGAGAGTGTAGAGATATAAACAAATGTCATGTGCCTGTTCAATGGATCTCTTTAACTATTTATGGACTTACGGATCTGTTTGTACAAAGTCAGTAGTGTGGTTTACTTTGAAATTTTTTCAGACAGATTGACAAATTAAAAGGCAGTGAATATGCATGAAACAGCTCACTCTTCTTAAAGATACATTATCAAAAAGACCGCCAGGCTTTTGACATGCATTTAGAAATATTCAGCCCCTGGCAGAGCAGAGGAAACCAGTGGAAAGTCTACAGACTCACGGAAGAGAAAATACAGTTTATCTATTGACTGTGGTCCTGTTTCTTTTCCGCTGGTTATATCCACAGCAGCGGGAGCAGCAGAGAAAGAAGCAGCATAAGGACGCAGCGGGGGGCTGCCAGCTGCGGGGCGCCGGCTCGTAGGGACTCCTGGTTGATCTTCTCCTGGTTGGAGGAGTCGCGCGGTGAATTCGAGGCTGACGGGTGGCTGTTGCGTCTGGAGCACATTTCGTATAGGTTTCCGGAGAACTGCATCTTCTTTGACTCTTGGCGCAGAGACTCCCAGACGGCAGCAGCTTCATCGGGACAGCCGGCCATCGCCACATTGGCACAGTCATGGAACTCATCCCAAGACCTGCAGACAAAAAAACAAGATATTTTTTAAATTAAGTCATGTCCATTCATTTATGGGTATCGAGCAGTGATGTTGGAGCGCTCAAAAAAAGTTGTTTTACTGGTCCACAAATTAACACGATAAAGGTGAGCTGCTTGAGATACCTTCTCTGCAAGCAAAATTACTCTGGGAACTAAACTAAATGCTCATGCAACATAGTTCTCTGAAAGCACTTTGTCAGATAAACAGCAACTTACAGGAAAAGAGGAACATGATGCTGTTCAGAGGTAGTGCCTACGGATTATTCCAGTCTCGTATATTGTAGGTGACTGGGATTGTAAATAGGATTAATGTAATTTTGGAAAGTAATCTAATGGTAATTTCTTTAAACCTACAGTATATTGTTATTTATGCTAATATTTTCTTTCTGCTTTTTTCATATTAACAATCAATAATTATGAGCAACACTTGTGCTTCTAGTTGCCCTGCCCTATATGTTATGAAGAAACTGCATAAAATTATATGAATGATATATTTTAATTTAAATTACTGAATTGGATTTGGCTCATGGGCCAAGAAGTTAAACTTTGCTCTGTTTTTTTTGGCATACTTTATTTTTCTCTGATGGATTATCTTGGGGGGACAGAAAGACCTCCCCAAAGGGGGCCCTAAATATGGTTGTAGCCCACCTCCCTAGCTCTAACCCTACAGCATGTGCTGGTTCAGAAAGAACAGCGCATCTTTCATACAGAAAGATGTTGCTCAACATGTGTCACATGACCAATAACTCCTAATTGTAAGGGGTACACTTGATTTAGAAGCCTAACTGATTTCTGTCTCGTTTCAAAACAGTGGTACAAAGTGATAAAAAGAAACAATAGAAGGAATAGACCTTGCAGTGTATTTTCATTTCAGTCAGTTTGTTTTCAAGAGACCATCAGATGTACTTCTCCACTTCCAGAGCAAAGGTGGCCCTGCAGTTCAGAGCCAAGTGTGGAGGGTTGCCATTAAGTCGGAGTGAATGGAAAAACTGTCATGAACTGTGTCATTGTTACTTTGTTACTGTGGAGAGACCGCTGCATCACTTTGCAGAAGTTCAGGAACAGAATAAGCAAAAAAAAATAATAAATAAAAATAAAAGGATTTTCTCAATGTGTCTTTTAACATTTCTGGTCATTTAGACTCTCCTTAAAACACAGTGCACCCCACGTTTGCACCATCAAGGATCAACCAAATGTTTTCAAATTAAATCTATGTTTAGATCAGAAAAAACACAATAGTGGGTTTAAGAGCTCAAAAGTTAACACTAAAAGAAACCACATTGACTGGGTCTAATTTTATTACCCTTAAAGTTTCTCTAAGCCAAGTTTGAAGCTGTACATCGGGCTGAGTCAATCAGGGGATAATTGGCTGTTAATTCTCCCTCTCCTCGTGATGTGCTGGCTAAGTCGTCTCACAGGAAATCCTGGCTCTGTGTGTTAACTAGACGCAGCAGCAGCGGAAAGCACAAGCAGATGGCTCTGTTCAAATCTGTCTGACACTAAAACACTCCCAACGCTAAAAAAAAACCTCACCGCTGAAACCATCCAACACTGGAGTCCATCCAGTTCATAGAATAGAGAAAACTGTAAAGCTTTTTATTAAACAACGATGGTCCAAATATTTGTAGAATATAAAACAAAGCTCTCAAAATATGACTAGAAACATTTGTCAGAGCCTTTTTGATGTTGTAGCTGTAGTTTAGTTCACACAGATGCATTGGGAAATACAGGAAAGTCAACAATTGTTTTTATTATTGTTATATATTTTTTTCCTGAGCTTTGACAACCATTGGAGATCCTCGTTTGTGTCCCAAGACGAAGTTTGCATTGAAAGTGTCTATTGACTTTCACAAACAAATCGCAGTTCCACACCTTACACTTTTTAGAGCATGTGAACAGCTATAGTGCCCTGAGAGGATGTTCTTTAGTGTATGAAAAAAAACTTGATAAGATAGAAGTTTGACTTTTAAGAAATCTAAAACAAAAGTGATTTATACATATACATATTTACAGTATATATATTAAAATCCAAGAATAAAATAGAAACATGAGTGTGTGTCTCCTTCAGCAGTGCTCAGTTTGTCCCCTCTTGGCAGCTGTGGGAACAAACAAGTAGTGGCACTTCTGTGATGGCACTTTAAATATATACTACATTTACATTTATTCATTTAGCTGACGCTTTTATCCAAAGTGACTTACATTGTTCTACAGTAATTACCAGTGTTACAGTCACTGGAGGCAAGGTGGGTTAAGTGTCCTGCCCAAGGACACAACGACAGTATGAACTGTGGGGAGAGTGGGAATCGAACCCGAACTACCTTCAGGTTGAAAGACGACTGCTCTACCCACTGAGCTACTGCCGCCCCATTATTATTCACAATATATGTAGAAAATACATAATACATAGTGTATATACAGTATGTGTTTGCTAGAACCTGTCCAATATACTTGCTCTCTTCATCACTTAGACTTAAACGTACTGTGTGATTATAAACTCTTTCTTTCTTGTGAAGCTCACAGTGATTGGGGTTAACATTATTTTATTTAACCTTTAATGGTTAAATATAAAACTGCAAAATGAGATGCTAGACACATGTCAGTTCTGTAAAGAAATGCTCCACTCCTTCAAAGAAATGAGTCAGTAAAGTCTGAGGTGATGGGCCAGTTGCTCTGAAAGGAGCAGGTTATTGGGTATGATTTATCACTGTGTGGGACAGGTCTGTAGAAACACATTCAGACAAACAAAGGGATGGGATAAGATACCCCCTGGTCTCTGTAGCATAATAAGAACCTTTTTAAAGACACAATTCAGAGGCATCCAGTGCAAAAATGGCTTACATCCACTATCAAACATTTTTATCTTCCTCTAACAGATTCCAGTGCGTGCCCTCACTTTTTGCTGTCAGTACAGATAACTGATGTGTAGAGGCCCATCTTTAGCCGGTGGCTCGCTGCATGTCTTGGTTACATCAACACTTTTTATAAGGATGGGTTTATAAATGACTGTCCCATCATGGCTGTGCACATGTGGTGGGTGCATTTGGCTTGTGTCCACGCTTACACAATCCAGAGAACAGTCCTGACAAAGCAGCTTTTACCTGCTGCATTGGGAGGGGCGTGTGATAGAGGGGGAAGAGACCGTGGGGCAGCAGCATCTGTCTATAGTGTGCGTGACCCAAGATGATGACCATGTCAGAAAGTGGGAAAAGAAGTGCTCTGTGCAGTGGTGCAGTCAGTGTGAAGTGAGTGTTTCTGTACTTGTAAATGTTGCAGTGTCAGGACCAGGGTTTCTGTTATCACAAAAAGAGAAGCTGTTTATTCTCACATGATAGGATTTTATGAATGTAATGGATTTTTTGGGTTACGGCTTGAGTTATAGTAAGGGATCCTGGAGGTAAAGGGCTTGGGAATGGGAATGTATTATGTCAATGAATGTTCACACAGAGATGTGAGTGCTGAGATGTGTGAGTGTGTGCAGGTTCTGGAGTCACAGGTGGTGCAGAGACAGCACAAACACAGCGAGGACACTGACAGACAACCAGCTGCTTTTACCATAATAAAATCTCAGGAGAACGCTTGTGTTCTGTTGCTAACATGCTACTGCTGACATCCAAAAACCTACAAACCCCATTTTGCAGCTTGGATTTTGCTGCATTTATTGTGCACTTACAGCCTTGTAGGTCTCCTGTCGAGCAATTTTCTGACTGTTCACTTTTACTGCCTTTTAATTTTGAGAAAGTTCATTTGGCTGTGGGTCACATGTACTATCATCATTCATTTATATATTGCGGGAATAATAAGGTGGCCAAAGGAAGAGACACAGACCACAGACTTTAAGACACGAAAGGTCCTCACCATGCATGGAGCATTCCATCCCAATTCCAGCACCCTGAGACTGTACGCTAGCCGTAAGGAAGGCGGCCGTGGACTAGAGCCACTATCCAAGTGGCTGGCATAGTGTACAGGAACATCTGCACGGAGTATGGACTGGAAATCCCGATGTCAAAGTGGGAAACGCCTCCAAAGGTGGTAGAGCATGACCGAGCCAAGATCCTGTGGGACTTCCAGATCCAGACTGACAGAATGGTAATGGCGAACCAACCAGACAAGCCGTTGTGGTTGACATTGCAATACCAAGTGATTGCAACATCAGGAAAAAGGAACATGAGAAACTAGAGAACTACCTAGTTTGCTAGGGGCTCAGAGAAGAGTTGGAAAAAGCTTGAAATATATACATATATATATATTAGATTTATTTTTTACAAATAACAATACAAACACATGAAAGAAAATCAGCACAGGCACATGGATAGGGAAAAGAAGAAGAAAAAAAATAGCACCAAGTCAATAAAAGACTTTTTGGAATGCAACAGGGAGGTAAAGTATTATAGAAGTATAGAAAAGTTAGACTTGGTGGGGGGGGGGGCTTGTTAATCCAAGCCAGGAAAATGTTCTTTTGTGCCTTTTTAAACTGTTTCAAAAGGTCATACTATATCTGCCAGGCCAGCTGAGGCGCTGTGATCACTGCTGCTGCTAATGCCACAGTCATTACACACAAAAAAAAAAGTAATGCAGGGAACTCCTCAAAAATATAGCAACTTTTTAAACCCGACGTTTTCTGAAAACCATGTTGACAGCCAATATCTGTCTGGGATGCGTCTTTTGTGTCATTCTTTTCACAGAAGAACGCTGTCTTCCGAGCTGGAGCAGGTGCCACAATGAAACAGTGACACTTCTGCTGTCACATTTGATACCTGATCCAGGGTCATATTTTGTTTTTGTAGTTCAGTCCTTTTCGGTTTTATTTTGTCACTCACCCTCTTGTCTGATTTCAGGTCGGTCTACTTCCTGCCTTGTGGGATCACCTGTGTCTGTCTCCCCACCCTCTTGAGTATATACACCCCTCCTTTTGCATATACACCCCTTCTTTCTGCATGACCCTGGCTCACATCCACAACCCGATTCAAATGTTTGCAAAAGCAGCCAGACTAAACATAATCTTTGCGTTAAGGACAAAATGCATTGTTGTGTAAATGGTTAGACTGGACAGCCATGGCTCTTTACACTATTGATCCCAATACTCGACCCAATTAGGTCCCAATACTCGCACTATGACCTAAGCACTTCCTTGAAGTGCACAAGATTCCAAAGCCAAGAAATTGAAAAATTGGGACACTCCTGTGACTCGTTTCACTAACTTTCTTAGAGAACAGAACAAAGCCAATTAGCCGTCTTTTGTAGCAATGTTTGCTAAACTGTTGCTGGATTTATCAGAAAGTCAACATCAGGTTTATTTAAGAAGAAGCCTCTTCTGTTTGAAGCATCACAGTAAAAGGGATTGTGGGTAATATTCTTCAGCAAAGTCGGGTCTGATCTGACACTTGCTGGAAGGGTGGATGAAGTGTGAGTATTGGGACATTGATATGCTCTTGCACACTGCAGCCTTGTACTATGAAAGGAATCTGCAACATATGTTTTTTAAAGAAAAATGCCTGCATGAGACTAGTGTCTAGTTAAATGTTAGTGTCCAAGTATAGCAACACATCTCTAAGACTGATTTAAAGCTCCACTGGTGATACTCTGGTCAGCACGTCTTTTTTCCAACACACCACGCTTCTCCCTCCCTTTTGGTAATGGCACCATGGTAACAGACTCCTGTTCTTAATTTATACTAATAAAGAGCTATATTTGTAATTTGTCTCTTTGTGCTGCGAGCTGTGAGTGTTGTGCACTCAATGCCACTGTGTAAATTCATGCTTTTTGTCATCAAATGTAGAAGGGAGGCTTTTATCACAACTCTCAAAAGCAGAGACACATTACCCTATTAAAGTGATCTGAAGGTCAAGTAGAACTCAAACACAAATATATCCAGCTTTCAAAGTAATTATTCAGGTTTCCGAAAATAACCCAACATATATAGAATTGAAATTAATGGTTGTTGCTGATGTCAGTGGTATTGTTTTTTTTTTTTTTAGCATTTCCTGCAGAGCGTGTCGTGACTGCTCTGTCCAAGGCTGATGTTTAAAAAATAAAAAATAAAACCTGTGAAGGTGCTTGGCTCTATCTGTGTTGAACAAATTGAAAGAGGCACAGAAATAAAAGGAATTCAGATATTCTTGGAGAAGCTTTTATTGAATTCTCACATTTAACTGCAGCGGCCTTCATTTGGGGTTAGGTGGTTGACGCGTCGATGAGGTGATGGACGGATTTGGAGCAGCAGTATTTCTGTGAGATGTTTTGCAAAAACATTTTGTTCTCACATATGTTTCTTTTCTTTTTCTATACAAAGAGACAAACTTTAGCCACAAAATGCTACATTCAGGCCAAGAGGAAACACCAGTGAAGAAGCATGAGTGGCCTTATCTAAATCTGTAAAGGATAAAAATATGAAAGCAAATAGAGAGACTTTCTGATAACCCCAGCATGAACGATCGGTCAACTCTGCCATTGTTTACCTGACTGTAACCATGGAAACTATTGCTACAGTCTTCACCTGGGACATCACTTCAGATAAACTATTAAAAAAGGTAACCACACAGAACAGTTTTTATTTATTTCAATCGCTCCAATAGCCTTTCGTTTGGATCCTGATGTTGTATTAATTTGCACTTGCACAAGAAAAGACTGATTTCATTATTATGCATTATGTGGCCTGCTTTGTTTCTTAAAATGTAACCCTGCTAAAACATAGACACAATGATCATCTTTTGTTTTGTAGAGACTGTAATGGAAGTTATATTTAATTTTTAAGATAATATTAAATGTATGCTTAACTGAGTGTGGTTGTCTGACTTAAAGCATCCTGTGTAGCTTTTAGCCAGTCGAGGGCTCACACCCCTCTATAGACTGTCTGTGTAGCTCCCTCTATTTGAGTGACGTAAAGCGGTGACGTAAAGCGTGTCACTCATGTAATGTCTGTGTGTCCCAGCAACAAGAATTATATATGATTTATATTAGAGGTTTCTGTCCAGCTGAGGGTGCTGTGTCAGTGAGATGGGCCTGATTTTGACCGATCTCATGTCTAAGAACCATTAAATGAGTATGAGAAGATATATTTTAGGGCTAAAAAACGTATGTGTTGCTACTGGCTAAAAGTCACGCAGGGCCGCTTTAAGCAAGTAGTTTGCCATTGCCCTTATTATAGAGGCTTGTTGATCTTTGACCCTTTGTCTCTAAAATGTCATATCATGGTTTTAGCCTCTTTAGCATAATGTGGATTTAGCATATCATTCTTGAGTCTATGAGCCCATAAGTGAAGACACCTTTGACCCTTTACCACAAAGCAGTTCATCTTGTTAAAAATTCTATCAAAGTTTTACTGAAGGAAATGAATAACACAAATAACCCATTTTGTTTCACTGCGCTCACCTGATGAAGTCATTAGTGAAAACAGAGCAAAGTAGACAGGCCTTATTTGTTACAACCCAAGCATTTTCCTTACTTATGCATTTTATTTGCTTACTATTCAAATGTAAAGCTCAACCAAGGGATTTAAGACCCACATTATTAATAGTAACAAGTAAGTCGCCATTAACATTCACCTTAAGTCTTGTATATAGCTTTGCTATACTGCAAATCAAACCTATTTTTCACATAAAGCTTCTACACTAATGAAGCTGCAGCAAAAGACTACTGTTCTGTATCTGTTGTGGATGATCCCAGATTTTCTTTAGTCCCAAATATTTTCCTTGCTCAAAATGACTGAGAATGCTCAAGGCCTATTGTAAATATGATGAGTAAAAGCAGTGCTATTCTCCTGGAAGCTCTGTCTGCTGCAGCCTTGGCCCAGATGCAAATTGGAGCCTCTGTTTCAGTCAGCATAGTGGCACAGTGCACGAGGGTGTGTTGTGCACGTGCTGGCTGATTCTCAATGAGGAGTGCCAAGCTATCTCCTGATGACGCCTCTTTAGAGGCAGTAAAAAGGTGTTTTGATGCAAGGTGTAGATGTATGGGATAATGTGTGTACTGTATAGATGCCTTCTTTTGTCTTATTGTAAAACATGTGACCAACGTGTGACTAAGTACAATTCCCAAAAGTACTTTCTGGCTCTTTAAATACAACATGGCAGTGGGAATTTCTCAAAAAGCCATTATTTCTGTCACACTATTTGTCGAATTTTTTCCACTGTTTATGGTCCAAACTTCATTCTCCCAGGAAAGTCCTGGGTTTTAAGTCCCATCCACCAACCCAACCTACCTCCTGTCTATTGAGAAAAAGCACATAAATAACATAAAAAACATTCTGATTCATTGAAGAGAAATGTATAATGCCACATATTTTAAATAGGAACATAATTCTGTGGTTAACCTAACTATTGAGGAAAACAGGAATCATAAAATACTAATGAATCTGCAAAACTAAGAACGCGTTAAAGTCACTGCAAAAAAGAGAGGGAAGAGGAAATGCAAGGTGGGAACATAGAGAGAGCTCTTGTGTTCCTGCGTCAGGTGACACCTACACTGAGGTGGCTGGGTTTCAGGATTAGTAGTTTTAATTGGTACCTGAAGGAATAGAGGACAGCGAACAGTGAAGTGGTATAATACAGTGGGTGGGCTGCAGGGCCACGGTGACATAAAAAACACACTCACACACCTGTGTTGCATATACGCCAATTCCCTTTTCCCCCATTAATTTTTCTCAGATCCACTAGTTACATCTACTCATACAGGTTAAAACACTTTCTCTAGGGCAGGGTTCTTCAGTCTTTTTTCCTCAGTGAGCTAGTTTTACAAACTGAAAATGGGAACTACTTGTGTTTGTAATGTTTATTTTCATAGCTTATTTCATTATTTCATTCATTCATCCTTTTTTTTTCATTCATTCATTTTCTACTGCTTAGTCTTATGAGGGGTCTGAAGGAATAGAGGACAGCGAACAGTGAAGTGGTCCAGTTAGTCGCAGGGCTGACTAGCTTAATTTAATGCAAACAAAATTAATTTAGCTTTGCCGGGAACATTAACCCTTTACTCTATACAAAATGTTAGTGTCCACACTCATTTTGCAATAAAAACATAACTAAAAAACATTTAGTTCATCCGCATGTGCATTTTGTATATACATTTCTTTACTGTGTATCTCATACTATAAAACAGAAACATAAATGCTGTCAAAACAATTACAAATGCACAGATACTTGGTTTTGAACTTACTTTACTCCCGGTCCTAACCCCTTTACAATCACATCAGTGAACGGCTTTTTGTGCTTCTTTAAGATGTGTCCCACTTTAAATGGCTCGTCCTTATACCATTTATACCTTTAGTAATTCAGCCAAATTTAGTGCTGTGACATAATTGTGTACACATATATGTATATTGTATCACTTAAATTATACAATATTTTCTTTGTACTTAAATAGTCAAATGTAAAAAAAAAATGATGTGTAGCAAATTAGCAATACAACAGCAGCTTATTATAGAAGTGCACCAAACAAATATAGACCATATTGGTGAGTAAAAGCGGGTCTCCATGGTAACGCTCAGAGGGAGGTGATTGTGAAACTAAAAAACTAGGGAACATAAAGTTAACTTTCCTCGGTCACTGCTTGTTAGCTCGATGCTAACAACAGGCTACTTTCTGAACAATTGTAAAACGCCGCAAACATATATAATACATTGTGCTTAGTTCTCTACCTTTTCATCTGACTCTGCCCTGCCCTGTGTATGTCAGCGAGCGTCTCCGTCAGTGCGCTTCCTGCTGAGCTTTGTTGGCTACTCACCAAATACCAGAGGCAGTTTAAAAGTTGATAAATAGCTAAGATAAATAGGTGTAAAATAGCCTAAGAATAGAAGCTAAACAATAGATGGAGATGGAAAATGAATCAAATTTTCCAAAAATCAGTAGTAATATTTGGCTCAGTCATATGACTCTATGACCAAACACACACACACAGACTCTCCACAAACACTGCTCTGAGAGGTTTTCTATAAAGCACCTCAAAGCACGAAAGTTTCCATAATGACTCGTTGCACATCAGGCTCAGAATCGTCTGTGAATGGGTTTCAGCAGAACAATAAAAGTTTGGCAGATCTTTCTGGCCTATTCATATATTGGCATGGTTGTTGTCATCAAACAGAGTAAGTCAAAGCTTGAGTAGTCTTTGCACTAAACACAAAACCAAAGATAAAAGTATAGCAAGAAACAATAAATTTAAAAAGTATGATAATATATGAGTAAAAGTATTGATGGCATGGTAAGAGATGCTAATCCTAACCTTTAAGCAAACCACTAAGGGAATTCTGTTATGGAGAAATGCTAAGTACCTGTCCAGACCGCTGACAGTAAAAAAGGGAAATTGACGCCAACCATGGAGTTTTTGATGCCATATTGAACTGATAGTGCCGAGAGACATTATATTTGGATTGAGGTCAGAGTTTGGAAAGGACAAAGCATCATTGTACCCTCAAAGTTTGTCTTTAATATAAACACTCAAAACTAGCTTTGAAAGTACGTCTTTGAGGTTTGTTGGTGGCAGGATGTAAGCTGTCAATCACTCTGTCGGTCACAGCGTCACAGTTCACCGGTCTGTTTATTTATCTCAGTTTATCACAAAGATATTGCAAAACACATCAATAATCACCAAACAGACCCCTAAAATTGAAATAATATTTCAATAACTGCCAGCTCAGTCTCTCTACTGTCCTCTACAACAATATAAAGGGGGTTGACATATTAGGGATGTTTGCTACAGTGGTCGTCATTTCATTATAAATTGCAAAATAAATATCAGTCTATTTGATTTACATGGTTTAATTATATTTGCTATTTAATAAACTGCTTCATTTAGTACCTCTTTAATGGGCTGTTATAGTGACCTGCAGTTCAGCCCCCATGAGGGAGCACAGTCCCCACAAATAAAGCCCGCTGTAATGAGTCCACAGCCACAAGGGGGTTTTCGTTTCATGTTCATAACTTCATTATGTTCCCCTTAAGGACGCTAATGTCATGCTTGATAGTTTATAATGAAAATGTATCATGAGCAGAAGGGGATCCTCAGTGTATTTCACTGAGTCACACATCCTCATGTAATCCAATAAAACAGAGCCTCTCAAAGAAGGCATCTGAACGTAGGGTTAAATGTAATGGTGCACTCTTGTCTACTGAGATTTCCAAGAATGAGTGCAAAGTTAACCTAAACCCCCTTTTGCTTGTTTTGTAAATGACCAATAAGAGAACCACCTCTGAACTTGCGTTCATACATGCAGCAAATATCAAGACAATGGTTTGTCTAGACCAGGGATCTGCAACCTTTTGGATCCAAAGAGCCACTTCTCACTAAAAATATAAAATGTGAATCTGTTGGAAGTCGCAACCAATAGAACTATTTCAGACCTTTTTTTATGCACTAAACTTGTTCTAAATTAGCCTTTTTATATATTATTTTGTAATAATCATTAATGATTGTTGACTGATGTAAAATCTCCAGCATAATAAAAATACACTGTCCAAAATTAGATGTTTCAATTAGTGATCCACAAAGCACTGGCCTTTTGTAACAAAAATACTAAAATAGTATAAAAATGTAAAAGCTATAGCACAATGCTTTACGGCATACTTGAACGCTACATTTTGATGATAAGGCATGGCTCACAGAACCAGCTTCTTTACAAAATGAGAACATAGTTTGGATCTTATTTCTGGTCTGTCATGGTATAGTGTGGGAACTCTAGCATGTTTCTGAACCTCTAGGAGCGTGCCAAAGCCCAAAACTGCGCCTGTGTTGCTCAGCTCCTCCAGCGCAGTCTGCGTGTTTCCAACCTTGTGTCCAACCGTGTGTCCAGCTGTTTGTCCAGCCGTATGTCCAGTCGTGTGTCCAGCTGTGTGTCCAGCTGTGTGTCCAACCGTGTGCTTCAGGCTGTTTTCCTTTGAGAAGAATAACGCACTTTGTCCTTGCGTGGAGCATTGTGGAGATTGCGCACAGATTATTATGGCTACTCAACTGTGGGAGTGTTATTACGCACTGCAGCTGCTGAGTTTGCGGCTGGGATAAAGCGGACAGTGAGGTCTATCAAAGGTCTGTGTGTTTTTTTATGCTTGGACAACACCAAAAGGTGAGGTAAGAAAGAAATTGCATACGTTTGTGCCTTAATTCTGAACTGTGGCCACACACCTGTGCTGCCTCTGACTTAGTGCAGTAAAGTGAAATGCTATTTGTTATAATTACGTGTATAGGTTATTACCAATTCTTCAGGGGCAGGACGCACACGCAATGCCGCCAACATCTTATATTTGTGAGGGAGTCTAAAAAAGGTTAATCACTGCCATAATGAGCAGTGTTTATAGAGAAAATTTGACCACCATTCTTCTAACATTTTTAACTCTTCAAAGACAAGTCTGGTCAGTGTGATCAAGAAATATTGAACACTTTGACTCGTGTTCCAGTGTTCTAGTGCGCTAAAAGGATACAGTCCTGTACATATTGATTTTAACAGACTCAGGGATGAATGAATTCAATTGATTCACAAACACAGCTCCAGGTGCTGTGTGTGTGCAAAGTTTGGACTTGGTGCCTTTTTAAATAAACAAGAGCCAGGCAGCTGCACATGAAATCAGGAGGATGATTGGTGCTGTTGCCTTGTGTAGCTTGAGATGTAAAGCATATATCAACACTGCGTTTGAGGTTCTTCCACACACGATCAAATATACATGAACATAGAAATAAAAAATATGATATACTATGTTAGTAAGCAAATGTTTGGAGGGACTTAGCCCATCTAACCCATTTATAGCAGCTGTTCATATTTAATGCCTGTAATGGAGGTACTCATCAGGTGTCATCCAGTTATCTTCAATGTAAAAAAAATGTTTATATATATGTTCATATATGTAGCCCTGTTGTATGAAATCTAGGGACGTTGTGATTGTCCAGTGATTGTTATGTGACTATATGACACCATAGAAGAATGTTTCCCAGAAAAACTTTGTGCAGACTTTTGTTGAAATTGATTGTCACAAGATTAAAAGTTTGCTAATCTGATGATTGTTCAAAGAGTTTTTAAGTCCTTTTAAAATATTTTAGTATAATGACGACAGACTCCTCTAACTTGACTGTGGTAAGGGTTTGTATTAGTTCAGACACTCAATAATACCTTTTGAAGATCCTTTATACTTTATGGGACTTTAGCATCCTTAGAAATATCGCTGCACTGAGCAAGGACTTCAATGATATAACGATGTCTCAGCTACATGCTAATAACAAATAACAGTGATCATTCATAAAATACAGTAATGATTAAAGCGTGGGCTTCTTACAACAGTCCACCCTTGCCCTTGCCTGAGACCTGACTGCTAACCTCTGTCCTGGTTGTGTACAGTCTGTGCTGATGACTCCATCTGCTTCACATTGATCCCTGTACTTTACAAATGGCTCATGACAGAAACATTGCAGCAAGATGAGCAATTCTGCCGCGCGGCCCTCACATTTTAATGGCCGCTGTGCGTAGTCGAGGTGATGCGACTCATTTGAAGATGGATGGCGAAGGTGGGTATAAATAGAGTGGAGAGTCCATGTGACGGAGAAAGAGGCGGCTATGACGGATGGATACAGGATATAGAGAAATGCCGGGGACAGGTACTTGCATTTTTAATCAGGAGCATCAGACAAACAACCAGAGGCTAACGGAGCCAGGAACACTGTAAGGATGTCAATATGTATGGTTTAATGGGAAAATGAAATTGTTTTTGAAGTATGTTGTTTGATTTTTTTTTATTCACTTAGGTTAATTATTAAGGATTATTTACAATATGTTTAGATAATTATGTTTCAGGTCATGTTTTATATTTAGTGAAGATATGTTACAAAAGGAATTGTAAAGTGCGAAAGGTTGTGACTACAATAAATTAATTGGTCGTGTAGTGTGTGCAGCATGCGGCCGAGACTGAGTCCAGACCAAGACCTTGGTGGGGCCACACAGATAAGGAAAAGCTTGTTGCGAGAAGTTCTGTTATTTGCAAGATGATAATGTGTTGACAGGGTTACACAGTGTAACTATAACATCAACATGACTTTGACGCTTGATTTTGTGGCATCATATGTCATGGTAAACGTTTCATAGTGTTGCCATAACACTACATTTGACAAAACCCTACAGTGATCAGATTTAATACAAGATAAACTCTTGCTGAGTGCCACTTGCGACAGACAATGGAGACGTGCAGGAATGCTGTTGCCCTGATAGTGAACAATTGTACACTATGTCTAATATGGCATAAACAGCTCATAATCATGTACTCCAGTTTTGCAAAAGGATTGGTTGATCTGTTGAGCTTGGTTCACTGGCTTTAAAATTTATATACATATAATATATATATTGTATCTGTTTAATGTCAAGGAACTAACCAAATGAATTTAAGAAAAAAAAAAAATCAATGATTTTTTTTTGAAGTATAAAAACACAGAATGTGACGGTAAAAACTCTGCAAAGTACAGAATATTTAAAAATGCAAATGTAAGTACTTACTCCTAACCTCTGACCCATACAGTCACTGGTTAACAGTCTAGATCCGGTGATGCATTTCTTTCCACTGCCATCATAAATTGTCTGAGAACAGCTGATGAGTAAGTACAATGAGGAATTAGAGGAGTGAGACTTCGATCTGTACATCGTCTGCAGATCTAAAGCCTTATTGATATGAGATCCAACAGTGGGGTTTGTGAAATAGTGAAATGCTTGTCTCAACTTTTTTCCCTTCCAAAAACCTTGCTTTTGTGCTCAGATAATGTACAGTGTCTTCCCCAGAGAGTGTCTCTCTTTGTTTTTCAAAGCACCTCAACACTTACTTACAGCAGCATAAATACCCTTTGGAAAACACATGCTCTGTAAAATAGGGTCCCATGTGGAAAAATATGGAATTTATTTGAACAATTTTCCAGAACTGAGAAATGCATGGCTCCGTTCTATTGCTCAAGTTATGTATTACAAAATATATAAAGTCTGAATTCGATTTATTATATTAATCTGGCTGGAGTCAGAGTGTGTCACCCTCAATTTCTTTTAAATTATGACCATAATGTGTCTTAGTCATACAGGTAATCAAATTTGATCTGCAGAATTAACTGAGATGTCTGCCAAAATTTTATAAAAGTATTTAACTCTGGAATGTAAAAAGTATGGGCTATGAAAAAAAAAAAGGATGCAGATCTATTTGCTGTGAATGGGAATAAGCAGAGCACTAACCTGCAGATGGAGTGTATCTCATGTGTGTCCTCGTCCTTACGGGCGCTGTCCGTCAAACTGTCTCCCAGAGCCATGAGACACTGAGCAAAACCCTTATAGATGGAGTGACACCTTCTGGCTGACGCTGCAGCAACAGGCCAAGGTCTCAGCACTGCAAACCCAAATAAACAAAGGGTAAGTATGCATGTTAACAAATGGGATTTATTTATGTATCTATCATTTCATCAGCTTCTGAGACAAAGGACACATTGTAGATGACCTGTTAACAGAAAAATCTATAACAAGTATTAATTGACACAAAACCAAAAATGAATTCAACTGAGTCTTTGTCAGAAGGTGCTGGTGTTGAGGATGTAACCCCTGACGTTGCTGCAGATGACACTGCTGTCTGTGTGGCTATTTGTTTCAGTGATGGACTGGGAGCGTCACAGTTATCCATCACATACAAACTGCTGTTGGTCCACTTTCGGTTCATTCCCTTCTCACTCATTCAGTGTTTAAAGTCCGGCGCTGATCGATAGCTCACATCACGGATGAGACATGTCGAGGCTTGTTGGCCATCGAATTGGAAATACTGCGCAGAGCAACGAGTTTATTCCTGTGATTTGAAATGTGCACACACAATCGGGCCACAACTACCTCAGGAGGAATCATACTGTACTCTCTAACTTGTTTTTTAAGCTTATGAAGATGTTTTAGTGCTGACAGCTGCGAGGGGGACACAGTGAGTCCCTGTTGTCTCGCATTACATTTGTTGACACCTCGAATATGCCAGTTAGTGCTGAAGTGCAGTTTCTTTCTGCATGATAAATATTAGGTCCAAGAATATATCTACCTTGTAACACATCACTCTGGTGCTAAATGTCTTTCACTCAACCAGCTACTAGCTTGTCTGTCTTGTCCATATGAGCATTAGGTAGAGTCAAAACAAAGAATAATTCTGGAGTGTACAAAATTTATGTCACTTATAAAAGTCACTAATAGAAAAATTTGCAAGGAATGTGAGAACATGCAGAAGAGAGCCAGAGTGGTTCAAACTAAATTAAATGACCATTTTTTTTAATTTATATATTTTTCTAAAGCTGTCCTTTACCAACCTGACTAAGACAGATAGAGCTGCTCCACAGAACCATCTGGAAAGGCTCATGTTGAAAGTGTTTGCAAAAAGGCAGGTACTTTAAATTAATATAATTAACCGCACTTTTATCCAATCAGAGCAGCTCAATGTTGCTTACGTTCATAACAATAAAATGGTCGCTATATCTTCAAACCTAAAACACGCCCAGAGCCAAATGCTTAGATATAGAGAGGATTAGTCTTCATAAAATCCACTGTTTAGCCAGTGGCGTTAACCTGAGGACACAGAGGATCAAGAACAGAGTGAGTTTATGATCATACATATAATGCAGTATAATGATTTGTATTAATTATGTCATACACACTGCATTTATATTTCCTAAACTGCAACAACAGTGATACACCACTTTATCGGCTAACAGGCTCACAGAGCTGTTTCTCTGATGGTTTTCCTGTCCTCACAGAACACTGAACACCTCTAACATAGCACTAAATAGTGTTTGATTATTTCATCTGTGTTTAGCTCAAACTACAGAGACATGCTAAAGTGAGTTTGCAGGTAAAGGCTAACGAACCTGCAGAGTCGTTAGTGACACTGCTCCTTTCAGGTGGGTTTGTTGTAGGGTGAGGCTCTTTTGTTTTAGGTTTCAGAACACTGTTATAAATACTAGGCAACGACTGTGAGACCAGATCAACAACCAGTTGATCTCAGAATTGATAAAGTATCTTGGAATTTCCTTTTTTTAAACCTTAATGACAGCTTGAATCAAAGGTTTGAGTGAGATGTAACCTGTCCTGGATGACTGAGAACCTTCACAGACATGTTAATGACAGCTTGTTTTCCTAAAGGCGGGGCTTAGCAGTGCTTAACGGGGCAAAGCAACTTAGGGCCAACCAATTAAAATTGCAACGGACATGACGTTAGCTAGAAGACAAACTACGCAGAAGTAAAGAAACAAACATGGCGTGCAAAACCATCTTTAAAAAGGAAAAGTCTTAGCGCTGTCTGCTGTTGAGGTTTTAAACACGTAATGTTGTCTTGATTATTAAAAACTGAGTGAAGAGCAGAGGCAGTCCTGCGCACCACCTTGACTGTTTTGAACAAGGGACTTGGTTTGCCTAAGTGTGACACAAAGGCAACACAGCAACATTCGAATGTAAGTGGTCGGTACAGAACATATCTAAGGAGAGTTCCTGTTTTCGGGCTGTGCCAGGCTAAACTTTGGAGCTTTCACATAAACACTATATTATCACAGTAAGTCTAATAAAACCAGTGTTTCTACAGACAAGAGAACATAAATTAAAGTGTACATACCTGAGAAAAAGAATAAAATAACTGCGTTGCTTTGAGGTTTCTTTCCTTCCATGTTGGAAAAGTTAATCAGATGATGTCACTACAGCTCGCCTGTGATTGGTCATTGGTCACTGCCTGTGTAAACTTCCAATTACTGTAGAACTAAGGTGAGGGACTAATGGCAAATAATAATTATAGTGTACCTCCTTTTACCATAGAATCAGGCCTGAAGGGTCAGTTTTAATAATTTTAAACATCTGTCACAATTTTCCTGATTCTGAAAAGTTACAAACGCCTGCTTTAAATGTCGCTAGTTCATGACTAACACAACAAATATCACAACAGTATCAGGTGTCATGCAACGAAAGAGACTCTGGTGCAGAACAAGTGATTTACTCTGGCTTCTTACTTGATAAGAAGATTAACAATGAGGTGCCAGGCTTTGTTAAAGAAAGTGTTTTTTCCTGAGAGTAAAAAAATAGTTATGAAAACCCATTTGAATTTGTCCTTTTAGACTGCTGCTCTAATGTCAAATTACTGCAATTTTACACTTTCAAAAGAATGACACTGAAAATTGTAGAGGTCTCAGTGCATAGAATAAGAGGTGCCTATAAAAGTTGTGAATTGGAAAATGGTCCATTCATGGCCACTGTTATAAGACATAAAGAACTAGGCAAACTGTTTCCTTTGTTCAAAAATATGCCTTTTACCTTTTTATGGTTCTGCTCAAAAATTCTGTATGACAAATACAGCAAAATTACAAATTTCAGGTGCACTTGCTACACATGGTATCCGCGGCTCCTTAAATAGTCTTCATAGGTTTTAAAGTCCACAATGTAAAAATAAGGCCTTAATTAGAATTAAAATGAATAAGAATACACGTTCGCAGCGGGTTTGTTAGGTGCGTGTACTCGACATTACCTGTTGTTCGCAAATTATTTGCTATAAAACTGGTCTTAAATTTAATTTTAGATGGTATTAAAAAGTTCTTAAAAAGTCTTAAATCTAAATCTCAGAAACCTGCAGATACCCTGCTGCTGTTATTATATGTTGACTACATTAATATATTCCTTTTTAATAAACAAAATTTAGGAGGAATCTCCTTTAGAATCATTTATGAAAATGCTGAACACCCATGAAGTTATTTTCTTTGTAAAAACAAGTTCACAGTGTTGTCCAAAGCCCAAAGTTGTTTGTTCAGTCAGACTTTATAAGAAGAAATTCCAGCGAAGCACAAACTCTCTTGATGTACTAAATAATTCTCAGCGATCAGTGAGTCGTATTAGTGTTGTTCTATAATTAACAGAGGCTTGAGGTGACTGAAGTGAAATGAGCTTTCATGTTCACACACACACACACACACACACACACACACACACACACACACACACACACACACACACACACACACACTGGAGGGGAGAGCAGTTCTGTCGGGACACATGCATCGCCAGTTTGCATAAATAAATTTTATTCACATTTTGAAGTCGCGCATTAGAAATGGCTAATAGAACTGTTCACATAAACAGAAAAACTACTTTTGCATGTGGCTAAGACAAGATTAGAGAAGAAAAGTTGATCCTTGAGCAGGGAAAGTCTGTTAGAACATAGCATACTAACTAAGACTATGTTTACACTGGATGTCTCAATGCTCCATTTGGATTTTTTTATGTGGTTGTTCACATTATAATTTAGATACGACTGCCATCATGTCTCTTGTGGGAGTATACAGCCCTGAAGTGACCCGCATGCGCAGAAGAAGTTGTGACGTCAGGCGCAGCGCACTTTGTTTGCGGAAGTAAATATGGGTGCTGTTTGTGTTAGTGTGTGTGTATTCATTTTGAAGTTATTCTGCAATCGGAAACCTGAATAATTTGCTTGTTGTCATTTGATCTTTCCAGGTCTCGCCTCTTCTAGCGCAGAATTGTAACGTCTGTCTTATTTCAATAATGTAAAAGTTGGATGAAGTGCAACCATGGATGTGTTATTACAACTGGAAAGGGAAAGAGAAAAAAACAAAAACATGGCCACCCATTATTTTCAATGGAAGTTGCTTATTTGTGCAGGAAGACAAAAAAGTTTTTAACATGCATGCCTTCTTGTGTTTTACCCCGCCACCGTGTTCCAAGTGGTTCGTTCTGACCCAATGGGCACTAAGGAGGGAAAGTCTATGACATGAAAATAGGAAGTAAACACTACTCAATCCGACCATTTTTATAGTTGTATGTGGCCTTTCAGCTGAATGACGTTTGTTTTTACATTGCTCTCTGAGGGGAAAATTCTTTCTAGGCCGTAGGTGTTTTTCTTGCGGCAATACCTTGGGTGGCCACTAATCAAATGTGCCTCACAAAAAGGGGGCAGTGCCTTATCCATTTCTAAAGGTGCAGTCACACCAAATGCAAATGAAGCGTTAAGGGTGAGTAATTTACATGTTGAGTAATGTAAAGATGCACGTCTAAATGCAAAGATGCAATTAAACGTGCGTGGAAATCCTGCAGTGCAATTCATTCTCGCAATTTGCGCTTGGTGTGAATGCCCTATAATATTACTTTCATGAGTGCAACATGGCCGTTCAGACTGAAGATGCACTGCTAAACATCAGATATGTATCCAATTTACGGTCACAAATAAAAGTGGGTCTGATTTGAAAAATGGGTAACATATGGGCAAAAAAAGTCCAATTTGGTCCATTTTTGTCAGCTGTCTGAATGTAGTAACTGTCCAGTCAAATCTGGGGTTAGAAATGTTATCTATGCCTTTCTGCTCCATTTAGGGATATTGAATGAATCAGAGACCACAACACAAAAAGTAGAACTTAAGAATTATAAAACCAAAGATGCCTCCTGATGTGTCCTCATTTACCCATTCGCTCTTGTCAGGCTAAACTGAGAAATAAGAAAAGAGAGGAAAATATCCAGTGTAAAAGCTGCTTCAGTTGACCATAAAGAAAAAAAATGGTCCTGTCAGTTTGTGCAGCAAATCATCTGTCAGTGGCTCATCTAAAGACAGATATTTAAATAAAAACATTTCAGAAATGATCGGCACTATGTGAAAAAGCAATTAAAATAGTGTTATCGCTCTTCAAAAGGTATCTCTACTTAACGCCTTAAGTGACAAAAGAAGAAAGAAAGAATGTACAGAGCTTCGTCTACCACTGCTGTTTATTGGATGGCATTGTTTGAATAGTTGTCGGTGCCTACAGACCTCAACACTTTATCACAAAGAAAAGATTGTTATTGTTGACTAATATTGTTCAATGGATTCTTAATTAAGATAAAACTCTGTACCACTACATCCTCCGTCACAGTTTGAATCGCAACATTCACTTTACAAAAACCTCACAAAATAACTTTAAAGAAAAATGTGTAGACTGAAGGTCACTAAAAACGTGACCTTCAGTCTAAAGTTCTAAAAACATAACTTTAATTAATGGAGGTTTGAAAGTTTTGAGTAACAAATAAAGAACAACAAGGCATATGCTGTGTGTTGGTATGTTACTTTCATTATGTGTTTTGTACTTTTCAACCATTCCTCTTAAAAAAAAAAAGAGGAATGGAGGTGGACTGCAGACTCAGGTCCTCCAGGATTGGCTCTTCTGTGATGATACATCCTCTTGTGAAGCTGTTGTTTAGTTTCACCGACATAACTGTCGCTGCACTCTTCACTGAACTGCATAAACTACATTACTCTGTTTGTGGGGATCTTGTCTTTAGGATGGACCAGTGTTTGACGCAGCATGTTCCCAGATTTAGAGTGGACTGGAATGTTGTGTTTATAGAAAATCCTTTTAAGTTTTTTAGATAAACCAGACACATGAGGGGTAACTACACCCTTCTGTTTTTTATCTCTGGTTCCTGTCTGTTTTGTTTCTGTGTTCTATTGGTTTTATTCAATGTTCATCTGTCTTTCAGGGCTTTTCGGATGTGTTGTTCTTCTTTTCGTTTACCTTCGGAGGTAGTGGGCACCTCTTGTGCTCTGTGCTGAAGAGTCCTGATGACTCCCAGCTTGCGCTGCAGAGAGTGGTGGGAATCACCTTTATAGACCTGCTTTACTAAGATTTATTACACACTACATTTCATGTGTAGTTTGTAAATTTGCATGTGTTTTTTGTGGGAGTGACCAATGGCCAACAACGTCCATCAGAACTGGACCTCCTCTAACACCTTGCCTTTTCACTGGCCTCTTCTGTGTACTCTGGTAACGCTGTATTTTACATAATTGGTAAGGCAAAGGCGCAAAATCAAATTACAGTTGCTCATCATGGTTAGTAAATCAGTTTGTTCACTTTATTTCTCTGTGCTGTTCAGTTTGCAAACACACATGTAAGTTACCAAAAGTGTATGAGTTCCCATTCAAAGACCCTATTTGTATTTTGTCCCAATTTGATCTTCTAATATATGCAAATTAGCAATGCATTAATAGGTTTTGATTTTGTGTTATACAAGATGCATATCCACTTTTTTCAGAAGAAAAAAAGAAAAATCTGTTTTACTGCTGCTCTTTGGTACAGTATATATAAAACCTAGTTAGACTATAGCTCTAAAGCTAAGAAGGTTCTAAACCTCTGCATCCTAAACCTCTTATATCTTCATTTGTCAGTGCACAATGTGGTAAGAGTATTTCCCGTTTAAATTGACCAACATGGTGTTTTATAAGCATTCTATGAAAAGGTATTGCCCAGTGAAGGATTAGTCTCTGAGGACGCTCCAATTATTTGTTGACAGAAAAGAAACAGAATGTGAGATCATCTTAACTCTGTTATTGAACACAATATTTAGTGAGCTCTGCCTCGTGTCATGTACACCAAAGCCCGGAACAAAGCTGCCTGATTGCGCCACTGTCACAGAAGAGCCTTACTCGAGGAGTCACAGTGGAGCCTGGCAGGTGAACTCTGGATGGTAAGTAGGTCAGACACTGCATCTTCACGACTCCTCCTCCGCTCTCCAGAGACCACCTGTTTAAAATTTAATAAAGAAGACCCTCTCCCACCCGTTTGCTTGTGACTTTCAGTGTTTGTTTGTTTTTCACTGGGAAACTTATTAAACTTATATCAAGCAGGGTTGTACAACGGTCTAAAGAATATTAATTTTACATCAAGAATTAATGTTAGAAGAGCACAAGAATAGTTGATTGACAGATGGTGAAATTGAAAGTGGGTAAGTATCCTTAGCTATTGGTCACTTATTTAAACACCAACTGCCCCCTCTCTCTTTTTTGTTTACATGAGACGAGCGTTTCACACTGGGATAATTTCTTAGGATTGTTTAAAAAAATTTTACCTGAAAAATCTGCACAGTATGTCTTTGCTTATATATTACCAATTTAAATATTTGCTTATTCCCGTTTGGGGTCACGGGTGACTGGAGCCTATCCCAGCAGCTTTGGGCTTGAATGGTACACTGTGGACAGTGGCCAGTTAGTCGCAGGGCTAACTAGGGACACTTTAGAGTGGCTAATTAACCTAAACATGCATTTCTTTGGACGGTGAGAGGAAGCCGGAGTACCCGGAGAGAACACACGGTAACATGTGGAGGACATGCAGACTCCTCACAGAAAGATCGGAGTATGTCGGCCAAGTATGTTTGAGTCGGCCGGGTTGTGAACTATCAACATTTGTGCTGTGAGGCAGGAGTGCTAACCACTCTGCCTCGTGCACCCTTTTATTTTTCAGTATAAAAAGATTTAAGACCATGTTCACTGTAGTGGACCAAATGTTCAGAACTAAATATAAACTACAAAAACCACACGTATAACTTTTTTTCTTTATTTTTTGGAACCGCATTTTGTAAATGATAAATGGCATTGTTTTTGTTTCTAGGCACTCAAAACGCAGTTGATTGTCTTTCTTAATAAGCACATTTTATCATTTAATAAAAATACATTAAAATAATTTTTACTTTTATGTTGAGTCCGGGGAATTCTAAATGATTACAACCAGTTTGAAAATGGAATACTCTTGTAAACATAATGTGAGCTGGATTGTGAAATAGAGCTGCATTTTATATTGATTAAAATGAATATGACTACACATTATGATTATGACTTTATTTGCTGAAAATCTTTCTGCTGTCTTTGTTGGGTACACGTCACCAAATCAGAAACTGGTAAGACTTTCATTCATTAAAACTCTCCAGAAATCATACCATTAAAAGTGAACTGGAGTGGAGCAAACACAGACCCTTGTGGAACACCAGTAATAATGTCTTAGCGCAGGTCTGTTTGTCAGGTAATCATCTTTGTAACAAAAAATGAATGTGCCTCATGTCCTTGAGAAAAATGTAGTAAATCAACTATTAACTATTTTGATTCTCCCCAGAAAATGACAAAGTATAGCTGACCCTTTCTGGAACCAAACAACTCAAATACTCAATTGACAGGAGGCTTGATTGAACTTTTTCCAACTACGCTGGGGTCACCAGGGCTCTGACAGGCCTGCCTTGTTAAACACTAATGGTTTGGTGCTTAAGCACTGTGGCCTCACAGAAAGATGGATGCCCACAGACTAGTGCAGGGTCTTTCACTCTGCACTAGTCCTGCACTATCCTTCATGTACGCTGGGAAATGAAGGATAATCATAAGGAAGTAAGCAGCCCCTGAGAAAAAGTGTTTAAATGCAAAACTAACTCCACTTTTCCAAAAAGGAGGTCACAGTGCAAAACTAACTCATAAACAAACTCACTCAGCGTCATGCTCTCTTCGCTCCATGGTTTGCCGATTCATGCACTGACCTCACCATTTTTTTACAACTTTTTTTTTCCAGAAACTGAAAAAAAAATCACTGAAATGCCAGCTGTTTTTTTTTTTTTTTTTTGGCAAGTGAAAAAACATACATATTTATATTGTATACTGTAACACATATTTCTTATTTTCATTTTCTACTTTAAAAATCAAACAATGACATATTGATATTTAATACCTGTTTCTGAAAAATGTCTTTAGTCTTGTGTGTACTTTCTTTTACTACTAAAAACTGTAAGTAGTCATTTTTTTACTTTAAGAAGTCATTAGATTTCTGCAGGTGACTTTACCCCCTCAAAAACCCCTCAGAAACATCAGGATTATTGCAACAACACAGCAAGATCAGTACCTTGTGGACCTACCTAAAAGGGAAACAAGGCCTAAATGTTAAAACATGTCTAAACTTATACAGTAGATCCACAGTAAACCAAAGATAAGATTTTACTGTTATCTAAAGCAACAGTCCCAGTCCAAACCAATTCCACCGTAATTACATCTGCAATGTGGTTGTGATGGTTTCTGAGGTGGAAACTGTAAAATAACCACTTTTTAGTTTACAGATCAAGTTATAGGACATCTTTTGAGAAGATGAACACAATTTCCTAAGGTTGTGTATACAAGCTGTTACACAACAGTCCCATATGAGTCTGCTGCAGTTCGATACAGTCCTTCAATGTAAACAAAACATATTGTTACTTTGACGTGAAATTAATTAGCCAGTAACAGTTTTCTGCTCATTTGTCAGTAGGTGGCTGTCACTGTAGGGTGCAATTTATTATTGTTTTGTACAGACGTATTGAGCCAACTTATTTAGAAGTGAAATATTGCTAATCCATACTCACTGCATGAATCCAAGCAGGCTTCTTGAACACAATGCAGCTTCTGATAGCTGCAGTTTGTCTGAATTTATGAAATGAAACGACAAAGCTTTCAAAAATCTAACTGCATGACATGGTACTTCACAATCTGCTGATTGTGAGTTGACTGTGTGGGACTTGAGTGCTGAGGGGCTCTGGGAGACCGATGGAGGGACAGCTGATCAACTGCTTCTCAGCCTGCCTCCATTAATATTTGATATGTGAACTAAGACTGAGCCCAGGGAGGCAGAGCGCAGAGGGAGTGACTGATTGATACAGACAGGCAGAGAAATGTCCGGGCTTTGCTCACTTGATTGTGATCGGAGAAAGATAAAGATGATAAAAGAAATGAAGAAGTGTGCAGAGCTGTCTGAGCTGATGAACTGCTCTGATAAATACAACTAGTTTTTGGTGTTATATGGTGTTAAAGGCAGAGTATTCGCCTCTGACTGCAACAAATACAGCACTAATTCCATTAACTGCAATATAAAGCGATATACATACATTTTTCTTTAAAAAAAGTGAATTATGTGTCCAGTAGGTGCAGCGCATAAACTTTCTTGTTGCATACAAACATATTTGTCACATACATACTTCCTTTCTCTGTATTAATAGGCACAGCAGGGCAAGACTGGTATCAACAACTATATAAAAAAAACTTAAGGAAGCATTATAAGAAGATTTTGAAGATGTAACACATCGATTGTCCCAGGGTGTTTACATTTAATAGATATGTTTAAAAGACCCAGACACACTAGCTCACACCCTGCTATGAGCTACAGTCATTACAGATTACATTTATATCTTAATGCAAATAACCATTGTCGTGACTGAGGACTGACTCCTATATCTGCCTAATTTGGAGATATTCTGTATATATTATTTATATTGTAACAGATTTTATTTATTCATTATTTTTCTTACATGTTTATTATTGGTTAACAGTGTTATCATAGTTTTTACAAAGTAGTCAATATGATGCGTTACAATAACAGCCTCAGAAGCTGCTGTCTCAGGATGCTTGTTGTTAGAAGGTGTTCTGATCTACTGCAGACCCCGGGCTGTTACTGGCACTAACCAAACTAAAACACATTTTAAATTGTCCATTCACAATTATATCAACAAGGATAGCTCTTTTATTATGAACTGAAAGGGCACCCAGGCTAATTCTAGTCTGACCTTTGACCTCTTTACTATGCCTTTGGGGAAGTGTACTCTGCTTTGCAACCCCAGGCATGAATACAGATCTGGAGTTTTATACAGTTGTTTTATTCAGGAGCAAAGAGCCAGGGACATTCTCAGTAGTTTTCAATGGGAACCATGGCTTCTTGGAGCCAACCCACACATTTGCACAGGCTTCCTTATTAGCAATTGAGAACCGCACAGAGAAGAGCCTGCCATGTTAAACAGTTACCACAATGTCCATCTATTGCACCAACAAAATGGCCAATGACAATGGACCGGCAGACATTTTATGCATGAGCACGTCCATGCAGAGTTTACACTTGTTCACACAAGCGCCAAACTGATCTATTCGTGGGTCTGATCGTGCAAAGGTTGGCAAGATCACTGCTGACTAGACGGAAATGGTGCTGATGCCTGCTGCTTACTTCACCTGACAAACAACACACTCACACATACACACACACACGCACGCACGCACGCACGCACACACACACACACACACACACACACACACACACACACACACACACACACACACACACACACACACACACACACACACACACACACACAGGAAACCAGTTCGTTGTGGGGGGTACCATCTCCAGAGAACACATTCAAATTGATTAGACCTAGAGCTATTTTTCTTCTGGTGTCACTCCATCCCTGAATGATGCATATCTTTCCTTACGAGGCACCCCCTCCACCTGCCCCACAGCTTTTTCCATAACAGTTTATCAGGGTGTGTGTTTATGTGAGGCTATGGCAACTTTCACTGTGGAAACTTTAGCTTGTGGCGTAACCGCTTCAAAAAACATGCAGTGTACTGAGGGCTAATGAGGCTGCTCTAGGTGACAGGCTTAGATGCACAAGAGACACCATCCCAGTGAGACCATAAACTGTTTATATCCAGGTAGGCTCATCTTAGTGAATAATCGACTTTTACATCATTTAAAATACAAATTAAAGACACATAATTGTATACGTGTAGTTATGAATCCATCTATATCCTGTTCATTCTGGTTTTCACATGGGACCACAAGTGAACAACACCTCATAATTAGACCTGCAGGTCAGCTGTTCATTGTGACTATAGGGAGCTTGCACCTTTCCATTACCAACATTATGTGTGTGCTTACTTTGTTATCATGTTACCATCAGGGGATGGAAGAAGACAGTACAGAGAAGGAATATATGCAATGCAAAGAACTCTAATAATAAGAGAACGGTTTTAGGGAACAACTGGATACAGTGTGTAACTTGTGAAAAGGCAGAGAAGTGTGGTGAGAGCCTGAATGGACAGGTTTGGTGCTTGTTAACATGAAAAGAGAACATGGCAAAGAACAAAGAGGGGGGTATAGTAGATGTTTTATAGGAAATAAAAGGGTCTAAAAAATCTTGTAAAAGGGGTAGTAGAGACTTGATTTCAGGTTTTCTTTATCTCTTCTTATTACTCTTCACCATAGTTAAACTGACCTGGATGAACAAGAATATTCAGACAGGGACTAAAAAGGCAATCTTCTGTAGCCACAAAATGTGTTTGCCTTTCTAGCTAAAGTAAAAAATTTGTCAAAAGGACTTTAGTTAGCCTTACTATATCAGCTAAAGTTATAATCAAATACTAAATACATTACTATTACATCTTCAGACGTAATGATGTTAAATGGTTTGTGTCGCCAACATATTTATTTCTTTGAGCCTGCAGCGCTCTCAGCAGATCTTCACACACGTATCTTTTTATCCTGGTTTTTCACTTATTAATTTGTGAACAGTAACAAGCTACAAATGAATATTAACATGATAATGTACAGCAAGTATCGCCTTTCTCCGGTGAAGTGTTGGCATTTCTAAGTGCATATTAACACTACATATTAACAGCACATATACATAAACAAAAGTTAAATAACATATGTATCTAACAATAGAAGCTAAAGTCCTAATGGGCTTTTCTATACAATGAAGGAACACGACAAAGACAAGGTGGGTACTCAGTAACTTCAGCAGTGTCATAAGTATGTTTTATTTCTGTCGCTATATGACTTGCAGGCAAAAATTGGTCTTCATGCTGCTTGCTCCTCCAACTTACACCAAAGTTGTAGTATGGCTGACACCTTCTCCTCTATTTTTACTCTCTAGAGAATCAGGGATCCAGGTAAATACTGAGTAGAGTGGAACTACATCCTAAAATAAATGGCAGCATCAGTAAGGAATGACAGCCTCATTTTATCTCACGGTTGAATTTTACAGCTATTAAACAAGAAATATTCCCCAGTGTGGACCACTCTATTACATTATAACCACACACTTTCTCTTCCTATCTGCGCTCGGTAATGTCATTATTACTGTAAACAGCATCTGAAACTGGGCTAGTGTTGTATTTTTACACATGAGTCCTAACTGTGCCGCTCTAGCTCACGCAGACAGATCCAACTCTGATCTCCACACGTTTGGTGCATTAAGTGGTTGGCAGAAGTGAGATGTTTAATACTAAGTGGGCTGGCAAAACTTTCCTCTAAAGCAAAGATGACATGAAACAAGTCTAAGAGTTTACATGGGGCTTTTAAGTCGGAGAAGGCCTCTGATCAGTGATTAAATTGGATCTAATAGCAGAGTATGTGCATGTGTGTGTTCTTTGGTTTGAGAAAAATTGGTGAAATTGGAGCTTATAGCTGTATCTAACATCCTTCTGTCTGTTTCGTGTATGTGAAGCATTTTTAAACTAGCCTTTAGTCACCCATGTAATGCTCTCATGACTCAATACTTTATGATGATCTTGAAACTGGCCGTAAAGGACAGAGCAGCGAGGAATTAAAACATTTTTTTGTCCCCTGCTATCAGAGGACATACAACTCTATGTGAGTGAATATTCATCTGGATGCCACGTATTGGAGGTCACAGCTGGAGTTTACACAAATTTGTGCAAACAGTCCGTGGTGAAATACATCCTCCTCAGGGGACAGCTCAATCCTTTACACATGCTAATGTGAGCCAATGACATCCTCTTATTCCATCAAGGCAAAATCCATGAGTGCTGACTCAGGTGATCAACAGAGAAGCAGTATTGTAGATGTGTTGTAGCTAACGTTCAAGAGGCGTTCTAGAGTAGTAGTATGTTCATGAAATTCTCCAGATTCAAATCCCTTTATATCTATAGGGTTTGAAGGCTACATAGTTTGCACTTCCAAGAGGATCACAGATTAAATGCCAGTGTAAATTGGTTGTTTCTCATGTTGTCCGGCAAGTGAATTAAACTATAAATTAAGGATTGTAACCATGTTGAAATCTTGTCCTTGGATCATTCTGTTAATGGTCTATTTGTGCCTTGCTTCCAGTGAGTTATACAAGTTCTGTCGATGTTTTTTTGCCTAACTTGAATTGTGTTTCTTTCCCATCAACCAAAATTATACCCTCAAGTAATTGGTGAGCTAGTGGTAAGGGTTTAATCTCCCTGTTAAAAGTCAGGGAACCATGAGAATTATTTTGAGGCTATTATTTTTGGACAAAAAAAAAAAAAGAGTTACATAGTATCACTTTGAAGCTATTTGAAGCTCCTGTTTGCAAGAAAAGTCAAAACACTGTCATATAAAACTAGAAGATAAAAATTATAAAACTGCCTTTTTAATGAATGTTTCCATGGTTACGACGTTGAGCTCTGCTACATCAGCAGAACAGCCACTTCCACTTTGTATGCAGTTGTAGCCGTTCTTCTTTACTCTACTGCAACATCGTCTCAAAAATCAATTGGGCCCTATGGCAGGTGTATGTACGCAGCACTGCTACTGCAGGCCCCAGGGAAACTAAGGGGTTACCTGCTTGTTATACCACTGTACTCTACAACAACACAGCACACTAATTGCCAAAAGGAGTAGCTCTAGGAAAGTGCAAAGTGGTAAATGGGCTTTGCTGTAAACATAGTGCTCCAAAAGTGTTAATAAGGTTTGGCCTAAGCCATTTGTTTAAAGATGGACCCTCAGCCACTGAACTGAGCAGAAGTAGAAACAGTGCTTGCTGCTATGGGCCTCTCGCTTTAGCTTGTGTAATTGACCTGCTACATTTCTGGTTTCAGATCACTGTGACCCTCTCATGTCTACCAGTATTGCACTGAAGTCCTGCTTATTATTTCCTGAAGTGGGCTGCACTCAATGAAACAGCAGCATGATAAAGAATGGTCCTCAGCCACATAGTTGTACAAATGATTAAATATTAGTAACAGGGACTATATTTACATCAAAGAGGCTCATCTGACTTCATTTATTCAATATCAACATGTAACCAACCTTAATAATCTGAACTTAAAATGTCATCAGTATTTTAAGCCAATTAATAATACAAAAAATATAATTGTTATTTACATTATTTGTGAAACTGAGCTGGTAGCACTTTTCTGCTCATGTTGTTGCTCAGACTGTTGGTAGGTTTGAACATTTCTTGACTGTTGATTTATTCCATGACCTCAAAGAGATAAAAGACCTCCACACACACACACACACACACTCCAGCTCCTGAAGATATCTCTGTCAGCCATTGTGCCTGGCCTACTTACTGCTTTTAGAGTGTCATTCTCAACCACTCGACTGGGCTAAGTCACCCACTGTCACAAAGTCAAAATCCATTGTTGTGGCATGAAGTCAATGAATGATTGACGTTGGTGTGTTTTTCCTCTAAACTTAATGATTTACTAGGACATTTTTGTGTGTTTGTGTGACCATCTAATTATAATAGTTTCCAGGTATTGTACACAGCTTAATGTACCCTGTCCCTGACATATTCTGGGAAAATGTTCATTTGGACACTACAAGCCACTACAGCCATTTTAAAGCACAAGTAGAGATTTATTGGAGTATTGTTAGTCTACTGACATTATCCATTAATTGTATTCAGAGTTTGCAATCAGTTGGATTGCATCAGGCTTTTTTTTTATTTTTCTCTCATTGTTGTCAACTTGTTATAGAATTATATGATGGAGCCTGTATATGCCAGAGACGAGAGCTGTGCTAATTGTTGAAGCTGTTGCACTGACAGCACAGTGAGCTGTATATAGTGCTAGATATTGTTTAGTGCAGTGTGGGTATAATACCATTCTCTTTGCCTAACTCTCTATGGCTTGTCTTTTAAAAAAGTAATTCAAATCATCCACTCCAGAAAGTCATTAATATTTAATAAAGTGGCTTTTCATTGGGTCTCCCGATGACATCATTGACCTGTGTTTTAGCTCGCTTCCAAACACAAAAGTTAAAAATCTTGTATTTCCAAATGCAGCGCTTCTGCTTTGTGAGCCATTAACTCGAAACTGCGCCACATTAGGACTGCTATGTTCCTACTCACTTCACCAGACTAACGCACTGTCCAGCTCAGTGCCAGAGAAAAAGGGCTCACTTGGTACTAATGGTGTACTGTGTCTCCACCAGGTGATACACTATACGTCTGTGGCAGTCAGATCAATACGTGGCGAGGAGCAAGAAGTAGTTGGACAAAGTAACACTGCTGCACTGCCTGGTCCTATCTCATTCATACAACAAGGATTCCACCAATTTATGTACAGTTTTAATTACAGTAGAACATTCAAATTCATTCAGTCACTTCTGCAAAATCTCGGGCTGTATATTTTACTAACTAGCACTGGATAAAGTCGCAAGCATCCCGGGATTTACTGAGGAATAGCTGCGTAATAAGGCCCTTCTCTTGGCTTTAAGTTGCTGGTGCATAGCCAATTACTCTGACTGACTGCCAAACCTATATTGCCCGCTGACAAACAAACATCGAGTGTGTGATTAAGGTGCATCTCTACTCAGACAGACCAGTTTACTGCTCACAAAAGTAAGACAAATAAACAGCAGGTGATGCAGGGGGGGCTGCTTTAATCTGACACTTTAAAAGCAGATTATCTGAACACATCTCGACACATTAAATATTGTGGAATATTAACAAAATATCAAATTCTAGGCAATGCGAGTTGTAAGTTTAGCTTATTAGGCAAAACATTGTAAAAAAAAAAAAAAAAATAGCAGATGAGGGCTCTCAGTCAAAACAGTCCATCGACTTATCTCCTGAGAGTAAATAGGACTTGTTTCTGCATAACTTGGAGGGTTATGCAAAAGCAGGGTTTTATCTCTGAATATTATTTTCACTGTTTAAATTATATTATGTGAATTCTTTCACTTGAGGCACATCTGTAGATTATTAGTTTGTCAAACAAGATTCCAGGACCACACACCCGGCCAATAAAGTGTGTCGCCACACTGTGTTGAGGAAGCATTGACTGTTTGACTGACAGCTGGCTGATGGAACAACTGCTAACTTTTAAGACTTAACATACTGAAGACGTGAGGTTGCTGTGGTTAAACAGACCCTCTACAATGTGCTCCACTCAAAGTAAAATATTATATTGCACATTAGCATTAAGAGCCAACAATGTTTTTATGCTTTATGCTTTCTGAACTCTGACCTTATTCCAAAGATTGTAATCCCAGAAGCTGAATGCACAGTGACTGCGGTGACATGCAGACCCTACTCCAATTATGCTCATAGCTTGATTAATCCTTTGCAGCAGGAGTTCACACCTTTACATGAACGAGAGAGAATCTGTACTGTGTCCCCTCGGGCTAATGCTGCATTCATGTGTCCTTTAGAGAACTTTAGAGAAGAAAACGTTAAACTTGACTCGTTTGTAGCGGTGAAAACAAATATACCAGACTGATTTGTTCAGTAATCATCAAGTTATTAATAAATATCATCAGTAACAAATCGTCTTAGCGAGCTGTAAACACAAAAAAACTAATAACAATGCATTCATTGCTCTGTAACTGCAGTGTAAGAAGGCACCTGAACACATTAAAAAACAAATCAAAAGCTACAGTAAACTAGCTTCTAAAGTTTTTACTTCATGACAGAGCACTATAACCAACAAAAAAGATATCCAAAAGCAGCTGGACTATGAGTGAGTACGTCTCTAAACACTGCTCTTCATGTTTTTCTTACTATCCCTTTATTGTCAGTAGCCACCACCAGGGGGCCCCGAGCATGTTTTTTGATGGTGTGGGAAACCAGAGTACCCAGAGGAACCCTCTTCCACCCAGGAGCGCCCCAGTTTAGTGATAAACAAGTAGCCAATAGGCCATAACATTATGACTTTTGAGGTTTGGGAGTTGGATTGCATTTGGATTGTTCATCCAGCACATCTACTGCATCTGACCTGCCCCTGGTCCATGCATTTTTGTAAGAGTCATTCTAAGTCACTTTTATTATTGTATTTGCCTCTACGCTACATGAAATGTTGCTCTGGAACATTGATAGGTGGCAGGTTGAGCCAATGGATGGGACATGAAGCCCAGCACTTGGCCATCAGCAAGAAGTGTTCTCATCTGACTCTCAAAGTTAAGTAAGTCGATCAGAGGATTTAGGTTACTTGTCACATACACTCCAAAACTCAATACAGTAAAACTAATGACAAAAAACATCTGCATTCCCGAACCTAGACTGTCTGACTCCTGCCTCTTTTCAAGGTGTCCTCTTTCTTTTTTCGCTTGCTCTCCATCGTCACAACTTTGCCCAAAGCCTCCTCTAACTTTGCAGGCGTCTCTTTTTAAATGCCTCCGTGCCATCTCCTTGTGTTCCTCAGATGAGTGCATGAGTGGTGGTACTCAGAGGACCGCCGCCGTTGGATCGTCTTGTGTGAGAGCCACGTCGTACACATCAGAGTCTGTCTCTGGAGGAATTCACTTTACACATGTGCGCCGCACTTCAAACCAGCGCGCATACATATTCATGGTCTCCAATTCACTGTGTTTCCAAAAACGCAGTGTGATTGTTCCTGTTCAACTTTATTAGGCAGTGTTTTGAGGTGCTTGACGTGATAAGAAGATGCAGAGCTGCTTTTGGGACAAAGCAGAGGCTAGACCACGTTAAACTGTTGTACTCTAAGGTGTTTTTTGAGGAAGACTTCAAAAATAGTACACACTTACTGTTCATTCTGCAATTAGCTGCAGAAGCTCCCCTTGTAGACGCAAAGAAACCTCATTAGAGTCATAATCACTGAATGGAGGTTACATTATAATGTGGAACTACTTTAAGTACTACTCGGCAACACTGTGTCAGAACACACTGTCGACAGAAATAACTTTTGAAATGGAAAACTTGAAAACAGTATTTTTCTATGATTTAATGTGGTATAAGTATGTATTTGTAAAGGAACTAAAACAGCCGAAGCAAAGACAAATCAGCATCTCTGAATTGTCTCAGGAAGGTTAACAAACATATGGTGCTTTAAACCACAAATAGGTGGGTTTTCACTGGAGCGGTAAAGTCTGGGACATGTCAGTACGTGACGACAATAGCTCTCTACGATTTTATAGTCAGCATTATAGGGCTCTCGCTTTATGAATGAAAACATTGCATTTATTGTCTACATTGCATTAAACACAAGCTGGACCTGTGGCATTAAATAGTAAGTCTCTAAAATGTAGAAAATTTGCTCGGCTTTGTGAATTTAATGTGAATTTAATGAAAGCTGGGAATAAACCATAAAAAGCCTCTTGCCACAGACAGGATTTTTTTATTTTTTTATTATTGGCAACGCATCTAAGTTTTGAAAGTCTGCTTCAAATAAAAATCAATACCTCATATAGAAAAACACTACTTTTGCTGCACTTGTGTGATGTCACTGTTTGCGTCGCCGATGTCTCTGTTCTGGATCCAGCACAGTGGAAACGTGAGTCTCTACCAAGTGAAAACCAGGCTTAACAGAGCAACCACACCAGATCTGACAAGTGTGAGCACACCCTAAATGTAAGCTGGGAAAACTGAAGAGACATAAAGAATGTGAAAAGACAAAGAATTATAGATACACATGAAGTGATTCAGATGCAGTAAATGTCAGTCCCTTTCTCAGGAAAAACAAAAGAAGGCAGCCTTGTGTGTCCATGTTCCTGGTGATTTCCCAACTGGTCCTTTCCTCTTTCTCGTACACACTACAACACACACTCTCTACAACACACTCTCGTGCCCAGGTCTAGGTCCCCTCAGAGCAGCTTCGGGTGATTAAAAAGACCTTTGAACAAATGGTGGCATTCAAGTCGACACACCTTTTTCTGAACGAGATTATGCAAGTGTGTGTGTTGAGCGGCTGGGGATCCTCGAGGCATTCACAGAGCGCAATTTGTCCCTTGTTGTACCACACGCACACTTCGGTGACTGACTGAGGACGTGGAGGATCTAATCATCTTGGCAGGAAGCTTTTAACATTAATGCCAGTGTTTCAGTCAGCACTCTTGCTCTCATCAGCTCTCCGCTCGACAGGACCGTGTGTGACAATAAGACAAACTTATATCTGCAGCATGACAGCATGAAGATGTTTTATGGAAGAGTTTAAAAAGAAATTAACTATGATACAATGTTGTTTTCATCTTTGCACGATATAGGCTGAAAACACACTTTGGCAGCCTTTTAAATGTCTCTAAGCTTGATACCAGTCAGCTGTTATCCGGCAGCAACTCAAAAAATATTTTCCAGGAGCTAAGGTGGAGGCAGGAAGGCCTTAAATGTAAAAAAAAAATGGGATCTATATCTAAGGTTAGATGGCAATTTTAGTTATAGTTAAATACAATTTTTTTCAATAAAGCTGACAAGCCCTGACTAGAAATGATAACCCTTGAAGGTAATAATAGTGATTAATAACTTTAGCCTTGTATTTATGGGAAAATAAGTTTTTATTATGCACTTGAATGTTCTTTTTTCTGGATAGAACTTCTTTTAAGATCTACCAATTTCAGCAGACCACACTATGATCTGACGAAGGCTAAGGCCAAAACAATATCTATTGAATAGAGTACTTGACATATAGAAACAATGAGTGTACAATGTTTTGGTGAATATTTGAGAATTGAAGCTTCAACATCAGCAGGTTATCAAGAGAAAGCCTTTCAGAGAGCGATACATTTTTTCTGAAACTTTTGATGTTGAGCAAATTTCTAACAAGACAAATTACTGGTATCATAATTTTTTACCAAAGTAACTGAGTCGGAAATAACATAAGCTGCCAACTGAATAACATGTCACTAACATTTAGAGTGTTAGATTAGTAATTATTTTGGCAGAATAATAACAACAATAGTCATTTTCTTTTGTGTGCTTTATTTTTATTTTTTTTAGATGAGTAATTTTATCAAGCATTTTGTGACCCAGGACAAAAAGGACGCCAAAAGAAAATAGAATTACAAAAAGAACCAAAACAAACAAAAGCACCACCTCATTAAGGTTATGTCTCAGACAACCTTATGTGCTTTTTTTAATGATTTTTTTTTTCAATAAAAAGTAGCAACTGCATGCACACACATAGTAATCATGTAAAACCATGGATTATCTAAGGAAGAAATGGTTAAAAAATACAATTCTGTTTGGGAGTCGAAAGAGCCAGCTCTGGTGAAATGATCTTCTTTCTCAATTTCCATCACTGTCAGCAGGTGTTAAACCCCAACACAAACAATACGTTATGTTATGGCTGAATGGGTGCACAAAGAAATTCAGAAGATCTCGGATAAGAATTTATTCTGCCTTCTTCCTTCTTTCCTAAACTCTGAGATAATTAACTTGTTTATAATCTGCTGTTTGTGTTAGAAAGTCTGGCCATTGCTGTTCTAGTCAAAGCTTATGCAAATGAACTATGCTCTAAAAAATGATTACAGTTTGTATCAAATTTATGCACAATTACAATGTGTACTTCATTCAAAGCAGCATTACAAAATGCCATGGGCAAGAAAACACTACATTATATAACGGCCTATCAGAGAGCACCGAAATGGCACAAATAATACCCCAGCGTCATCCGTCAGAGGTTTATGTGACAGCAACACAAACTCGCTCTACACATTCAAAATGGGATGACGATCCACTCTGCTGCTACATCGTTTCAAAAACAAATATTAAGCTGTAAATCTAGAACTTTCTTAAATCCTTAAGTGATAATAAACGCGAGTCTGGTTTGGATGTGGGGAAGTTTTGTTTCCTTAATGTTGCAGCAGTAAAAGTGTCGTCAACAAAGCAGGCTCGATGCTCCATCTATTTATCCATCCTTTTACGCTTCTACCTTCAGTCTGACGGGGCAGAAATATTTCACTTATTCCTGCCTTCACTAAAACCCATAAGACCCAATTTAAAGCTCTCTATTTCAGTTTGTGTCTCACTCACTCCTGTATCTGGACACACTTGGATTAACTGCGCTGTGAAATAGACACAACACAAGTCAAGACCTATCACAGTTTAGGACAGGCCCTTCTTTAGTCTAAACACTTTTATCCACTGGCAGTTTTACTTATCGGTTTAGTAGTTTCAAAACGGTTAATCACTTATTAATTAACTTTTATAAATGTGAATGAATAGAAGCCCAATTAATAAATAGTTTTCACCAACGCTAAATTAGCAGATAACCTCTCCACTGTTGCCACTTGTTCCGGTGACCTTCCTGTTCCTCGCAGTCATTACAGCCACCCTGAGCCGCTCTGACCTTTTCCCAGTGGGCACACCTTATTGATTTACAATAAGTTGACATGTTTGAGGAAACAGACGCTGGTTTCTAACTTAACACACTATAGATCACTGGACCAGCTTGTGGCAGAATGCAGGAGTGTCTCAGTCAACTTTAAAGCCTTTTAATGGAGACATTGACACGGCTTATGTCGTCCCAATCTGATTCATTAAATTCAACTTGTTAAAGGGATGGTTATACATTAGAGACCTAGTGGCTACTAAAGACCCAGGGTCCCTTACAGACAAATTAATATGGCACACGTCCAAACAATCCCAGGTGGATATGTTTGTGGAAGGCTTTATAAACTATCTGCACAGCAACTCTACAAATGAGATATAACACTGCACTCACCGCAGCGCTGTTTGCCTTCTGTGACTTCTGGTGCAGTCTTTTTACCCAGTAAATCTTAACATTGTGTTTTGCATTTACCGTAAAATCTAAATAAATGAATATACAAGTAAGAAATTATGCTACAGTTGCAAAATCCACTGAAATATATAAAGTATAAAAACTGCCACACACAGATTTTTTATTTTATTTATTTTTTTCACTGATCAACAGCGCTAATACTAGATTTTGTTTGCACTAATTGTCCACAATAGACCTGTGTCAATCTGTGGACTGCCCCTGAGCAAAGCACTTACCCCCGGCCAGCTCCCCGGGGCACAGAGATGTCCACTGTGATGCCAGCAGCAGATGGGTCAACAGCCTGACTACTTCCTCTCCAATGGAAATGAACGTGAGCAATCAGATAATACTGCGTCCAACACACTCCACTGACGCACTGTAGAGACGTACCCATGGCTGGTGCATTATTCAGCCTAAAAGCTTGTTATGAAAAGCTCACACTAGTGTTGTAATCAAAGATTAATGCACAGAAAACTGTTTAGTTAGCCAGGGTTATGTAAAGCAATAAAGCAGTGGTTGAGACTTGCAAAAGGAGAAGATGGGAGAGTGACTTAGGCGAGAATCATGGCCAAGACGTGCAGTCCATAAACACTAGTTATGACAACACATGAAGGACAACAGAGAGCTGGTGACAATGAATAAGATGCAAAAGAAGAAGATCCTAGAAAACAAAGGGATGCAGTGAATGAAGAGCAGTGTGAGTGAGTGACCCCAGATGAATTAATGAACTTCTCCTCAAGGCGCACGCTTACATCTCCAGATGAGACACAAGTTCTAAAGCCGAGACACAAGTCATCACAACAGAGAATATTTAGGCAGACAGACGGCAGCAGCTCACGGCGTATGGAGATCCTCTGCACACGACCAGCAACACACTTGTCTCAAAGTTTAACACACCTCACAGCAAAGAGCCGCCTTCAAAGCACATCAGAGCACTTCTGAAATGTATTGTTGCCATCTCATCCCAGTCACGGGCTGCACTGATCACTGTTATGGGGGAAATTTACTTACTTGCACATTTCATTTCAAGTATATCCCATATTCAGTGCATAACAATTCACTTTGAAACAACAGTGAGAAAAAAGACTGCATCCAAGCAGAGAGTGTGCACTGAATCATACATTGGCACCAACTTCAAGTAAACACTGTACATGTGATCTAGTGACAGTCACGTGAATGACCGTGAGCACAACTGTGATGGAGGCGGCTACTGTCTCATAACAGTGTGTTATTATTCTGCTTCTTTCTGTTTTCAACAAAAATGCAGGAGTGTGTTAAAGATGTCAGCCATAATATAACAACGAATGCAACATCTCCAACATCTTCAAAAGAGGCTTCATCTCGGTCGCTCTCAGACCAGTGAGCAACGTTGTGATCACTATGACAACTAAAGCACAGGAAAAACATGTTTTGGTTTTAATAGGAGATGTTATGAAGTGGTGGTAATTATAGCAGAAGTAGATGCATTTAAAATACTAGGATCAATGTAACGACTGCTCAAGTGGACAAAGCATGCTCACAGGGTCATTATACACACACTTGTTTTTAAATATTGTCCATTTTAATCTACTTTATACAGTTGCTATAGTGCAACAAGGGCAGAATGTATAAAAATGTGTATGTGTGTGTGTGTTATTATAAGCTTGCCACTAATAATAATCACGAGCAGTAATAAGAATGCCAGTACGTACTATAGTTACTTAATATATGTACTTACTTACATACCACCACATGCCTTGAATCACAAATTCAATCAATGGTGTCCCCAGATAAGTGTTTGTCTTTTGTAGTATGAAAAGGTCCTCATTGTTCCACTCTTTATGATCTATTTCCTTCCAAAACTCACCTGAGTGCCCTTTTTGTCTAAAGTCGGACAAAATAAAGCGTGCAGCACCATTAATCAGGAAGCACATGCATGCATACACCAAGGGAAACAGCACTCCCTCTGAAGAAGACAAAGTGGGAGGTATATTGTGCCGGACGGAGCCACTGACCCTCTTGTTGAGTTAATGAGCTTTTATTGACTCCAGCACCTGGAGGTGCAGCCGCAACTTATCACCGTTAGCCCCACGGTCCCCAGGCGCACGGCACTCAGGGGAGTGCACGGCAAACACTCATAATATCACTCCACAGAGACACTGATGCAGCTTTCACCCAGCAAACCACACGCCTCTGGGGATTTCAACTCACAAACAACGGCTTCAACTTGTCCCACAATCTTTGCTCCAAATTTTGAACGAATAACATACAGATAAAATCTATGTAAAGAATGATAAAACAGTTCAGAAACAACAGCATTTGACCACTAGAGAGTCTGTTGCAAATGCAGGTCACAAACACTGGCCCTGCTGACAAAGTCCTAGGTTTTATTTACCCATCCACTACCCCAACTAATATCTCTTGAATCACCAGAAAAAACTAAGAAAAATGATTTTGCTGAAAATGAACAGGAGTAAAAATTGTGAGTTGAAATAACACTGAAAAATATTTTGTCCTAAAAGTAAAGAACTGTGTAGCTCCAATCCTTCATTCATTACCATGCAAACTGACATCTTTAATTCTGTTGTTTAGGTCCAACTGTATTGCAATTTTAACTTCTCTCCAAACTGTGAAGGTGAAAAGTTGAGTCTATCAGCTGTGGAGCTAGACTGTAACCATAAGTCCGTGGTCCAGAATAATGTGACTCTCCACATCTACTACCTGAAGCCTTGTGTCTCCAAATATGCATCTGAAGTCTTACATCAGGCTCAATGTCACTGTAAATAATTACATATCCCTCTGTATGTGTAGTTTAGTGTGTGTGTGTGTGTGTGTGTCTGTGTGTAATCCTGGGAATGTGTTGCTAAATGTGTTTTCTCACATTTTCATCCTGGGGCACTGAGTGAGTAGAGACACCGCACCCCCCATTTTACTCAGTCACGTTTGTAAATAAAGTACAGTTTAAATAACAAATGCCATATTTCTCTAAAAATCCCTTTAGGATTCAGTCCACAGAGTGAGTCACTGGGCATTATGTCTGATCCATCCATGCATCTATCAGTACACACAAGGATGTGTTTGTGCTTTGGGCCCAGACAGTGCAGACGGTGTTGACACTTTTGAACTCTCTGGAGGCAGTGTAACAGCAGCTACCCAATTTACTGCATTGTTATTTACACTCTGTGGGGATGCAAATGGTTTTATAAAATTAAGTGTAGGAGCTATTTACAGACAGTTGGGAGCCCAATTGTCCAAATTGTGTAATTTTTTAGTGCTCCTTCTTTACAGGCTTTTGGTTAAACTATTGACTTTGTGAGAACAGATGACATTGTCAGTAAAACTGGGCATGTATTTGGACCCTTCATTTCCTCTACAGAGGCATTTGTTACAAGAGACTTTGCTCATTTCCTCAAGGCATCAGATAATTAAAATAATTATGGCTGTACAATGGCTTCCTAGAAGTATCGTACAATCATTTCTACTGCTTAATTTTAAGACCTGCAAGTCAAGACCAAGACCAGAATTCAGAATTAATCTTGATTCTAAAACCATTTTCCCTAAGGTTATAGATCATAACAGAAAATCGTCTTTATTGTTTAAGTTTTAACTGAGTAAAATAATAAATAGTGTCATGTGGAGACACTAGAGTCTGCAATGCCAAAAATACAACCAGGATAGGTTTGTACTCTAAGAAAACAAGCTTTTAGGAAAAATAGAAAGTCCATCTCAACGTCTGGATGCCAGAATTTGGAAAAATCACCAGGGCACACAAATGGTGAAAACAAATTCAGTGAAGACAGCAGACCAACCAAGGGGATCAAAATCAGGCACTTTGTGTTTCTCCCTAAAGCAGTTGTGTTTCAAAAGAAGCAGCTTTTAAATCCTCTGAATCGAGGTTGTACAGAGGTCAGGAGTTGCCAGCTTCTGTTCTGCACAGCGGTATGTGTTGGTTGGGTTGTAAAAAACACAGGCTGACAGACAAATATGTATTCCTCAGCTGTTACAGTTTCGACTTTGGTTTGATTTTTTCTTTGGCTTCCTTTCACTTCCCTTGAATTTGTCTGCTGTGTCTTGAACTTGTCTGGTTTATCTTTATTGTTTGCTTTTGAATGAGTCTGGGTCTACACTTAAAACCTTTATACCTTGGCTTTGGTGAGCTGACCTGCCCCAAACATAGGTTGGAAATATTTAAATTGGGTGATGTTTGTGTTGACCATCACAATGGGTTTGATACAAACAAAGACTGCAGTGCATTGTGAGCTCTGCAGAGAAGGTGATCGGCTGCAGCCTTCCATCTCTCCAGAACCTGTACGTCTCCAGGACTCGGGGACGAGCAGGTGGGATCACAGCTGACCCATTTCACCCTGGACATGGACTATTTGAGTCACTCCTCTTGGGCAGGAGGCTACGGTCCATTCGGACCAGAACCTCCCACCATAAGAACAGCTTCTTTACCTCCGCCATTGGACTCATTAACACATCATAACACTTGTCACTTTAATAAGCACATAATATCAAGAACTTTCCATTGCACTGCAAATTTTGCACCATATCCGACAAACTGTAAATTGTGTGTATATATATAGTATATATATTTTATTTATTCATTCATTTTCTACCGCTTTGTCCCGTTAGGGGTCGTGGGTGACTGGAGCCTATCCCAGCAGCTTTGGGCCTGAGGCGGGGTACACCCTGGACAGTGGCCAGTTAGTCACAGAGCTAACATATAGAGACAGACAGTGACAGACAACCATTCACTGACATTCATTCACTAGGGACACTTTAGAGTTGACTATTAACCTGTACATGCATTTCTTTGGACGGTGGGAGGAAGCCGGAGTACCCGGAGAGAACCCACGGTAACACGCGGAGGACATGCAGACTCCTCACAGAAAGACCGGAAATGGCCGAGAATATTTGAGTCGGCCAGGTGTTGAACTCACGACCTTCTTGCTGTGAGACAGGAGTGCTAACCACTCACGTGCACCCATATTTTATTTATATTGTATTTTATTTTATATTTTATGCATGCCCTCCATGTTGCACCTTATCGCCGAAGCAAGTTCCTAGTTTGTGAATCTTGTTCACGGACAATGCAAATAAACCTTTTCTGATTCTGATACATCCCTGAACTCTCCATTCTTTTACTGCAGATTAAACACACAAGCAGTTTGGTAAAAACAGTCTGCGTTCAGACTGCTGAGCTCAGCTGATTTAGAATGTCTCCCAGGTCAGTAAGAGTACTGTGAACCCCACACATGCTAAAACTCAATGGATAAGATAAAACAGAAAGTAATGCCTGAGGTCTTCTCCAAACATGTTTTCTTAAACAGCTCTGATATACGCCTCAGTGTGGATATATACATGGCATTCTCCTGCTCCTCTGTGGGAGTAGGCTACAAAAGAGTTCTTGCTGCATCTACACCTTAGTCATTTAGTCATTTTAGTCATCTTTATTTAGTTTTATTTCAAATCCACTGTGGTGACTGGGGATGTTTCCAAAGATGATGCAGGAAGGCTGCAATGAGCTCAACTGGCAGACATAACACCAAGGATTTGTTTCTAACAAAAATGTCGTCAGTGTTGCACTTTAGATATGCCACAAAAAGCATGACCAGGACGTTCAAAAACCTGAAAATTGTTTTAAAAAGTTGCCACTAAAGCATTATTGACCAAAAGTTTATTTTACAAGCTGACCGTGGTGACCTTGTCTCAATCCTAATGTGGATTTCATGCTGCTCTCCATTATTTCCAGTCCATCTATTCTCTACTCTGTCCATTAATATAAATGGCTTCTAATCCCATTTATTCATTTAAATATTCACAGCTGATTAATGTGTATGAAAATGATGTTGTCCCTATAGGTAAAGATCCCATGGTCCTTGTGTGTGATCCTTCGGCAGATTCTACCCATCACTTTCCCATCAGCAGCAGACTAGAATCCCATCTCCTCCCATCCTGAAACCATGAGAACATTATCAATCTAAAGTAGCTCCATAATCCAGACATTTATTACGCTAACAGGTCTGATCGCATTTTCAGGCCATTTCGGGGGAAGCCTAATTACATTGTGACTATTGACAACATCATCAAAATGCATCTAAGATCTTCTCCTCTCAGCCGCTATATTGGTGTCTTCCTGTTTCTTTTTCTCCCTTTATTCAAAGTTTGTCGAATTCTGATGCTTTAGTGAGATCGCTTTTGTTGCCTTCAAATTGTATTAAATTGAATTGTCCAAGGGCTGCTGCGGTCAGTGATCCATGATGGTCGGCCTTTTTCTGACAGCTTTGATAAATACAGTTCCTGATCTCGGTGCCTCTCTGTTCCCTCTGCTGCCTATTCTTTCTATTTTATTTGGTCTCTCCACTCATTCTTGAACATTTCTTGTTTCTTGCGGCCTGTTCAGAGTAAACCCAATGTGCAGACCTTTCAAAGAGTTCACTATAACCTTGAGCGTCCATTGCTCCTGTCCTTCCCAATAACCTTCCTGGGGTATGTCCTCTCCACTGGGTGCTAGTGTAAGAGCATGAGCACAGGGGATTTATAATCATTAAATAGTACAATGAATGGAAGTGCAATGTATGTATATATGTTTCCTTGACTTTCCCAAGGCTAGGAAAACTGGTTACCTATTTTTTTAGCATAGAAAAAAACATGCCTTCAGTATTTAGTTAGCTTTGCATTTCACTGTTCAACTGCCGCTGGTGAAAACACTGTCTCAAACACACATTTGGCCTGTTACCCTGTGGCCACCTGTCGCTCACTAACAGCACGTTTTTGTTTACAACACCAGCAAAGACTGAAGTTAAAAAGCATGTAAACTGACTGACAATCCTATTTCTTTTTGGCGCAGACAGGTCTTTTGACAGTGAACACAGTCAAAATGTGGACAAGCAAAAACAGGTGAATTCAAAGTTACCTCAAAATTAAACTGTAGATGCATGCCCCACACACACAAACACTGAGTATATAAGATGACTCGCTCCTGGTGATTACCACTGTGTACACACTTTTTACAGCATATTTAAGCCTCTGTGTGTGCTGATGAATATTCATGGCCAGTGCAGTTTGGGGATCAAACCAGGAGGGTCATGCTCGGCTGCTACTTCATTACTTACTGCTGTTTGTTATAGAAGGCCACACAAAGACAACTCCTGTGTAAATGGTCTTAATCCATTTCTCGCCAAACGTAAAGCAAAGCCCTTCAGCTTCTGTGTGTGTTTGCGTTAAGCCCTTGTGGCGTTAAGCACAATAAGAGCTTGTAAAAGATTCAATGCCATCCAGAGACGGAGTAGGCCTACTCAAATCCTAGACTTGGACTCGAGTCGCGTCATCAGACAATTTTTTGTGAGTCGTGACTCAACTCAAGGGTAAGCCCCAATGACTCCACTTGGACTTGTCTTTTTATGGCACAGACTGAACTTGGACTCATTTATTCTCAGACACAAGGACTCGTGACTCAACTCAGACTTGAGAACTGCCCCTAAATGTGACCCAAACATTTTTCTTAAATAAATACATTTCAAAAACATTGGCCTATTTAGGCTACAGCTTTAATTGAGCGAAACTCAATTAAAGATGTTTAATGAAATAGCTTATACAAAACTAAAATCCAAATCAATCTGTTAGTTTGGCTCCCACAATTCAACTCACTTTGGCTTGGACCTTTCTATGGGAACTCAGACTTGAAGTTTAAATAAGGATGACTTGGACTTGTACTTAAAGTAATGATTACTCTTGGACTTGACTCGGACTACTCTTTGGTGACTTGGACTCGGACCTGAAAGTTACTTGGACTTGAAAACTGGTGACTTAAATACAACACTGGTGCGGTCACCGACGGGATGTCCTTGTGAGTATTTGAGAGTGTTGTGTGTCTGAGTGACCGGGCAGTTGACCTATAGCTAAGCGTGTATGCCCTGGAAAGAGACGGGCTGATGGTTATGTAACAGGTAGAGAAAGACATATGAAGGTAAGGAGCATAAAAAGCTGTGGTGTAATGGGCCACTTTCTGTTATACAACATTGTCTTTTTTTTTTGCAGTGTAGGGTTTGTAGTCACAGACAGTAGACGTTAATGGAGCATGTAAGAAAGGGCTGTTGGAGAACCTCAAGTGGAAGTAACAGGAGGCTTAATGAAGGCTGCCGGCTTCACACTGACTCTCGTACAAAGAACATCACGAAAGACTCGGGCGGTTTTGTTTTACCTACCACCTTCAGATCTTTATATGCATCTCCAAGAATTCTATAAACATAGTCACTTATTAGTCCACTCCTTCCACTGTTGTGTTCATGCCATAGATTTATGCTTGTGACCTCTGATTCCCTCTTGAAAGTTAAACTGCAGATGTTAAGGTAAGCGTCCAATTAAGCCTTTTTCTTTGTTGAAATAATTTCTTATGGAATACTTTATTTTCATCTCTTTTACAATAATGATTAAAGATGCAGCATGTGTTGCTATAGTTGCTGAAAGTCTGGTTATTGTTTTATATGTATTTGTGGTCTAATGTGCAAATGCTGAGCAGCCATTAGTTATGTATATCTTACCCAATGAGAACCCTTAAGATCTCTTTAATTCAGAAAACATATATAAATAAATAAATCCTGGAAATGAAGTGGTCGATGAAAAGAATGGGGAGAGGGAAAGGGTATAGTGAGATGATGAAAGGAGCAGATGAGAGCAGAAGCAAATACAAACGACACAGCAGAGGTACAGACAGAAAACTGCACAAAGAGCCAAGAGTGAAAGAGAGAGGGAGTGGAGGAAGTAGGTTGGAGAGAAACGGTGGGGACAAACGTGTGTGTGTGTGTGTGTGTGTGTGTGTGTGTGTGTGTGTGTGTGTGTGTGTGTGTGTGAGTGTGTGTGTGTGAGTGTGTGTGTGTGTGTGTGTGTGTGTGTGTGTGTGTTCTATGCCAGTGCGGTATAGCGAGGAAAAGACAAGGAGGAGGGAGCATCGCTGGCAATTTTTTTATTTTTTGATAAAACTTTACTTTAATGAGGAATCTTCCACTTTGTGCCGAGGCTGTGTGCTGCAGTTTTAGAAAAAAAAAAACTACAACTACTGCAGTCGACCCACTGAGAAGGAGGTGGGAGAAAAAGAGAAGTCTTTCCTGAGGAGAACAATTAGAAGCCAAATATAATCTCACTCTCGCCTATGGACTGCTTTTAATGCGGTTGTCGGTGGGGCGCTGGTGACGCAGACGGGAGACCTGCACCCAGGGGACCCCTCTCCTCTGCCTTCATCCGGCCTTCATGCGTACAGCGCTTCAAGAACCTCACTGGAGGCATCGGGAGAGCAGTCTGTAGTGTTATAATGAGCACTGTGTTCCTACAATATACTCAATTTAGAAGTGTAGTTAAGCAGCCAGGTTTGGTCTCAAATCAGTTTCCAACACCTACTTATTGGCTTAAAGGGGAGCATGCACCAAGTGTAAAAAAAGAAAGATTACAGTTGTAGCCATGTAAGGTTTATAAAGCCAGAAGTTACCATAAATGGGAGAAAAGAGTGTTTAGGAAGTGCTGTATTGCTAAGTACAATCAGGAAAGTTCAACAAAAAGTAATTGTGTGGGGAATACCCTGATTACATTACAGTCACAGTAGAATAGCCTGTCACTTACAGTGAAAAAAAAAAAACATTTTGAAAGTACATGTAACTGTTATTCCTTCCATTGACTGGCCATTGTTCAGGCTGTGCCCCACCCCGAATGCCCAGATCAGCTGGGATAGGCTCTAGCCCTGGACAGTGGCCAGTTAGCCCCAGCACTGACATTTAGAGACAGACACAGACAGACAACCATTCACTCTCACATTCATTCATTAGGGACACTTTAGAGTTGCCAGTTGACCTTCCTCCTCCTCCTCGTGTTACCATGGGTTCTCTCCGGATACTCCGGCTTCCTCCCACATAACATGAATACCCCCCCGCCTGTGATCCCCAACAGGATTAAACGGCAGAAGATGAATGAATGAAGTCAGAGCCGGCGGAGGATTTATGCATACCTTAGGTCCATATTCAGCTTGATAAAGAACAATGTTTGCCTGGAAATGAGCTGACATGATGTTTCTTTCACATAGTCGGAGGAAGACAAACCCAACATGGCAAAAAAAATTTGCAATTCTTAAGTGCTGAATAAAACCCATAAGAGCAACAACAAGAAACCATTTCTGCAGACACAAAGGTCCCCAGGAGTCACCCACTGAGTCACCAGCTATAAAAAATATAAAGAAACTTTAAGTCATATTGTATTTGTGTATGTGATGTGTGCGTTAATGTGAGTGGAATAGAATTCAGAAAATATAACTCAGATCTACCTTATGTAACACCATGCATTACTTTGAATAACAGTGAGTACATACAGACACAACACCATTGTAAAACATGGTCTAAAAGAATGATGCATAGAGCCTTCTGATTTCCAGAGGTATGCCACATGAAGCAGTTTCCTCCAAAATATAGGCATGGTATAATCTGACATGGCCTGATTCCCTGTTTCACTGTGATGTAAATTAACAAACTAAAGCCTAAACCAAGCGGGTAATGCCTAAAGTAATAAATAAAATAAAAATGCCTCCATGGCCCCCTAGTGGCTGGCTCCAGTACACAAACCTCACAATGGCAGACTATGAATATCTAAAATACACATTCAAAAATCTTTCTCTGTAAAGATTGCAGAGTGCTGTTTTTATATTTATTGCCTCTTATTTTTCAAGCTCCTTGAAAGCGTTAATTCCTACCACTCATGAATGATGAGTCTTCAAATGCTATGAAAAAAGAAACTGCTGCAGTCTGGTGCCTGGCGTAAACGAGGGATTTTCAGCAACAGAACTTTCATAAGATCCACAGATCTCTGCTTAACTGTTTCTGACGCCTGATGTGAAAGTAAGATTTATTGTACAAATGCTAATGGCCTTATCTGATGATTGTGTATCCTGTCAATCTTCAATCCCTTTAAACGCACAGGGACAGAGCAGAGCAAATGGTCCACACATTGAGAGTAAGCACACCAGAAATGACACTGGTTTACTTTTAGGTTTTTTTAAAGTGATGTTTGGCTCCAGAAAACCTCAGGTTTAATTACTTTCTTTATTGTTGTACCTTTTTTGACTTACTCTACTCAACTCTAACTTTGGTGCTCAACAGATAATTTGTTCCACTAATCCTTTGTAAAATTCTGGGAGACTTTAACTATTAGCAGCTTGCAACAGCTAACTTTGCAACTAACTTTTTCTATAAATTGTCAATTCTTGTTACATAAACTCCATAAAAATGAGTCCAACTGTTATGAAAATCCATAAATTTTGGAAGAATCCAGCTACTGACTTTCAACTATAACTTCTGACGTTTAGCATTTCTAGCTAGCAGCTGTACATCAAGTGGGGCTACTATAAATCCAGCTTTAACCACGACTGTCCTTGTTGGGTGTCCTGATGGATATCTAGAAAAGTCCTAATTCAATTTTTACACAAACCCCCATCCCAGTTTTAACCAGCTGTATTAGATAACTTAAGCTAATTATTGTTCATGTGTCTGTAGATATCAGTAACAGTTGCATTAACAGTGATCTTAAGCTATACTATTTCTAACATATCTTTTCTGGTTATGGCTACATGTATAGGCTAATGTTAAAATACATTTGCATATTTTGTAAGCAGGCTATTTTCAGTCACATTTGATGGAAACCCTTGTGCTACATTTGGTTTGAAAGTCAAATATATTAAGATAAATTTGAAGAATGGGCATTAAAAATATGTGTCACGTTCTTGACAACTGCAGAATATGCTAACCCATTAGGCAACGTGGCACTTCACAAACTTTAATAAATCTTGGCTACATAAACTTAACATGGTGACATAAACTCAAGATGATGAGCTTTCAAGGTTTTACGCAACGGTTGACGTCACATTTCTTGCGCGCGCACACACACGCACGCTTCTTTTTACCGTCAGCGTGTCCACATGAAAAGCCAACGAGTGAGTGAAGCGTGTGGGTGCCAGGCAGCGGCAGCAACGTTTGCCGCTCAGGTTCTTGTGCGTGAATGTTCAATGGCGCCTCATGGGACTGTACCGAGCAGAGGAGGAGGAGGACAGATGCGATTCATTCATCATTTATCTCATCGCTGCCACGTTTTTTTTCCTCTTCTTTTTATTCCCCTCAGTGTCACCGTCCCATGGGTAGAGCCTCCCCGCACATCAGCAGCACCTCTGAATGACGATCAATGATGACATTTAATTTAGCAGTGAAAGGAAGTGGATGTGCGTCAACATGGCTTCAATCAGTAGGCTTTCAGCTGCACTTTGAAACTTTAAACAGTTGGCTTCTCATATTAAGAGTAAAATGTAGCCTAATAGTCTACTGTTTAAGTGGGGTTCAGAGATCAGAGACAGGTTTGAAAGCTTTTTTGCGCTGATTTAATTCGGTCATTCTCTTTTCTTTTAAATAAACTACGTTAGACATAGCTTAAAGTTACCAGATAACGCTGTGTTTTTTCTCCAGTGATATTTATAGGAGCAGTTGTTTGATAGTTAACTCTCTGGGGAAAATCACTACGGCTGTTTGCGTAATGATCCCGTATCCACCACTGGGAATAAATAATCTCACCGCGTAACAGTTAGCCATCACCACATTTACGCTCTGGGAAGTAAAAGTGGAGAGATATGGGACGGTCCAACTTGCAGAAAAGTACACAGAAACAAGGATTGTCAAACAGCGGTTCTCGTCAAAAATCAGGCGCGCTTTCTTCCACGCAGTATTGGTCAGAAACGTCACTTTGAGTAGTTGACTAAAGAGGTACTTACTCAGTAGAAGTGCAACAGGCAAGCACAGAAGGCAGGCGGAGTTCACCAAAGATGTCATGCTGAACCACAAGAAGCGCGTCCTAACCGGAGGCTGGAGACTACTGGTACTCGAGCGATTTTAGAACAAAGTCCAGCGCACCGTCCCGCTCCGAGTGCTCTTCTCCTCGTGGTGTCCGCACAGCTGTGTGTAGTCCGTGGCGTGTGAGAGAATCCACAGTGCGTTCACGCTAATGGGGTGGGCGCGTCCACGACGAGGAGGAGGAACACGAGAGCATCCCTCAGTGCCGCACAGCACACTCTCCAAAGACCGGGTCCCACGCGGAGGAGGAATCACCCTGGAGTAGGACGAACTGTGGGGTTAAAACTGACCCATAAGTTTATTTTTTATTTTATTTTTTTAAAGAAAACATTTGACTCCAGCACATCAAAGGCACTGTAATTTGGTAAAAATATGACATAATTTATGTAGTAATATGCACCCACTTAATATAGTTACATGTGTTTTTTTTGTGGTCCAGACTCGTAAAGCAGCATCTGATCACATTTAATGAACCGGTGTAACAAATATCTGGCAGACTTTCTCAGTTTGCTCAAGCTCATAAGATCCCTGTCTGGAATTTAACATAGAAAAGCATCTACATTTGTTTTTTTAGTTTTTTTTAGTTTTTTTTAATTATGGCTAAATATACAAAATTCAGACTTTTTTCAGACTCAACTTAGAATATTCATCCAGAGAAGATGATTTATGAGTCAAATGTTGTAGGTATTTGGAAATAGTTTTAACATTTAAGACACCCTACCTCACGTTACATCAATTTGTGATGTTCTTCCAACAACATTTAATGTTGTAAACAGAAATGTCAAAGAAGATAGGGTTGGTGTCCACTTTGTTTAGACCAGATGTGTCACTGAAGCATGTCTCTAAGCAGACCTTTCACAAGTTATACAGGATTATAGTATATGATTAGTTTAGAAGTCGGCATCTGGAAGATACATCCACACCCGGGGACAAAGATAGACCCAACACTATTATTCCTAACCAAATATAGTAATATCGGTAAATAGCACATGTCACATATAAGATAGCAATGATTATGATAGTGTAATTATTGCAACATAGTTACTTTCATGTTCCATTTTAAGTTATGGTCCTACTTGGGAATTTCTTTGATGTGTAAAGAAAAAAAAACTAAAATAAACAACATAAAACCTCACAAGACATTGTAATACACACAGTTGAATGAACAATTATTTTTTATTCCAAAATGTTTAGGGTAAAATAAATTGTAAAAGATACAACAAAACATCCAATAACAATGTTTCAAGAAGAACAGAAACGATGAACAAAGTTTAAGCGTCACTTGTGTTCGACTTCGAGTGAACTGGGGCGTGTCTATTGTTCGGCTCATGGGACAATAACCCAGGGAGTACTGTTGAAAAAGGAGCAGTAGTCTAACACAGGCATTCAGACCAGTGGTGTTGTATTTAGGTGTTTAAAAAATATAACATAATATTTATATATATATATATAAAACACAGGTTCTCTGCAGTGTTGCAAATTGGATCCAACTATTTAATGACAAAAAAAGCCTGAAATGACAGAACTTAAAGGATAGAAATGTCACTGTGCACCGAGTCTGGGATCAAAATCTAAGCAAATGAGACATAATACAATAAGGCACTTGCTAGACAAATCCAAGTGAAAAGAATCTAAGTTTGGAGTTTGCAATCAGCACAACTGACTGGTAACCCTGTAGTTAAACTATGTGCATGGGCTGTACATAAATTATCTAACAAACACAAGAACAAATGGTGTATTACAACTTAAAGGGAGGCTTCAAAATGCCAGCTAGTGTCTAAAAGCTGAGTGACCAGGAATGATTTCTGAATGAAAACCAAATGGTGAGCAAACCCCGGCATCTCTGCAGTCCAACTAAGTGCTGCCTCCTAGAGCCTATGATACAAAACTGCACATTAAAGAACTACCATAATCTGAATAACCTGATAAAAGAACATTATCATAACAATAAGGTTTAAGAAGTGTTTTGTTATGCCTAAATTTTACACCTCTTTAAGTAAGTATACAAGTCAAATGCTAAATGTGAATATAAAAAGAGAGCAACAAAGAAAAACACGGGATTATTAGGTTGATTTACAGGACAGTGATGTACACATGGACGGCTGCCACGCTACACGTTGGATCCAAGCATCTTCAATCTTAAGAGGAATTTTTTTTTAAACCCAGAGAACCCACACGTTGCCCTTCAAAAAAAATCTGTACTCTTCCAGAAAAAGGATACATGCTCAAAATGATTCTATAAAACAATCTTGATGTACGCCACATCAGGTGAAAGGAGATGTTGCCTGTCCAAGCCCATTAGGAAATAACTGAAGCAGATAAGTTGCAGAGCTCACATGGATGTTACATACTTCTGGTTGCTGGGATAAGCTCAGCTCTTTCCATGTTGTTTACTTGTTTATAAAAGGATACTAAGGAAATTCAGTATTAACAAAATTCCAGACGGTGTGAGCCGTAGAAAACTAAGACAGGACTTGTATTATTTCCAAGGTCTTTTTTTTTTTAATTAGTTCAAAACTCTGACTAATTTAAAAGAAAACTTAATGCTTGTGGCTGGTGTGGACAAACTTAGACAAACATTCATCACGTCTACCAAAGTCAAACAGGTATGTCTGAGAGGACCATAATGATCTTTTGGGTGTTTTGCTTCTTGACATTAACCAAAAAAAAGAAAGGAGAAAGCCTCTTAGGATCCCAAACAAAAAACAAAGTCTACAAAGACCCACCTGGACTTTGACCAAGTAAGAAGTTTAGACCTTATTACCTCACTGTCTTTAATGCCACACACTCATGTATTTTCCTCTTCTGAGCTGCAGTGAACATAAAGAGGCATGTAAAAACAGCCGAGAGCTTCGTGAGGTTCTGCTGTGAACATATGTCAGAGCCTGAAGAGAATACAGATTGTGTGATGTGGGTCGGACTCAACGAGACCAGGACTAGTGGTTGACCAGGCCTTGTAGCATCATTATGAGGCGGCGTGCCCTCTTGCTCAGCGCGCTTTGGGGGTCCTGTTGTAGGAAGGCGAAAAGCTTGGGTCTAACCTGGGTCAACACAGACGACATGTGGTCTCGGGTCAGAGGGTCGCTGTGGTCCAGGTTCATAAGCGCGTCCTCCAGGTAACTGCAAAAAAGTCAAACAAAGTAAAAGAGTTTCATCAGTCATAATAAAACAAACACCAAAATGAGTGTACTTATAGATGCCTCAAGAGGCTTTGGTAAGATTCCATTGTTAGTGTTTTCTCTTTGCTTTGTTTTTAAAACAATATAGATAGCCAAGCCCACTGTTGTTTTAAATCCACTCAAAGCAAATGGCTCACATCAATAGTGGTGTAGGTTATTCTGTTTGGAGTTTGATAAGCAGAGAAAAGGAGCTAGTGTATTAATTCTACTTGAAGTAAAAAAAAAAAAAATAAAAAGTTTAAAGTAATATAGAAATTAAATGCCAAAACCACTGCATATTGTAATTGTTACAAAAGAATATCCTGCTTTTTGAGATTCAATGTTTATTTAACCTTTGGATGTTGCAAGAAAAAAAAAAAAAAAAAAGCCACATTGTATTGGCTTGTGCTGAACCATATGAGAGGGGCAGTTTATGAGCAGTAAAAAATAAACGGTAGCTATCTTTAACACTGGAAACTCTGGGGTACACACAACCATTAGTCATAGGACAGCATGTGGTCCGGGCTGATGACAAAAGACTGAAATGCACAGGACACCTTTTCTGAGCAACTACATGAAGGGTCACACTTACAGTGAGCTCAGAACACTTTAAAAGTTACGCCCTTTTATTTACTTTGATCTAAAAAGCTGCACAGGAACATCATGCAGTTTATAATGTGTCCCTGAGTGACTGCAGGGGACAAAGAGAAAGACCCGTCCCCGGTTTGAATGTCAAGAGCCGTCCTTGATCACACTCCTGGCCGCCAGCCCCGGGTGTGACTGTAAACCTTGTGTTGTCACCAGAACATCGTGAAATAAATTGAGTTTTGCCATCCTCACCTGGGGCCTTTTTTCACACTCCTTCTACTCACACTACATTTAACTCAATTAAACCTGTCACACGTCTGGAGAGTGGGGTGTGCAGCACTGGTCTCTCAGGGATCTCACTTTTTCTTCTTTTCTAGATTAATTGCGAGGACATACCCCAGAAAATCTACTTGCTGACAATGATGTTAAAAAAATTTACATGACAACAAGCACAATAAAACACTGAAGATGGACAGAACCAGGCCAAGAGGGAATTCAAAAGGCCTAAAAAGAATGAAAACTGGAGATAGGATTAAAATGGAGAGAACAAAACAGGTCTTTATATTATCCCAAAAAATTATCCAAGACTTTTTGGAGACATCCGAGTTTACACTACTGTATAAATAAAACTGTACTGTTGTTTTTAAAAGATTTTCAGAACTGACCACAGCTCTCTTGTGGACGTTGTGTGCTTTAGACAGACTCGATGTTGAAACCAGAGCTCTCAGGGTGCCATACTGAATGGGCAACAGTAGCTCAGTGGTAGTGTGGTCGTCCTTTGACCGGCAGGTTCGACCCTCGCTCGAAAAAAATCCCAAAACATCATAACATCCCGCTCTCCCCCCGCATACTGTCATCACTAAACCTACATTGCCTCCAGTGAAGTTCTGTAATACTGGTAAATAGTTTAATGTATGTAAAGCGCTTTGAGTGCCTAGTACAGTAGGTGGAAAAGCGCTTTATAAAAATAAAGATTATTATAATACTGTCACTTTAGTGTTCATTCTTACCTTTCAGCATTTCTTCACACCTGCCTATAACCTTTGGACAGGACTGATTGTTTCACAACATGAACACAAGTCAAAGTTTCCAGCCTGTCTTTTACCATTTAAATGGCTTCCCCAGCTTACAATGAATATATTTTTATTGTGTGTAGACTAATAATATTCCCCTCAGAAAAAAAGTGAAAATGTAAATTATATTTGTCCATGTCCTTTAAACATGGTTAACATTTATGTAATGTTGGCACTAATTCACAGGAGCAACTCTTGCACTAAAGTAAATCTAATAATGAGTGTACTGTGCCAGACTGATCCACACCCGTATGTCTCTCCAGATGGTGTAAGGAGGCACCAGAGGCCCATCGAGGCAGCAGCAGCGCAACACAGGCACCGACAGCCCATCCAGACCTGAGCGCAGCTGTAAAGAGACATGGCTCCAACTGAGGAACCGCTAAAAGTCTGAATATAGACAATGAAAGGAAGGCTTGTGGAAACCAAAAAGATACAGAACAAAGTTGAGTTTTCAGTGTTTTAGATCAGTTTTAAAGGCCTTTGCATTATTTAATTTGACAAAAACTATAAACTGCAAACAAAATAACACCAACGCTCAATTAAAGAATACCAGAACGGAAAATATCAGCACAAAGAGACAAAAAACTAAAACTAAATCAAATAAGACTAAAAGAGACTATACAACGTTTTCAATTGTTCTCAGACTAAATCTTCTTCCAATTCTACAACCTAACTTGCAAACTACATTTAAGTTTAGTCGTTCTTGAAGACACCAAGAATCCAAAAAGTTAGGACACAAAACTTCCCAGTTAACAGATACAAGGACAAAGAGAACGCAGGGAAACAGCGCATCCAAAAAAACAGAACACTCTTCACAGGTTCAGCGGCTCCCTAGACGAGAGTGAGGTGATGGGTCAGCAGTTTAGCACCGTTCCACGCTTGGAGACGAGAGATAATGGACGCTCAATAAAGATGAGCGCGTGGTAACAGTTTAGACAGCGTTGGGCTTTATTAGTTTGTTAGAAGAGTGGACCAGAGCTCCGCATGAGAGTGAGAACAAAATCTTTGTGTCAAAAACACTACTAAACTTGTATATCCTTTAATTATAGAAGAATATAAGTGAAAAGCATTTGTGTTCTTGCTGTTGTTCCTTAATAAGACATTGATTTATGGTTTCCATTCTCGAGTTGTTACATCCTCCAATATTTATTGTATTCATTTAGCACACTGTCAAATAAAACGGCATGATGCATTAGTTTCTATTTCCACTGATAACATTATTCCAAGTCCATAAGGAGAATCGGTAAGTGGGACTTGCTCACCTGATTTTGAGTTCAGAGCGGGTTGTGAGGTTGGAGGAGAGTTGCTGGATGAGCGACAGCAACACAGGTTGGCTGAGGGGACACGGGTGCTGACCAAACACCTGCTGGGAGTCGATGGTATCACACACATACAGCACTAGGTTCAGGTCTGTCGCTGATAGAGCCTATGGATACAAGAGGAACATTAACAGCAGAGCCAGTACCAAACCAAATGACAGTGGAGAAATTTACATTTTACATTTATTCATTTAGCTAACGCTTTTATCTAAAGCGACTTACATTGTTCTACAGTAAATACCAGTGTTACAGTCACTGGAGGCAAGGTGAATTAAGTGTCTTGCCCAAGGACACAACGACAGTATGAACTCTGGGGAGAGTGAGAATCAAACCGGCTACCTTCCGGTTGAAGGTTTGAAAGGTTGAAAGTTTAGTTTTGACCCCTCTTAAGTCAGAGGGGTCAACAAAAGGGAGTGGGAAGTATTTAGGGCAGGCCAAGGTTTATGTCTGGAACAAAAATAATTTACAACGGTGATGCTGAATTCTATGTAGCGTACAATTGCGAGGTTTGTGTGTAGCAGTGTAGGGATAAAAACCTGAAAACATGCTTCATTTATTAAATTTTTTGGTTGACATCTCAGATTGACCCACTAAATGAGTTGATTTTAAGTTGCACTAGAGTCAGTCTGTCTTTTCTGCATGCACTATGCAAGATCCCAGTACTCTCCGTTTGTAGTTACATACTGATTTAGACTTCCCTGCCATTTTAGACTCTCCAGTAACTACACTACAGGCTCTTTCCCTTCTTTGTAATCTTTTATACAAATGTCTGTTTCTCTACTGCCTGTTCATCTCATCTGCTTTGGCATCCATTCAGAGAAATGGTGCATTGTCTAAGCCAAGCATAGTGCCAAGCTGCCTCTGGAACAGTCTTTAAAGAGGATCTTTATGAGCTTGTTTGATTTTAATAGCGTAATTTGCATTGGGTTTAATACCTGCTGAAAAGCCTGGTTGAGCTGGCCCTGCTGGAGGAGCTGCAGGATGTTCGCCTGCTGAGTCTGGTAGTCGAGGTGCGCCGTAGGGACAGGGGTGCCGGCTGCTGACCTCATTGCCTGCATGATGCTGGAGGTGACCACTGCCTGCTGCTCTTTCATTGCCAGACTCACCTCTCCTTTGACAATTCTCTGCACATGGCTAAGAATAGACTCCTGCAAACTGTGAATAAGATACACCAGGCACAGGGAAGAAAGAAGGTTACGCATCACAATAACTGCTGCTGCATTTGAGATAAAAAATAAAATAGCTGCAGAATGGGTTTCAAAATACAATTTGTTGTGTAACAAAATCTTAAAAAAAAAAAAATGTTGGAGTTGGTTTTAAAAATCTAAAACATCTGAAGACAAGGTATAAAAAACTAGCTTTAGGTAGTTTCTTTTAGAAATAAAACGGTGCATATAGGTTGTAATAATTAGGAAGCAACATGGACTTTCTAAAGAGTCTAAGAGTTTTCTAAGAGACGACTAACAGCACCTTTACTTTGAAATGTGACTGCAATATGATTTAAAAGTTGTATAAAAAGCAAGTTGGGACACTACTTCCATAAAACTCTGCCTCTTAAGCAAATTTCTAATAAAAATTAATTGCAGAGGGATTAAGGGACTTACTCAATGCATGTTCTTACAGTAATTCTGAAATTAAGCTTTGTTTTTACTCGACAATCCATTATGCACCTGCTCAGTACACAGTGAGATGTTAAGACCCTTGTGCTGAGATTGAGCATAGTCTCTTTAGTGTCAGTCAATGTCATTAATTCCATCACCATGAATGGCATGCATTCACTTTAAGAACTGTATTTTTATATACATTTTGATATCCCAGTACACCATTCTAGTTTTTGGTTAAAACCTTGAATTATAGTAATTAAAACAAACTTACTTTAATTGAGTAATGATCATACAAAATGAGCTAATTAGCATCAGTGCTATGTGTTGAGTGACATTAATAATTGCAAAATTCATAATTATGTATGTTGATTAAAGAGAGGAATCCAAGTGCTACACATGGCCTGGTGCAGCTTGTGTTTCACTGCCCAGTGTGTACATGTGACTCTATACTGATTGAAGCAGAGAACAAACACATATTTACTACTAAAGCAATGCAGTTGATGTTATTTTCATGTGAAAGGGGGTGGGAGTAATAAAACAGTGGTGTTGAATAGTGTGGGGTCAGGCCACGCCCCGGCCCACACCCATTGTGGGGGTCAGATAGAAATAAAAGGGGAATATTTTTTGTTTCACGGTGGTGCATATGGTGTGAATTGGCCTGAAGATCAGAACAGCAGAAGAGAGAACTAAGAAATACGCGTGAGCAGCAGCGCAGCTTGCTGAAAATGGGACGAGTGAGGGACTGCTGGGATACATACTTTCCCACCATCATCTGGACCTGGTGCTGGACCTCTGCCCGCACACTAGCAGAGATGCTGCTGGCGAGCTGCTCAGTAGAGTTTTGGAAGCTGTCGATCATCTGCTGGAGCTGACCAATCAGGGGGTCCCGTGACTCCTGCTCCCGTTGCTTTCTGTTTTTGACGTGGGTCTCAAGTTGCTGAATGTCTACAAAGAAATTTTATATTTTTTACCCAAATGCAAATGATCAACTCAGATAAAATAAAACACATATTTAGAGCATAGTTAAACGTTTTTAAACCAGATCCATGTTCAATTTCTCATCGGTTTTTGATGAGCAAATATTTTATGTAAAAAGTTTGTATGGTTTCAAATCTGTAAAGCACTGAAACTATATAAAGTATTGTCTTAGTTTTATTAATTACATTGTAATTTTGCTGCAGTCAACACAAAATAAATCTAGAGCAATGAATTCTCCTTTACTTAACTTTTGGACTGAATTATATCCCCTGCAGAATGTGTGTGTGTTAAAATGTCTGACTTACTGATGAAGCTGTCAGCCCTCTACTCTACGGTGACCCTACTGTATGGTATGAACTCAAAACAGTGACACATCAGAGAACACAGCCGAGATGATTACATTTCATTAGAAAAAATCAAATCTGTCAAAAGAACTCATTATAGCCCTGCCCAGTAAAAAAGGACCGGACAACTGTGTAATGGTTTCTGAGAAAAGGAGGGTTATAAATGAGCCTCTTCAGAAAAACCTCCTCTGACTTTGTGAATGAATGAAGACAGTAGCATCATGTTGTGAGGCTTCATGCTCCACAAATATAGCAGCAGTAAAAAAAAAAAAAAAAAAAAATCTCTTACATTCTTGTGTGCCTTGTTTGAAGCTGTCATTGATCTGTTGAAACATAGATTGGCAGCCTCTCTCAAAAACAGGCAACACAACAGTCTGAAAAGCATCTTTATAAGCTGCCTGAATGGGTCCCTGCAACGCCTCTGCCGCCGCTCGACCAATGGCATCTGTTGTGTTCTGAAAAACAGTAGGAAAGACAATAGATTTCTACAAAACGCATGAAATTTTATGATTCAATATAAGTTAAAAGAAAGTGACTTTATGTCTAGCATACAAAGAAGTCCAGACAGTGGCCCCTACCTTTGATTTGACCACCTTAGTGACATTGTCCTTTAGGGTGACCTCCACAGCAGTTAGTTTAGCAGCAATAGTGGAGTTCATTTGACCTGTAAGTGGCTCCAGACTCTTAGAGATTGCTACAGAAGGAAAAAAATAAGGAACATGGATTAACAAAAAGAGAGAGGACAAAGAAACATAAACCACTTTTAAAAAGGCATTTTCATACAATTTTTATGCAAATAAAGATCAAAGCTACATGCTTATTTATAACCTGTCTCAAATACCAACCACTAAATGATGCTATACTAAAAAAGAAAGTGTGTCATTATGCTATTTTAACTAATTAGGCGTGTTCATACTTTGTGGAACTGTTTTCTTCATTTCCTCTCGGAGTACTTTGTCCATCCTATTGGTCAGGGCAGAGCTGAGAGTCTGGCTGAGCTGCTGGCTCAGATGCTCCTGCAGTTGCTGCTGTTGATTCTGACTCTCTGCAAGCACACGTTCCAGTCTACGTTCTGGGGTCATTTACAGTTAAGGCACATAAGATTTATCAAGACTGATAAATAGTAAAAAGCATCCCTATTACATAGCCTCTAGTCCACTGTATTCTACAGTATATTGAATCCTTGTATATTGAGTCTATGAGAGACCAATCTATAACATTTACCAGTAACATGCTGATTAAATCAATGAACTTTACCCTGTTTAAGCACTGATTTTATACAGTAAATAGCAAAGGATACGTTCCTGTTCCTGGTAGTTACTCAAAACATGCTCAACCTGAGACATAATAGAGCTCCTCGTGGCTTCAATTTGTCCATGCAATTCAGTTAACTCCCTCTGCTGACTGCGCAGAAGCATTAACAGCTCATCCTGCACCTCAACATTCATCTGTCAGAAATAAATAAATTAATAGCTTAGTTATCATTTTTCAAGCTGGCAAGAAAGAAAATATATGCTACAAAACATATTACAATAAGAAGTTAGTAATGATTCAAAGCCAACGTTAGAATGTTTTGTTATATTAGGCTGCTATAAAATCATTCCAGACTAAAAACTATTTGTGTAGTTTCTGCATAATTCTCCATTAAAAAAGGCATGAGTTTATTTAGCAGAGAACCAGTGGCGTGTCCTTACCTGCCCTGGACTTAACTGCCTCAACTGCGAAGATTCACTGAGAAGAAAAAGGTGGAAAACAAATTAAAGTCAAATTTATAGACAGCAATCAACAAATATTTACATAATGCTCTACAAAGTAAGCTTGAACGTTAACTTTTAGAGTACGAAAGGAGCTGTAGCATAGATTATTTTGTGTTTATCATTACTGCAGTCCACACCTTTCATCCTTTTTGGTTTTCCTCTTTAATTTAGGTGACCCTCGTGGTGAGGTCTTCCAGTCCTTAACTTGCATTCTGTGAGATGAGCGTGATGCACAGTTCCCTGAAGATGTAGCCAGACTGGCTACCTCATCATCAGGGTCACTACAGAACACAATAGCTGACACTCAGGATGTGTTGAATTATATTAAACTTGTGTTATCTGCAGCAGGATACCTCTAGCTTCAATGTTTAATTTATTTTGAAACATAACTAATGTTGATGTTATTATTACAGCCTGTAATCAGTTTCTTTACCTCTGTTCAGCCCCCGGGTCCTGGCTGTCATTTAGTGTGAGGTGATAGGATCGGCGATGGTAGGGCGAAGTTAAGTGTCCATCCTTTGAATCTTCTCTTGAACTAAAACATTAGAAGATATACCATGCATAAAATTACTACAGCAAAGAAATCTTTTTCTCTTTACATCAAATTTGAAAAAAGTATGAGTTAGAGATTTTACCAGTCTACAATCCCATTGTCCCGAAGACTGTTTCTGGTTTCTCTGGTAATGTCAGGGGCAGCCGGCCACGACGTGTGGCTGACGCTACCTTCAGAGGCTCCCATGCCAGTGTTCTCTGGCGATAAGGTAGTCTCTAATAAAGATGGGTTGTGACTCAGTCTGTTGTCTGGATCCATAGACCCACTAACTGGACCATCTACACCTCCAAGTTCCAGTGGCAACAAGCTGCAACAGAAAGTACAGAAACATACTTTAGACATACATCCTAGGTTTTGTTGATTGACTGTTTCTAATAAAATTTTAAGTTAGTTAAATTCATTGCAGTGCTACATGTTCATAATAGCACCTGTTGTTGTTGGAACGAGGAGAAGTGAGCAGGTGCAGGGCTGAAGCAGCAGAAGCCATACTGTCTGTTTGCAGAGCAGAGAGGGGTATAGGGTCAAGGGTAGACATGAGTCCACGCTGATGCTGCAGAGTCTGAGATGCAATCTCTGGCATGTCCTGAGACATGGCGGTCGATGCAGAAGAGATGACATCAGGAGAGCGGGCTCGAGTCGGTGAGGCCAGTGGTGGCAGAAGAGGAGAATCAAGGACCTGTGGGCTGTCCAGACCAAGAGGACTACTGGAGGGCTGGATATAGACAGCAAAAGTACAAATTATAACAAATGTATTTTTTTAAACTGTTCTGAGGCCCCTCAAAAAATACAGTTTCAACCTGATGGCTGTCCAGTCCAGGCATTAGTGAAGAGGCAGCTCGTTGACTGCTGCAGGCTACAGACAGGCCCAGATTGCTGCTGCTGTTGTTTTCAGCTCTGCTTGGACTCTGGCTCACATCATCTATGGCTCTGCACAAAATTGATTAGTGACACATTAAGTAGAAAACATGCTCATATTTCAGACACATTTCATTTACATACAGTACATTAGAAAGAAATGCATGATATGACAATTAAACTGGAAAAAATACCTGTTAGTTGAGTCCGAGTTGCTGCTAATAGCCGTGACAATGGTAAGACTGCTGGCACTACTTCCAGGAGATGCTGGAACCTGAACGCACACAAAAAATTATTTACTTTCACTAGACAAGAAGACTTGCTAAACAGCCCTTTACCCCAACACGAACTCAACTGGTCACATAATCCACAATCTCACATTCTCTCATTTAATACGGAGCATTCAAAACCATAATGTGGTATGAGGTGAGCTGAAATTTAGGAAATAAATTATTTTCAAAGGGCTCCACTTTCTTTATTGAATAATACCAAATACAGTAAGTAATTCTGGGTCATTTTATTCATTTACTCACTTTACCTACCGAAGTGCTTGGCGTCATAAAGGCATCAGGAGTCATGAGCTTGGGCATTGCCCCAACACTGGCTCCTGAGTTACTAAGAAAGTCAGTGGGAGTAGGAAGTGATGGGATTTTCCTCAGGTCAGTCTGGGATCCACTCCCTGACTCCTTGTCAGAGCTCTGGTCTGTCAGATGGTCTGAAAACCCTGTTGTTAAAATATAATTTTTGTCAAACAGATCATAAAATTTGCACTACAAACTATCTGTGGACATTCTCATTTATCCGGGTTATTTTGTAATAGAAAACTTAAAGCATTGTTTTGGAAGGCAGTAGACATTCTTTTGCACATCAAAGGAACTTTGCCAAGATATCAGGGTTTGTTTATTGTTTGGACTGCAAAGGAGGCAGCATGTTGCAAAATTGCAGGTTTATTTAGGAGTAACATCTGTTTAGTAACTTACCAAAACCATCCTGAGAGTCTAAAAGTGGCAGGTAGTCTGAGGAACTAGAACAAACATTAGGCTGGAACAAGATCTGGACATCCTGCAGGCTCCTTAAAATCAAAACACACAACATGCAAATAAGAATATACAAGTGTAAAATATATAGTTAATATACCTAGTTACAAACTGTGTGAGATAGAGATATCTATACATCTATATCTATATATTCTGTAAAATAAAATAAAAATAATAATAATAATAAATTGTCTAAAATTGAAAAAGAAAAGTTACAAATATTAAAAGATATATAAATTATATAACAATTATATATGGCATTCTTAAGAAGAAACATACTTTGTGTGGACACAGTAGAGTTTAATCTGAATTCCACATTTGGACTCTGTGGGTCCTTGTGTGCCCTCTGCAATCAAACATACACAAAGAATGTAATAAATAATGTAAATAACCATTATTAACAAATACATTTTCTTTATATCCCTAAAAAGTTGGGAAAAAAAGTCAACAGAAGTACCAGAGGGATAGTGTAGTCTTTTTTGAGGGATGTAAATTACAAGACAGCCAACAATTTGCATAAATCTACAAGTCTACAAAAACCCACAACCTTCTTATAAATGATTTTGCATGACTTTAAAAAAATGCTGATTAAAAATGTTGGAGTCGAATTTGGGCTTTTCCAAAGTAATAAAACGTCTTAATAATTATTTCTATGTAACTGGTAATCTTTTATCTCAGGTAGCTTTTGAAACAGACCTGTAGTCAAACTCTCGCTCTCCTCCTCTGCAGGCAGGACCTCGGTGTGTCGAAGACGGCTGTGGGTGACATCTCTGACACCAAAACTGAGCACAGGGTGAGTGAGTAGAAACTCTGACACAGCTGTAAAACTGGCCTTGCCCTTTTCCATGTCCTGCTGCAACTCCATCACGTAGAGGACCTGGCAAAAAACAACAACAATTAGGGACAAAATAGGCAAGCACTACAGTTCACCCTTTTTAGGGTTACCAGATACAAATCAAAGCCAAAATGACAATGATTGAATAATTTTTTTTTAATGGCAGCTCCACTGTTGAATATCAATTCTGAGTAACCCCGTTACCTTCCTCTGTACGTCAGTCAGAATGAGATACTCTGCAGAGAGGTCCAGGCTTGCCTTTAGGCTTGGCAGTACAGATGAGTTGAAGGGATCTGGTGTAAAACTGAAAACGGAAAATACTCAGTTTCAATCATAGCATCATATCAAACAGCCACATAGGTAACCAGGTATATAGATGCAGATATTTAAAAATAAAAAAAAATAATAAAAACGAGTGTTACACTGTTCTGTCTAATAAACACTTCAAAGAGTAGAACTGCAATCAAGACATGTCAAAGTTGTAAGGCAAATATAATTACCTGATGGTCTGTAAACAAGTCCAGGACACTGTGCACCACATTTTTAACTCCTGGTTCTGATCAGCTCCAGTTATGAGAAACCGCCAGAAGGGAACCCTTTAAGACAGGTCAAATAAAAACACATGAGATCAGAGTGTGATAGAGCAATTATCACTGAAATTGCTTGGAGTTTGCATACGTACTCAGGGTCCTGTCTCTTATGGTTGTCACAGAACAAAAGGCAGGAGAGTGGACGTCCTCCATGGGGTCTCAATTCATGGAGACATCTGGGGGGAAAAAAAAGGAGTGACAGAAGGTACAACCAAAAAAAATTTTATAACTCTTATCAAGAAGCAAATTGTCTTACCTGGGTTTGTCCTGTACACCTTCAATGTATATCTGCCAAAACTTGATGTACCCATCATGGCTGGCTGTGGCCAACACAGTTCCATCTGGAGAAAGGGCGCCCTCACTGACTCGCTAAAAAGATTACACGCATTTCAATGTTAAATCTAAAGAAATCCCTACTTTGCATTTTCTTTAGTGAGGTTTTCATTTATGTCCTACCTGTGAATGGCCCTTTACTGTAATAAGGCCATCTTTCACTTCTGAAGCATCAACAGGCCAAGTACTGTTGTTAGCTCTCAAGACTTCAAGGTCCCACACCTCAGCCTTAAAAGAAATGAAAGAGTATTAGGATGCAACACACTTTTTTTGCTTATTGTAACACAGTTGTGCACTTTAATCAACAACTGTGCCTAAACAAGAGGCTATAGGAATTTAAACCTAATGTTTGTTTGTTTATCCGTACACAGTTTCTTTGGTCAAGTGACAGTAAAGTTGTACAGACAGGCTGTAAACCAGAAAAGTGGATTTCAGCGTGGTGTTAAGTAAATCAGACACAATAAAGGTGCACATACAGTATTACCTAATGTTTTTGTTAAAAAAAATAACTCACTCTCAAGACAGAAATATTACAAGTGTGCAACTGTTTTAATGTTATTTTCAGTCAAAGCACATTGAGTGCCAATTGGGGGGAAAAGCGGTATATAAAATCCATGCCACTAAAAAGGTAAGTCAGTCAATACTATAACTAGAACATGTAATTTAAAAGACAGTTACCCTATCTTCATGTAGAAGTGCTAACGTCTGGCTGGTGTCATCCTGATTCTCCTCATTGTCGTCCAAGATGAACGGGCACCAAATGAGGCGACGGTGAGGATTCAATGGTGTGTCGTCTGGCCGAAGAATATGAACAACCACTTGATCTCTTTTGGGAACACAAGTTAAGACAAAGCTACAGGAAATAATAATTCTGGTGGCATTTTAAAAAAAGAACAGACAACTAATATTACCTACAATCAAGCTACAGGGTCACTATGATAAAGCTACTTGAGTCTCATTCAGGATACAGAATCTTGCTGGCTGTGCAGGTGAGCTGCCAGACAACCAGATTGCCAGCTTCATCAACACATCCCAAAAGAGAAGAGTCAAGGTGGGCAAAAGCCAGATCTGTAACTGCCCCGGTGAATCCTTTCAGTAGTGCACGCTCAGCAAAGCCAACACTCAGAACACGAATCATTGCATGGTTGTTGGCTCCTAGAATAAAACAAAACAAAGCCACGGTCAAACTTTTACATACATAGCATTTTATTTAAAGAATACAATGAATTAGATAGTTCTTTATCTATTAGTGTCATATTATCAAATCATACATTTTAGTATAGTAGACACTGACATGATATTTCAACAATAAAAGGGAAACTGTGAAAAAGAGTTTAGTGCAATAGTTGGTCTAATATTTAATTTTACAACTAAATTGTTATAAGCAAAACACTACTTAATAGGAAAGGCAATAATAGCACATGACATACACTGAAAACATGTTAAAGTATTTTATCAACAAAACTCTAAAGTAAATAGACACCCTTACCTTTGATGGCATAGGCCAGAAATGAATTAGAGACAGCTATAAGTCTGCCATAGTAATATTTGTGTTCCCAGTCATACTTTGCAACTGGCTGAATTTTCACCTGAATTAAAGAAAACACAAATTTAATGAGTTATTGCACAAAAGTTTTGACTGTTAATAGGTTAAAAAAAAAAAAGCTACACATACACTTTGACAATGAGTAGAGAACCCTGATGCCTACCTTGTTGCTGCCTCGTGCTTTGCTGTTGATGTTAGAGTCTTGACTTGCCACAATCTCCACATTGTAAGAATTGATGGGTTTACAGGTAGACCCATTGTCACCAGAAAGGCAGCTTAAAAAAATAAAAAATAAAAAAAAGTCTAATTTATCTATTCTATTTTTAAACAAAATGTTAGTGAGATAAACAGTGAACTCACATTATCTGACTGTCCTTTGTGCTGCTCATGTCTTGGGAGATGGGTCTGGTTGATTCTGACATGGCAGAGCGATCGGCGCTTCAATAAGTCCCGCAGCTCCCAGTAACCCATTCAGTTCTCCATTAAAAGATGGCTTTCTCTGTCCATCATTTGACTGGGCATCTGAGAATCAGAATAAGCAACTAAATACTTAAGGTCTTAACCACCGAAGCAACGGACATTAGAAAAGTGGTAGTGTTTAGCAGTTACATTTGTCATCATTCTGATTTAACAAGACATTTCAGTAAAAGTCATGACTTTTAATATTTTAATAATAAAAATAAAAATTCTCAAGCTACATTGACACTAAAAGTATGGCAGTATGCGATTTGGTGAGTGGCCCTAGAATGAAGTCAGTTTGAGAGTGTAAAGAGCTTGACAATGTCCCAGAGAGGCTGAGCTGCTAAAGGCTGTTCTTTCTGATAATAGGTTTGACACATATTGCCAGCTGTATAATGACATTTAACGCAACAAAATGTAAGATGCCTAAAAACTGAATCACGGCAAAAACTGCTACATACAGTATATTTCGCAATAAAATATGTGCACAACCATAAACATTATTAAAAAATAAATAAAAATATTTAATTATTGCCGTTATAGTTTTCTATGGCAATTATATATTAGCTACGTAACTGTCCCATATAAAACTGTTAAATATGTTGTATAACAGCCTAAACAAAAGGTAAAATCTACTTAAGCCAATAAAATGCAAGTTAGTTGTCATTTAGAAACCTGTATAATATGTGTCAAATACTTAATTGGATAGTGCAAAAAAAACTGAGAAACCCTCTCGTATATTAATTATAGACAATTGAATCCAGCTTTCAATTTCTTTGAAAGTAGACACAAGCTAGCTCGATAGTATGCTAACGAGAATGTTCACCTCTTAAGCTACGCAGATAGCGCTCTGACCTTACCAACTTGGATTTATTCAACACACCGCACTAAAGAAACGAAGGCGTTACAATTTGTTGTTGAATCGGAGTGTTTCGCGGAGAGATACGATATCTAGCGCCTACAATTAACTGATATGAAGCCAACTTAACTTTCACAAACAGCAGTCATGTTCGCTAGACACCAACTTAGCATGTTAGCATTCTGTTAGCGTCTACGGCCTAGCTAGCGCAGTGTATTATCTTTAGTGATACTTACCGGTGCCGGAGCGGTCGAGCTTGAGGATATCCCGCAGATGCTGGGTCGCACCTTCAATGTCAATATTAGAAGCGGACGCCATGGGTAAGGGAAAGGGTCTGGGTTTATTCAGGGGAGAATTTTTGTTTGATGTGATGTTTTCAGTGCTCACTGTATAGCTCACCCAGAGCAACCGTCTAAACTTCCGTTACGTCGTGTAAAGTTTCCGTCACTTACAACTACTTAATTAGTTCCTATCTGAAATTAAATTGCCGTGTTACCAAAAAGATAGTAAATTGACAGCAAAATGAAACAAGTTACAAGTAAAGAAATTTGTATTTTATTTTTTTATATAGCACATATAAAACTAAAACTGAGGTTAGTTTAAATGTGCTAATCTATCTATCTATATCTATATCTATATATATATATATATATATATATATATATATATATATATATATATATATATATATATATATATATATATATATATATAAAAAAACTTTGTCCTTCACCCTCCGCGGGTGGTCTCATCCTTCGAGCTCGGGTCCTCTACCAGAGGCCTGGGAGCTTGAGGGTTCTCGCAGTATCTTTGCTGTTCCTAGTACTGCACTTTTCTGGACCGAGATGTCTGGTGTTCTTCCAGGGATCTGCTGTAGCCACTCTTCCAGTTTGGGGGTCACTGCCCCAAGTGCTCCGATGACCACGGGCACCACTGTCGCCTTCACCTTCCAAGACTTTTCTAGCTCTTCTCTGAGCCCTTGGTATTTCTCTAATTTCTCATGTTCCTTTTTCCTGATGTTGCAATCACTGGGTATTGCCACATCAACCACAACGGCTTTCCTCTGCTGTTTGTCGACCACCACGATGTCTGGTTGGTTCGCCATTACCATTCTGTCAGTCTGAATCTGGAAGTCCCACAGGATCTTGGCTCGGTCATTCTCTACCACCTTTGGAGGTGTTTCCCACTTTGACCTTGGGGTTTCCAGTCCGTACTCGTGCAGATGTTCCTGTACACTATGCCAGCCACTTGGTTATGGCGTTCCATGTATGCTTTCCTGCCAGCATCTTACACCCTGCAGTTAAGTGTTGGATTGTCTCAGGGGCCTGTTTGCACAGCCTACACCTTGGGTCTTGTCTGGTGTGGTAGATCTGGGCCTCTATTGCTCTGGTGCTCAGGGCCTGTTCCTGTGCAGCCATGATGAGTGCCTCTGTGCTGTCCTTCAGTCCGGCCCGTTCTAGCCATTGGTAGGATTTCTTGATATCAGCCACTTCAGTTATGTTCGGTGGTACATCCCATGTAGGGTTTGTCCTCCCATGATGGTCCCTCCTCCAGCTCCTCTTCCGCTGCTCCCGTTGCCTGAGACATTCACTAAGCACGTCATCTGTCGGGGCCTTATCTTTGATGTACTTGTGGATCTTGGATGTTTCATCCTGGATAGTGGCTCTCACACTCACTAGTCCACGGCCGCCTTCCTTACGGCTAGCGTACAGTCTCAGGGTGCTGGATTTGGGATGGAACCCTCCATGCATGGTGAGGAGCTTTCGTGTCTTAACGTCTGTGGTCTGTATCTCTTCCTTTGGCCACCTTATTATTCCTGCAGGGTATCTGATCACTGGCAGGGCATAGCTGTTTATTGCCCGTGCCTTGTTCTTGCCATTGAGCTGACTTCTTAGGACTTGCCTTACTCGTTGGAGGTATTTGGCAGTTGCTGTTTTCCTTGTTACCTCTTCAAGGTTGCCATTTGCCTGTGGTATTCCAAGGTACTTGTAACCATCCTCAATGTCTGCTATTGTTCCTTCTGGTAGTGAGACCCCTTCTGTGTGGACTACCTTCCCTCTCTTTGTCACCATTCGACTACACTTCTCAAGCCCGAATGACATCCCAATGTCAGAGCTGTAGATCCTGGTGGTGTGGATCAGTGAGTCAATGTCCCGCTCGCTCTTAGCGTATAGCTTGATGTCATCCATGTAGAGGAGGTGACTGATGGTGGCCCCATTCCTGAGTCGGTATCCATAGCCAGTCTTGTTGATTATTTGGCTGAGGGGTTCAAACCTATGCAGAACAGCAGTGGGGACAGAGCATCTCCTTGGTATATGCCACATTTGATGGATACTTGTGCAAGTGGCTTGCCATTGGCCTCAAGGGTGGTTTTCCATAGCCTCATCGAGTTTGCAATGAAGTGTCTTAGAGTCCTGTTGATGTTGTACATCTCCAAGCATTCAGTGATCCATGTGTGTGGCATTGAGTCATATGCTTTCTTGTAATCAATCCAGGCAGTGCACAGGTTGGTGTGTCGGGTTCTGCAGTCTTGGGTGACTGTTCTGTCAACCAGGAGTTGGTGTTTGGCTCCTCTGGTTTCTTTTCCGACGCCCTTCTGTGCTTTGCTCATGTATTGATCCATGTGCCCACTTATCTTAGCGCGATGATGCCTGACATGAGCTTCCATGTTGTGGAGAGACAGGTTATTGGCCGATAGTTGGATGGGACTGTACCCTTTGTGGGATCCTTCAGGATCAGGATTGTACGCCCTTCGGTAAGCCATTCAGGGTGCGTCCCATCCCTTAGCAGCTGGTTCATTTGTGCTGCAAGGCGCTCATGGAGTGCAGTGAACTTCTTTAGCCAGTAGGTGTGGATCCTGTCAGGGCCCGGTGCTGTCCAGTTTTTCATACCTGAGACTCTTTCTTGAACGTCTGCCGCTGTGATGGTAACTGGATTCTGTTCAGGGAGGTTGCTGTGGTCCTCTCTCAGAGCCACCAGCCACTGTGCATCGCTGTTGTGTGATGCCTCCCTCTCCCATATATTTTTCCAGTATTGTTCAGTTTCCAGCCTTGGTGGGTCGGCCCTGCTGTTATTATTACCCTGCCACTGAGCGTACACTTTCGCAGGTTGAGTTGCGAACAGCCGGTTTATTCTTCTGGCTTCATTCTCTCTTGTGTACCTCTTTAGGCGGCTGGCCAAGGCTTGGAGCCTTTGTTTGGCAGTTTCAAGTGCTTCAGGTATTGGCATCTGGTTGTACCTATTGGGTACTTGTTTTCTCATTGCACCTTTCTTGGCCTCTGTCAGTTGGCTCACTTCTCTCCGTGCCTTCTTGATTTTAGCCTCCAGCCTTTGTTTCCATGGTGGGTATTGTTTATCATGGTTCCCATGGTTGCTCTTATAGCCAAGCATCTCAAGGATCACTGCTGCTGAGGTGTATATCAGCTCATTGGTTTCAGTGATGGTTGTGGATCGCACTTAATGCTGCATTCACATCTTCTAGGAGACTTTCTGATGGTACTTCACTTAGCCGTTGTAGTTGGCGTCGGGGTTGCCTTTCATTCATTCTCGCCATGATCTTGTCTTTCAGGTCAGTCGCTGCCTCGTTCAGCGTTATTGCACTTATTGGGGCTTCGTACCCAATCTCTGGTTGGGGAGCCCTCGTTGGCTCCCCACTGACCTCTCGTCCTGGCTCCCCCTTGCCGTAGCATTTGTGTTGTATCTCGTCAATCTCAAGTTGTGATAGCAGTTGCCGCTTGTGGATGTTGGAACACTGAGCTACTAGGTGCTTCGGTGTAAGCCTGGACTGTGGGTTTCAGTAACCATTCATCCCACATCCTCTTCATGTAACCCCTCTGACTAGGGTTACTGGAGTAGTAGCATTCCAACAGAGTCTTGTTATCGCATCTCGTCCATCTCCGTGCTGTTCCTGTTCCTGTTCTTGTTCCAGTAGCCCATTTGTCATCAAGTTGCTCTGGTTCCCCAACACCTGACGCAGACCTTGTTTGGCGTCGCGTCTGATCCGACTTATATATATATATATATATATATCTGATCCGGCTTATATATATATATATATATATATATATATATATATATATATATATATATATATATATATATATATATATATATATATATATATATATATATATATATATATATATATATATATATATATATATATATATATATATATATATATATATATATATATATATATATATATTGGTACATCAAAGATAAGGCCCCATAATGACTTAGTGAATGTTTCAGGCAATGGGGAACAGCGGAAGAGGAGCTGGAGGAGGGACCATCATGGGAGGACAAGCCCCTACATGGGATGTACCACCGGAACATAACTGAAGTGGCTGATATCAAGAAGTCCTACCAATGGCTAGAACAGGCCGGACTGAAGGACAGCACAAAGGCACTCATCATGGCTGCACAGGAACAGGCCCTGAGCAATAGAGGCCCAGATCTACCACACCAGAGACAGACAAGACCCAGCCTACACCTTGGCGGTGCAAACAGGCCCCTGAGACAATCCAACATTTAACTGCAGGGTGTAAGATGCTGGCAGGGAAAGCATACATGGAACACCATAACCAAGTGGCTGGCTTAGTGTACAGGAACATCTGCACGGAGTATGGACTGGAAACCCCGAGGTCAAACTGGGAAACACCTTTAAAAGTGGTAGAGAATGACCGAGCCAAGATCCTGTGGGACTTCCAGATTCAGACTGACAGAATGGTAATGGCGAACCAACTAGACATCGTGGTGGTGGACAAACAGCAGAGGAAAGCCGTTGGGGTTGATGTGGCAAAACAAAATGATTACAACATCAGGAAAAAGGAACATGAGAAACTAGAGAAATACCAAGGGCTCAGAGAAGAGCTGGAAAAAACTTGGAAGGTGAAGGCGACAGTGGTGCCCGTGGTCATCGGAGCACTCGGGGCAGTGATCCCCAAACTGGAAGAGTGGCTACAGCAGATCCCTGGAAGAACACCAGACATCTCGGTCCAGAAAATTGCAGGAACAGCAAAGATACTGCTCAGGATGAGACCACCTGCGGAGGGTGAACGACAAAGTTTATACACAGTGGCATGAAAAAGTATCTGAACCCTTTGGAATTTGTCACATTTCTGCTTAAAATCACCATCAAATGTGATCTGATCATTGTCAAAATGACACAAATGAAAAAACAGTGTCTGCTTTAACTAAAACCACCCAAACATTTTTTTTCATATTTTAATGAGGATAACATGCAAACAATGACAGAAGGGAGAGGAACACCAAAAAACTAAAAAGAATACCAAAGGTAATTATTCAATCAACAATCAAAACATAATATCAAATGCGCAAACACATAATTGGTAAACACATTTAGCAATTATGCCTAATTCACTACAAACCAGCCACAAACCTACAAACAGGCCTGTGACATAAGTCTTTTGTTTTTCCACTGTTGCTGTCAGCCATACCTGTTGGAAGAAAGACTTATTGTAGAAAAGGAACTGGTCTGGTCAAAATATGGATATGGAAAAATAACAATAACACATTTTGTATAAATAGTCTTCCACTCCGTTGTACTTTACTACTAAACAATGTAAACAGTACATTTACACACAACACACCACACGCCCAAACAAATCTTTTTTAGAATTTTATTGTTATGTTACCAAGCAACAATCAAGAAAAAATAGGCCAACAACAAAAACTATATACACTGTATGATCAACTCTAGAGTTTAGTTTTTAGTCTTTACCTGAAATGCAACGACAGTATAAAAACTACCTAAACACAGAGGAACAGATGTACTTACATATATTATAGTTTATAAAGCTGGGCTGTCAGGATCAAATAATAAAAAATGATCCTATCCTCTCGCACGAGTCTTGTTTGTTCTCAATGTTGTACTGCTGCTGACTTCTCCACAGCTGGAGAGGACTTTTAGGGTAGGGTAAGGTGTATTGGGGTGAGTGAGACTGTCCTAAATGCAGGCTTCTGAAATTGTAAAGGTGGAGTCAGGGGAACCGGTCAGTATAAGTATCAGTGACTGTAAAGCTCACATGGAACCTGCACAAAAAGATGCAACAAGTCCTGAATAGGCGAGTAGGTTCGAGTATATTCCGCTTGGGGAGGAGTTATGATGGCGGAGTGAGCGGCAGCGTTTTCTGCAGGCACCATTATTTAAGACTTGAAATTGTCCTAAACACTTAATCTACGACAGAAGAAAATAAAAAATAAAAAATAAATACGAACAACTTCACATAAGGACTGCATAAATAACATCTCAGCCCCACGGAGTTCTATTTCCGAAGCAGACTACCCTTACTCGGTATTTATTTTCTTGTTCTGCAACGTGAACGAGATGGCTAGCACTAGCAAAGCGGCTAAAGTTCAACTGCTAATTGACCACGACTATAACCTGACGGCCCTACGCGAGGCATGTGAGGAAGAAGAAATAGAGAAAATGGAGGAAGAATATCGGAAAATGTCTCATGACCACACACCTTTGCCTAGCCCAAATCCCAAGAAAATTAAACCAAAGAATAAAGATGTGGGAAAACAACCGGGTGAGATAACAAATGAAACCATCTTAGATGCAATTCAAATTTTGATAAAGAGATTTGATGAACAAGATGACAGAATGAAAGCTTTTGAAAGTCGAATGGAAGCTAATACACAAGCAGTGAGAAAAAATAGTGAAGAAATAAACAAAGTGAAGGAAGAAATGTTGCTGTTGAAAAAAGAAAATACGTCACTGAAGCAGATATGTCTGGAGGAAGCCAGGTACAAGAGAAGGTGGGATCTTAGAATGATGGGCCTTCCTGAAAAAGACAAAGAGGATACAAGAGAAACTGTGATTGGCATCCTTACAAGAGTGATTCCGGTGTCAGTAGAGAAACTCCGTGAGTCAGTTGACACAGTACACCGCTTGGGAAAAAAGAACGATGCAGCTACCAACAAGATGCCCAGGCCTGTAATCATCCAGTTTGCCTTGAGAACTGTCCGTGATGAAGTATGGAGAAGATCAAGAGAGGCAAGAGTGTGCAGAGAGATGAACATTCAGTTCAAAGAAGACTTCTCAAAAGAAGATCGTGAGGCTCGTGCAAAGCTTTGGCCTAAGGTGCAAGAAGCAAGAAGAAACGGAAAAAAGGCCTCCCTAAGAGAAGGTTATGCTCTCATTGATGGACACAGAATTGACCCTAAGTACTGTGTAGTAAGCAAATGCTCAGACACTTTCTACTTATACAGAGCAAAAAATTCAGCAACATGGTAAGATGTATTTAAGTTTTACAGAAAGAAACTTTCAGGCATTTTATTTAATTTAAACATATTCTGTTAGTATAAATCTTACCAGGTGAAAAGTTAAATGATTTAATTGCTAAAAGGGGTTAGAAAACTTCAATTACGAGTTGATGGTTTGATTTCTCTTCTATATTTGATATGATACTCAGGACAACATGTTCATTCCTGCAAAAAAACAAAAAAACAAAAAAAAAAACAAAGTTAAGCGCATTTAGAACAACCATACTTTCTTTTATATCAGTTAATGTTAGGGATTGAATAACATTACAAAGCGTAAAGCCATTTTTTTATTTTGTAAAGATCAGAAATCACAATGTATCTTTTTACAGGAGACTCATTCTGTTATGGACAATGAAAAATTTTGGAAAAATCAATGGGGGGATCACGCCTTCTTTGCACATGGAACATCACATTCAGCGGGAGTCATGATACTATTCAATAGATTTCCAGGGAACATAATGGATCATAAAAAAGATACTGAAGGCCATTGGTTAATGGTGGTTGTGGAGATAAATGACAAACGTTACATTTTGATATGCGTTTATGGCTTTAACAACCAAACAATCAATGTGAAGTTGTATAAAAAAATAAACCAACTTATAATTGAATGGAAAACAACATATGATTCAGATAAAGTGATATTGGGAGGAGACCATAATATAGCCCCTGATTCATGGTTAGACCGAATACCTCATAGGAATTCTCAACCTGTATATAGCGACACTATATTATCTTTATGTACAACAACATATATAATTGATTACTGGAGAACAATAAATCCAACATCAGTTCAGTTTACATGGTATAACTCTGCAGGAAACGGTCAATGTTCAAGATTAGATTACTGGCTGATTTCATGTGAATTATGTAGTGATGTTTCAGATTGTAAAATATCAGCCTCTCCACTTACAGACCATTGCATGATTAGTCTAGACATATTAACATCCAAACAACAATTAAATTATCCAAATATCTGGAAGTTAAATAATGATTTCTTAAAAAATGCTGAGTTTTGTAAACAGGTAAAGTCTCTCATCCCAGAGGTTGAAAAGCTAGACATGAGTGATATCAGTAAATGGGAATGGTTTAAGTTCAAAACCAAACAAATAGCAGTTGACATAGGTAAAAAAATATCCTGTATAAGGAAAAGAAAGCAAAAGGATCTAATTGACAAAATCAATCAACTAACAAGTAATGTACAATTATCCTTAGACAACATTATTGAATTAAAGTTATTGCAGTCCCAATTAGATGAAATGTACACAACAAAGGCAAATGGAGCTTATGTTCGATCAAGAGCGAGATGGATTGAAAAGGGTGAAAAAAGTTCAACTTATTTCTTCGGACTTGAAAAACAAAGACAAAGTAAGAAAAAAATAAATAAACTTCTAATAAATGGTATAATAATGGAAGATCAGAAATTAGTCCAAGATGAAATTAGTCTCTTTTATAGTAACATATATAAATCAAAATTTAACAAAATAGATTGTGATTATTTATTTGAAAAAATAGATGAAAACATTAAAAAATTGGATGTGGAAGACAAACACATACTCGAAGAAGAATTAACTATAATAGAAATTGAAACTGCATTAAAACAAATGAAAAACGGCAAATCCCCAGGAATAGATGGGCTAACATCTGAATTCCTAAAACACTTTTGGACAGATATTAAAAGTTACTATATAAAGCCTTTTGGAATGTATTAAGGAAGGATGTTTGTCCCCTACAATGAAAACAGGATTGATAACCTTATTACCAAAACCTCAAAAAGATTTGTTGATGCTAGACAACTGGAGACCAATAACCTTATTGTGTAATGATTATAAGCTTCTTGCTTTAGTATATGCAAATCGATTAAAACATGTTATTGGAAAACTTATCGAAGAATATCAATCAGCTTTTATAAAAGGAAGATATATTCATAATCATATTCGACTGATTCTAGATATGATGGATTACCAATCATTCATTCAATCAGATAGTCTTGTTCTATTCATAGATTTTTTCAAAGCTTTCGACACTGTGGAACATGACTTCATGTTCACGGTGCTCAAAAAATTCGGATTTGGAGAAGGATTCTGCAAAATCATAAAAATGTTTTATAATGACATTTATAGTTATATCTCCCTCAACCCTGGAATGACACCAAAAATTAAGATTTCGTGTGGTATTAGACAAGGTTGTCCAATTTCACCAAAATTATTTATTTTATGTACACAAATGCTAGCGTATCTAATCGTAAATCACCCTCAAATTAAAGGAATCAACATTTTCGATTACGAATATCGAATAAGCCAATTTGCAGATGACACAGTAATTTTTTAAAAGATAAATCTTTAATTAGAAAAGCCCTAGATATAATATCAATCTTTTCCAAAGCTTCAGGATTATGCCTAAACCTGAAAAAATGTGAAATACTATGTCTTCATCCATGTGCTGAGACAAATATAGACTCCATACCTGTCAAAACTGAACTAAAATACCTAGGATTAATAATGTCTAAAGATAAAAATAAAAGAGAAAAACTAAACATTGAAGGGAAAATAGAGAGTATGAAAAAATCTCTTAATCATTGGCTCATGAGAGATCTCTCTATTCTTGGTAGAATATTACTAACAAAAGCAGAAGGTTTATCAAAATTAGTATATCCTTGTCAATCTCTTTATGTCCCCCTCAAATGATTAAAAGGTAAATTCAATCATTTTTAATTTCATATGGAAAAATAAGACACACTATCTTAAAAAGTCTGTGATGGTTAAAGACTATAAACATGGTGGGCTGAAAGCTGCTGACTTTGAATCCATGATAGGTGTATTAAAGTTAAACTGGGTTAAAGCTTATTTGACACAATCAAATTCCATATGGTTCCACATACCAAAATATATTTTTCAAAATGTTGGTGGATTAGAATTTCTGTTAAGGTGTGATTTTGAGATAACTAAACTTCCAATCAAACTGTCTGACTTCCATAAACAAATATTGTTCTACTGGAAAATGATGTTCACTCACAACTTCACACCTCATAGTTCCACCTTGTGGAATAATAGAACCATATTAATTAACAGAAAGACACTATTTAAACAAGAATGGTACTATAAAAATGTTATATAATTACGGACTTGATGGATAAAAATGGCAATCTGTTGCAGTTTAATTCCTTTGTCGATAAGTTTAATTTGAAATGCTCTTATAGAGAATTTAACCAAATCAGTAGAGCTATTCCACTTGCCTTAAAATTCATGATTAAAAATATTCTCACTAATTCAAATGTAACTGTTAAACTTCCTGAATTAAAAGTTGGTAAATTGAAATTTGGAGAAAGAAAATGTAATAACAAAATACTTGGAAGTATATTTAAAGAAAAACTATTTTATGACATCAAAAGCCAATAAAAATAAAGATAACAGATAATCAAGTTACATTAACAAAGACTAGTTGTAGCTATCTTAAATGGCCAATTTTACCCAAGGTAAAAGAAATTCAGTTCAAATTAATAAATAATATTTATCCTGCTGCTGAAATCCTAAGGAAAAGGTTCAATTTTGAAGTTAATCAATGTGTCTTTTGTATGTTAGAACAGGAAACAATTGAACACCTTTTTTTCTCTTGTTCAGTCACAATGGGGTTTTGGAAGGATGTTTATAGATGGTTAAATATTGGAATCAATAACTCTTTGTTTAACAAATTTCAAGTGATGATATATATGGATGGTATGTCAAAAAAGGTATCTAAAATGGTGAACATTATTTTCATTATGGGAAAATATCATATACACAAAAATAAATGGAATAACAGCAAGCCAAACATAAACTGTTTTAAAACGAAATAAAAAATTATATAGCATCTCTAAAGGTGTTATCGGAAGAAAACAAGTCCATAAACGAGTTATATGAAACAATGTCAGAGTCTCTTGCTCTTTGAGTTCTTAAACACGCTTTAAGCATTTATGTTGTTTTGTCGGCCCCTGAAATTATCTCTTATTTTATTTCTTTATTTGTATTTGTATTCTTTATTTTTTTTTCTTACTTGATATGATGCGAGTTTGTAATGTTTTAAATGCGAACACATGTTTATTTTTTTTCCTCAAACGAGTTCTTGATGTAAATTTAAGTTCAACTTCATTTGACATATTGTAAATCTTGAAAAACTTAATAAAAAAAAAAAAAAAAAAAAAAAAAAGAGTATATTCCGCTAACAAAATATGCATCAAATGGCGCCCTCTACTGTTGTGGCTCAGCGGAAATTAGGCATTTGCTTTAGACCGGAACTGACGGCAGCCCTGGGTGTCCAACACTCGCCTTTCTTTTCACACTTAATCCACCTGTTGCATTTTTTGTTTCGCATTGTATAAGAAAAATAAAGTTCAAAATAACTGCCACTTTTTCTGAGAGATTTCACTGTCTTCACATCATCTGGTAGAGATGTTTGAGTGCGTGTGTAATAACAGGAAGCAGCATTGCTCACAAAAATGATTTTATTTGTAGTGCAGTACCATTTGTTTCTGTTAGCCCCATTAAGTATTCACCCTTATTTACAATGTGCCTTCTGATAATAATCACAAACTAAGAGTCAAATATGTGAATAATTTAAACAGCACCCTGCAGATCCTAAAAATAGATTTTGACTCATCTTTAAGTCAGGTGAGGTCTCTACTTTCCAGCTTGTGACTCAGACGGATGTAGCAAATTAATTCAAACTACCAACACCCTTTTGAATAAGCAGTCACTTTGTTTTAGAGAAATGTCTCAGTGAGTAATATCTGTTTTTAGAGTATCTCTTGACAAATAACAGACTTACTTACAGAATAACTTTTGAGCAAATTTTTAAACACATTTCCTGGGTAAAGTAATGGATAATTACTCAAACAAAAGACCTGAAAATATGACTTTTATGCAGTAATAAAAGAGGCCACAGAGTTAAGAAAAAAATCCAGGTTTATTGTGAATCGTGGCTGTAGTCCATGTTATCTGCTTGACGTCTGTATACAAGAGAAGAAGGGACAGAGACCAAGAGGAAAAGAAAGAATATGCACAGCCTTTCACACACCAAGGTCAAACTTTGTCCTCCATGATTCTTTGGTTTGCAAGAGCAAATCCTGGCAATAAGAGAATGAATCATGGCAAAGTTAACAGTTGTGGAAAAGATAAAACTTAGTTTAACACACTAAGGCAAGCTAAAGTTAACATTTACGTGGCGTCTAAAAAACAATTACAACACAAGGAGTTGGAACTGAATAACTCGGCTGAACCTGAACATGGATCTAGAAACCAGTTGATGACAGTGCTAGCAGAGCTAAATTGTCAGAAGTGAGGTCAACAGAGTTGAGTAAAGAAGGGTGGACAACAGAGCAAATATGATTTAATGGCGTTGGTAAGCATTTTTTTTCTCTCTCTTTGTGGTGTCTTGAGTGTAGATGTTGTAATGAGGGGCTCCCAGCTTCATGCAGATCAGTGCAATGGCAGACAGGGGCATCTGATTGGTCGGCCGACTCTCAGCAAACAAACACGCTGCGTTTCTACAGGCTGGGGTGGTTTGAAAACCCACCTGGATGAGGTTCAGTGATTGACACATAGAATCCGGGAGCTGCTTGTTTCTCAAACAGGCATAAATGAGACAATGAGAGGGAGGAATGAGTGCATCTCCATCCTCAGCTCCTCCCTCCCCTATCCATCACCCCAGTGCCCTTCACTATGGCTGCCCCTGTCCACCAAAATGTGGGAGGTTAGCCAAAGTTGTGAATGGCAAGCCTGAACATATCATTAGTGCACACCCATGAGTCGTTTATGTTCTTCAGGATGAACGTCTGATGGAAACCAATAACAGGGTCATTGTCTGCCTGTAACCACACAGTGGAGATTTACAATTTTAGCACATTAATAAAGTAAAACTAATATAAAAACCATGAAACTATAAAATATTACTGTGCAATTCTGATTGAAGGAACGCACCTATTGACTACTCACAAAATTGCTTCAATTTTCTCAAAATTATGTATCCTGTTCAAGATTTCTTTTAGCAAAACCTATCATCCTAATTGTGACGATAATAAGAGCAATATTTGGACTTTCCAATATGCATGGGAAGAGTTTTAACATGAAAATTGACTAACTTTAAGTTCCACCGGTCACATCCCCACAATTATTTTGTGGCACTATAGTCGGAATACCAATATTATTGTAGTTTAAGCAGTCTTTATATGTATGTTGCATAAACTGGTATTTCTAATGAAGTTATCAGAACAGTTTTTATAATGAAGTCAATCACAGTTGCACTTACTTTTAGTTGCCCTACAACCATACTCATTATGCAGCAGTCAGGGGTCGGCTGGTGGTCTTGTGCCGTTATACTGTGCCCTATTTTTGTGAAGGGGAGACTCTGAAAGCAAATAAGAAAAACAAGAACGTTAAACACACAAGCATCGGTTTCTCTTATAAAAAGTAAAACAAAAGTCACACTAGATTTTAGAGGAAAAGTTAGTGCACATAACTATCTGCATACGCATATATAACAGGACATCCCTTGCTTAAAATTATAGGATTTTTTTAAATAATGTAACTTGAAAGCAATGGGTAAATCCTTGTGACACAAACTATTCAATTATTTAACTTTTGATCAGCGTCCATATTGTAATTAGCTTCACCATTATCAGCAAATATATTTGGCATAATCATTTTAGAAGGAATATATACTAGGTTACTGAAACAAATCTTTCTATAAATCCTAACCTTGGACTTACAAACATACAAGCATCACTATTGGTAAGCTGTGCAACTTCTGCAGTGGCCACTTTAGTTGATGAGACAGCACACAGAAAGTCGACAATACAGCTCTACAGATTTGGAGCTTGTCTATTTTTTGGAAACGCCACATAAAGCAACAAAGCAAATACGATGCACAGAAAAAGGCCATAAAAATAAATAGTAATAATAATAATAATAAATTTTATTTGTATTGCACTTTACATTTGGACACAAATCTCAAAGTGCTACAGATTAAGATCATTTTAAAAAAAAAATAATAATAATAAATAAATAAAATTTAATCAATATAGTATATCCAGTTTAAAAAAAAAAAACCTAAAGCGAAATTGAATGGTTTTAACTTTTATATTAACCTGGATTACAGATTTTTAAATCAAATTGTTGCTCTGGACAATTCAAAGCTGGTGGCACAGGTGTAAATCTGGGGTAAGACCTTGTTTCTTACTTATGTCATATATAGAAAGCTAGCAAGACTAATTATGTTGTCGCAAACTCACTGAGATACAGACAGACACTAGAATGCAACAGTCCATCCTATCCTTTTACAGATGTAAATGTACTATGTTACCAGCAAAACTCACAGTGAGTTTCTTAACAATGTCAATTTTTCCCTGGAACTGCTCTCCTTCCCATGTAAGGCATGAAGTATCAGTCTGTAAGGAGTTACACAAAGACGGAATGAGTAGAAAATATTGATAAGTACACAATACTTAAAGCAATAATTTTATTCCTGCTTTCTGTTGTTATACAAGTCCCACTCACTTACATATATTGATCCCAGAAGTGATCTGTCAGAATCAAACATCTGGTAGTAGTGGTGCACAAAGCTTGATCCAATCTGCTCCCACACAGGCTGGTCAACCATCTTGGCTTACCCTCAACACTGAAACAAGCAGATGGGAAAAGTTGAGACGTTTGCACAAGTGAGCATTTTTTCGTTTCAGTGTCCCAAAATAGAATAATTAAAATTAAAAATTCCCTCAAATAAATTATTCATGGGCTCTCAGTAAAAATATATATTTATCTCAAGTGCATCTGTGCTGCACATAATTGGTAGAACAATTCCAGTAAGTCTAAATAAAATCGCACGACGTTAAATTATATTAATTATCGTTGGGAACTTCATACTGAAGGGAATAAATCTATCACACCTCGGTATAACATGCCAATCATATGTCCCAACCCTATTCAGACGTATTTGCTGAGCACACCTTATCTGCTGCTAGAGTGACACTGACAGCATAAGTCATGCGCTTCAACATAACTATACAGAGTTGATACTGAGACGATCTGGAAAGGTTAAAGAACTGACAACGACGAGCAACTACATGGGTAAAATACGACATATATGAAATTATTCGCTTAATGTCCAGTTGTTAAATGAAGTTCGGGCTTTTTGGTTAGATTAAAAGTGGAGTTTGAATGACTCGCTAGCACTGGCTAACAAGCTGCTACTTGTTTCTTGTTTGCTAACGTTGCTAGCATAAGCAGCTATCAGTCCATTCCTTTGCCAGTTAGAAAACGCAACATAAAAATTGCTTTAGGTTGTTCGAGAGGCAGTTTTGAGCCTGGCGCAGGCCCCTTCAGCGGTTTCTAAAAATATCATGTCTACTCCCAAGTGTTGATGCCTCTACAGGCCCTCGATAGTTTTGGAGCCCTAGGCAGCTACCTTTCATAGGCGTGCCCAGCGTAAGATAAAAAAAAACAGGGGAACAGCAACCAGCTCAACAACTTATAATGCTTTCTTACTGTTCGCATGTAAGACTACAGTGACTCTGGTTATTCACTTACATGTTTCCATTCACTGTTCTTAATAGGAGCGTTTTAAAAAAAGAAGTAAGAGTAACTTACCACTGACCAAAGCCGAAACCGGCCGCACGACTACACAGTGCCTGCTGCTACTGCTGGCCCCAACGAACAGAGAGGGCACGCGCTCAAAGCCGTGAATGGCGCGGGGAATTCTGGGATTGTAGTCTTACCGAACGAGTAAGCTACTCAGCTCAGTTTCAGGTTAGTTTTGTGTAGAAAATAACAATAAACAATTCGCAACTGGTTATTAAAGACATTCTCTGCAAGCAAACGTGTCCTAACGGCCTGTGCTCTCTTTTAGTGCTTACCAACAGGTAGACTATTTAAGAAAAAGCTAGTGATTTGTGGACAACTATATTGTCCTACATTTGCAGTGTTTTCTTCTCTTCTGTGAGGTGTGACTGTGGACCATACATAAAACATGCCTGTTCATGTAAACAAAAGTGAAATACAGGTCAGAGGAATTATTATGTTGACATTGTATTCTATTTTATTCATGTGTGGAATCAGGGTTTTATGTTGTTTACGGATTAGGTTAATTTTAATAAGTGGCAATAAACACGTAATAATATATTTTTACATCAGAAGCAGACAAACACAACATACTGTCCTAATATAATGTGATGACCTAATCGTGTTTATGTAGAGTGTGTCTACAAGTGTTTATTAGTTTTGCTACTTTATCAAAAATTACATTTCATTAATCTCCTGCACAATGCTTGTGCATCAGAACAACACACATATGTTCTGGTTATAATAAACACAGACTCTGTATATTTTAAGTAGTCTTTAAAATAACACATTTCTTTAACACATTTGTGATAAACTAAAAAGGCAAGATAAAATCAAAGTAATTGTGTGAGAATTCTAATATTAAAATGTTTTAACTTTGTAATAAAGTGTTAAAGTAAGAAAGTGATAATACATATACATGAGTTCCAGTAATAATTTTACTTTGCAAAATGTTAATAGATATTTCTGAAATATCTTGGCATATACAGTATTTTCAATAATAAATCAGTTCGGCTTATTCATCATTCTTTGAGTTGATTATGTCCATATTTTCTGACTCCTGAAAACCTGGAGGTAATGTTCCCACACCAGAATCGTCAAGCTGTTAAAATATTCATGTCAGCAGAAGTTTAATAACATAAAAATATGTTTGAATGTTTTAAAGTAAAATACTTTCTTATCTTATTTTAAAGACATTTATAATTGTGTATAATTGTATTCTTATTTTCTTGGTGGCATTACTTGACATTAAAATGCACTGGTACATACTTGACTGTAAAGGTTTTGTGAGGAGATGCAGTCATTGGTGTAGTCTGGCTCCCCTTGATCTGAGGCCACAAGTTCATCAATTTCCTCATCTGACTTGAGAGGGAAAGATGTCTTCAGGGCTTTTCTATATACAGTACACACAAAAAAGGCTTTGTTGTCAGGATATTGCTGAACAAGTAAAAATGTGTCTTTATTTTGTCTTACCTAAACTGCTGGACAGTATGTATGTCAACCTCTGAAAAATGAGAAGTGATTGGCTCTTGCAGTTTGCTAGTCTGGCTCTGGTTCTCTCGCTGCAAGACTGTTTTTACTACCTAAAAATGCAAATACAAGCAAACATACATGTACATGGACAAGCCTATTATAAATATACCATGAACATTGGGTTTAGTCAGAATTTAATGCAATTTAAGAAGACATAATAGTAAAACTGAATGTTTCAACAATTTACCTGTCCAGTGATATATTGTTGTGTTTCCATTTGCAGGTTTCCTTTCTTATAGATCTCCAGCAGGGTGTCAAACTCTATCTTCAACAAATCAAAGTCACCCTGCAGCATCATCAACTGGCCAAGCCACAAATATAAAAAAAAAACATAAATATACTTGTTTCTTGAGTAAGTAGTATTAGATATTTTTCTGACATACCTGCTGAAGTGTCTGATTATGAGTTTGTTCCAGTGCATCCCAGTCACGTCGCGGCACCACATCCCAGTACTCTGCCTTTATTCTGGTAAGCTCCTCCTGGACTGTAGTCAGATCTTGTCGACAAACCTTGAGAGCGAGCTGTAGCTCCACTGGGTCCTTAGACTCTCCTGAAACATGCAATTTCAATAACTTGAGATTTCTAGTGGGATTTTGTTTTGTTATCATGAGAAAACCAGAAGTCAAGCATACAAAAGAAACTTTCTTGAGAAATCTACAGAAATACACAAATCACAAAGAAAATAAATGCTTGATCATACTTGAATTTTCATTTTCAGATTGCTCCTCCTTCACAGAACATCTTGTAAGATTATTAAGTTGCCATAGTAGCAACTTACGAGCATCACTTTCCTCCCGATATTGCAGATACTGATTTGAAAGTTCAGACTGTAGATGGTCCACCTGAGAAGGTAAAGAAAGCTAAGGAAGGTTAGATGGTGTGATAACAGTTTATCATTAACTGTTAAGTCAAAAAGTGTTAATAAATGACTATGGGTTAATATTATGAACAGCTTTTAGAAATGTTGACCTTAAAGTAAGTTAAATCAACAAAAAAGTCACATCTTATGTACCACAGCCTGCATAATTCTTTGTTTAGATGTCTGAGTCTCAATTATTTCCTGTAGTTTTTGATTCTCTCTTTGCAAGGCTCCAATCTCAGCCTGCTCCTCTTTCCAGCGAGCTTGAATCTTCCTATTACACTCTTCGGTCACATGTCGTAAATGAGATCTCAGTGCTTCCATTTCTCGTATTTGATGTTGTTGATAGGCTGGAATGAACAAATTGCAATATACAGTAACAAGAAAAAGTATGTGAACCATTTGGAATTTCATTGTTTTCTGAATAAATGTGTCTTAACATGTGATATAATCTTTATCTAAGTCAAGGGTATTGACCAACATTATGTGTCTAAAAATAATTACACAAAAAATTCTGTTCTTGCATGTCTTTATTGAGAACAACCAAAAAACACCGTAATGCTTGTGGAAAAGATAGAGTTAATGACCTTCTCCAGTCTCTACCAGGATGTGAGCACCCAGTCAAAATGACACCAAGAGCACAACAAAGTATCAATGAGGTAAAGAAACAACCCCGAATGACAGTCAAATACTTGAAGGCATCATTGGAACTTGGTAACATATCTGTTCATGAGCCTACAATACATAAAACACTGAACCAGCAGGGTATTCATGGCAGGACACCATGAAGGAAGCCACTGCTTGCTAAAAAGAACATTGGGCCTTGAGGGGAAGATGATGGGTGATGCAACAAGACAAGGCTTCAGAAAAACAAAATCCGCCTTTTGGAGTGGTCAGAGCCCAGACATCTCCCCAATAGAGATGCTATGGATTGAATTGATTGATTTTGAATGTTAAAGTTGTGTATTCAATAAAGATATAAAAGAACAGAATTGTTTACCCTTGACTTAGATGAAGATCAGATCACATTTTAAGACAATTTATTCAGAAACCATGAAATTCCAAAGGGTTCACATACCCTTTCTTGCCACTTTATATATTTATGGGGTAAAAGTAAAGGTACAAGACAATGTCTAATAAAATATAAGAAAGAAAACAATTTAAAATACTGTAATGACAAATGAAAAAGTTTAGAGTAACATATTTGGAGCTGGGTATACTCACCTAAAGTGTTTTCATATTCTTTTTTTATGGCAGACAGAAGAGGCTGGTAGGTTTTAAACTCTTTAATGAAAAAATGAAAGGTTTCCCGGTAGACCTGAGGTCAAGCCCAAAATTAGAAGGTGACCAAAATATATAAGATATATGGAATATTATATGCATGTTATAGTTCCATCATAATACCTGTAGCTTTAGGTCCTGATATTTTGGTTCATTGTGGTTGATAGCATGCAGCTCTTTGTCTACATAGTTTTCCAAATACAAAAGAAACTGGGGCTTTCTCTGTGTACCTGAATAAACACACTTACTCTCCCTCAAAAGCAACTGAAATTACAAAAAAACAGATCATGACAGATTTACCACACACTGTTATTTCTAGAATAGGTTATGAAATCAGGTCTGCTTTACTTTTTTCGTTTCAACTGTGTGCTCTTTAAGTCCAACAGCACATGCCTCGACTTGACCCTCTACTGACGTCTGGTCATTTCCATGATGGCCATACATAACGTTAGCTCTAAAATAAAAAGTTGCCCAGGTTGCAGAATAGGTACGTTCAAAGCCAGAGTTACAGCAAGCTTGTTTTTTACATTTTAAGCAGTAAGTTAAAAATATTAACGGAAACTAACACTTGCCTGAATTTCTCTGAAGATCCTAAAGGTGGGAGTTTGATAACTTTGTGTAGCGACATCTTTGGAGACAATACAGTGTCTAATATTTTAGTTTTGACCTAGTTTAGTCTGAAACGTTAGACTTTAGACTTTTGGGTGGTCAAAAATACAGTCTGTGCACTGTAAAATCAGCAAAAGCAGCATTCCCATGGTAACGTAAGAACACGCAACAACAAGGCCCACATAGTAGGCCACGGCGCGCCTAACTAAATTTAAATTGTCATCGATTAAACCAAAAAACATTGAAATAACATCATAATGTATATTTATGCATGTCTATTTATGTACAAAATAGAGCAAATTATTTTGTCTTTTAAAAATGACATACTACTTTTGTTTGTACTTAGTACTAACAGCAAATGCACAGAAAGTTTACTCCGTATGGATATTAAAAGTAACAAAGAACAAAACTGTCAATAAATATATATTTAAAAAATAATGAACATGGGAAAATTGTAGTCACTCCTAAACTACAAATATTACCGAACATTAACAAGTGTTAGGCTGGACTACAGTACCCAAACGGCACTGTTCCAGCCTACAGTACATTCTGCTGCTTATCCGGGGATGTCACACCGCTGCTATTTTCTCCCTTCAGTCCCTCTCACTCTCAGCCCACAGCACTAGCGGACAAGCACGGGGCTTTGGATAGGAAAAACGCACAATAAGATACCAAACAGAAGCCAAATATGGCAGAGCTTGGAGCGGGGAGCCTGCCTTTAGTGGATCCTGTTTTCAATTACCAGGAGCACGAACTGAATGAGCGACTGAAACGGCTCTATCCGGCTGTGAACGAGGAAGAGACCCCTTTACCCCGATCCTGGAGCCCCAAGGATAAATACAGCTACATTGGGCTGTCACAGAACAACCTGCGAGTCCATTACAAAGGTTAGAGCTGGCTGTACCCTTGTGGGTCTAAAGAAGTCGTAACAACAGCAGAGGGTCTTAACCCTGAGTTGTTACGGAGGGGTCTCTTTGACACACATACACTAGTATGCGATTATGTTGGCTGTGTATGTGTGTGTACTAGTCCTGGTAAATCTAGTCTGAGCTGCCTCTCCTGTCCTAAAACCTGGCTTTGTTTCTCAAATGAGCAGAGGAATGTCCAAACGGGTGACAATGAACTCGTTAACCCAAACACATTGGTCTTTTTATCCAACAAACTAAAATTCAATACATGTCTTTCCCTTTGTTTATCTGACGTTTATGGGGTCATTTGTTTTGCTGTAAAGTGACCGTGCATTTGGCATTGTCCACAGTTGTACTAGAAGGCTACATTGTCAACTATAAGAACGCAATGACACGGTATCAATGAGCAAAATAGTGGTATTTTACAAACTGGGGCTAACCGACAGTAAGCAACCTTTGAATAAGCAAATATACGCGTTAGCCGATGAGCTAACTAGCTAACGTTAGCTAACCTGGCTATATGTCGTGGTTGTATTTAAAACAGCAGGATAAGCTGTGCCACGATGAAGCCAACGCAACTTGGTGTTAATATTTAACCATATATAGTATTACAATTAAATTGTAAGTATACCGTTTGTGATTACGGGTATCGACAAGTACTAAAGTGTTATAAACGATTTGTTATTTCTCGCGGGTTTTCAGTGGCAATCTTCTTGAAGGATTAGTAAATATTTTTCATCTTGTGATGAGCAGAGAGAGCAACCAAGCCAACTCCACTCACATTCTGTATGTGCCTAAAACACTATAACATAACAAATGTCCAGCAGGCAGCCAACTCTTTAACAGCTGCTGTGATGGAGGCCTATGCGCATTTCATTAGGCCAAATGTTCTAATTTTGTCATAATTTTGTAGCATTTGTTAAAGGTATCGGCACAAAAAATGTTCATCTGTGATAGGATCAGTAGTTGGTCCTTACAAACAGTTAGGCCGGACAGGCCTGTGTATTGGATTGTCTGAAATATTAAATTCCTAAGTGAAAACAAGGTAGCATCTGTGTTAAACCCTACTGTCAAAGCTTCCTTTTCTTCAGGCAACCTCTTAGGTCAGCCTACAATAGCCTGCTTTACTACATATTCTAAGGAGCGTTTTGAGGCCCATGGCTGTTTACATCATCATGAGAGAAACACGCAGAGGATGAGAGGATCCAGAAGGGCCAGTACGTGTTTTAAGGCTTTGACGCATACGTAGAGGTGTCCTGCTGTTTGTGGCCGACAGAGTAGGCCTCGTTATTTTTTACATTTGAAGATAAAACTGTGCATATTTTTTTTATACATTTTTATAAAGAATAAGAATGTGCTGTTTTGCTTGTTATACTGATCTCTTGGATTATGTCTATATGCAACTTTGGCTACCATAGCTTTGCCTTAGGCATAAATTATTTTAATTTAATCGTGTGCTCATAAGGTCTAGTGAGACATTGTATGACACTGCACAATTATTCAGGGTTGACATATAAATAGGCCTATTCTGTATTTGATAATATAACTCTTGTCCCCTGGTAGCTCTCGCTCCTGCTTTCTTCTTTCACCCTTGTGGTTTGGATGCTATTTTGACCATTGTGCCAATTTTTACTGTTCAAGGCCAGTGTCTTTTTAAAGGCCAGATATAGTAGATTAAAGTCATATATTATACATACCTATGATAATTAATATGATGATTAAAATGTATATGAGTTGGACTGTAATTACATTTTAGCAACATATTACTTATTTTTTATTTTACACACAAAAGAAATTATACTTATATACATACATACATACATACATACATACATACATACATACATACATATGTGTATATGCATATATATATATATATATATATATATATATATATATATATATATATATATATATATATATATATATATATATATATATATATATATATATATATATATATATATATATATATATATATATATATATATATATATATATATATATATATATATATATATATATATATATATATATATATATATATATATATATATATATATATATATATATATATATATATATATATATATATATATATATATATATATATACATACATACATACATACATAATTTGCCAGGCAGCAGTGTCACCAGTTTATATTCTTAATGTCACATTATTCTGTCTGTGAATGTCTAAAACGGTTTATAAACATAATTGCAAAAGTTATTGAGGTGTTGACACAAATTAACACCATTTTACATTAAAAAAAATATATAACAGTAATTTAACTTTTGTTGCTGTGGACAGGTAATTGCATGGGACTCCCTCGTGGCTGTTGTACTTATTGTCTGTTAAACTGTTTATTCACACCTTCTGATAATGGTTAAGCATGTGGTGGGATTTTCTACCCTCTAAACTTTGACCTGTAGTGAATGGGATTGATGTCAACAGCTGACATGTGCTGTCCTACCAAAGGTTTATCATAGTTAAAACTTACAATCTTTATAGCATATACATACAGACATTAATGTAAACATGACATAAACACCATAATGCCATGTTTTTAACATTTTCTATTTCGGATCTTGCCTAGTCTGTCAGGGGTAAATATAGGTTCTTCCAAATTACCCCCAATATACCAAATAATCAAAAGGTCTGAATGGTAAATACCTAATCTAATTTTAATGTGGGAGTGTTCCAGTGAAAAAGGTAACACCATGTCTCCTGTCCTTGTATGTAGTTGTAAAGAGACCTGCTGGCCTACTGAGGACTTGTTTCATGAGGAGCTGCTAAAATTAGACAACATGTACACTCACTGTAACCGCTGCAGCAGACAATTACACAAACATCACACATGTACTGAGAAGTGTGCGATCTTATTAATAAAACATATATAGGACTGTATTTAAAATATGATATTAGAATTGTTAAATTACCTTTGTTTAGAGTAGGGCTACTGAAAATTATTTAGATGCTGTACTCCTTATGTTGTTGTTTTTAACAAATTGCAAAAAAAAAATTCAAATCTACTAAGGTTTCATCATGTGTGTTTATTTTCTTCTTTAGTTAGTACAATATTACCTATATCTATGCTACTCTTTATAGAACCATACATGTCCCTATAACTTCACAAACAATATAAATGTACGTAATGTGACAGTATTACAAACCCTGATAGGTGTATTACTATTAAAGGTGAAACCAGTAAAACCATCAATACCATTCAGGTAAAATTAGACATTTTGCCCATCACCATTATCAAGAAGTAATTCAGAGCTAAAAGCATTACACCTAGAGCTAAGTCTGCCATGATTCTTGTCAGGCACACACATAATCAGCCCCCTGATCATAATAACATTAAAATTGCAACTTTGAGACCAAATAGTAAGATTAAATCTACAAAGAAAGTTTGTTATTAACATGTGTTTTACAGTAAAAAAAAATGGAGAGGTGGGGCTTTGTACTTGGGCTGCAGCTGGGGACCATCAAACATAAAATGTTTCTTCTCTGTTCTTCTCTAAACCTGGTGTTGATACAATAAACCTTTGTCATTTGTATGTAAAGTAAACATCTGTAAGTTTTTTACCCCACTCATACTCAATTACAAAGTTTACTTATTATAGTATTTCATAATAAAAGTCTCATTGTGGACCTTTTAACTTTAAATAACTAGCAAACAGTGTAAAGTATGACACAGACCTGTATAGGACCAAACAGGAACACTGCTCAATTGTGTGTGGCAGTGTGTCTAGGTACCTATGAGCCTTCTATGTTCTGTGTCCAGATGGCTTCACATTAATGGCCAAAGTCCTCTCTATTCCTCTCACACACACCAACGGGAGCAGCAGTAAGGTGTCTGCTAACAGCCAGCTGCTACGTTTAGGGTTACAGACCATCTTCATTGCATACATGCACACAAACAGCGCTCTCAGTGACTTTTTATGTATCCAGACAGGTGAACCCTTGGTGAGTCATTCCTGTGATTACATGTAAAAGACTGAGATACACATGCACAGTGTCAAAACCAAATAGAGGTTATACAATGCTCTGCTGAACACTCTCCCCCTCTCTCCCATGACCCTAGGGATTGCATAAGCAGCCATCTGAACATAAAATGTCAGACTGTAATGACTGTTATGTTTCAGTCTAATTGGTCTAGACACTATACAAGAGCCCAGTGACCCCAGTGTTTACACCTTAACCATAAGGTCCGTCACCACCAAAGTTAACACAGTCTTGTTTGAGGTTAATGCTGGCCTCTGTGATTTTATTTTAGGTCTTGAGTTCAATTTGGAAGATATTTGCATTTAAAAGATGACATTTTTAATCATTAATGGTTGAGCAAGTCCAATTCTAATGGGGCGAGGACTTCCTGGCAGCAATTGGAAAAACCTGTTGCCCTCAGATTACAAGACTGAACAAAATGAAACGATAGATGTCGGTTACAAATACAGAAATCTCAGACAAAGGAAGCCCTGAGGAAAATGCTGCTATTTGCCAGAATTAGCTCACCATACATTTCAGAGAAGACACTTGATTAGGTTGTTTAAAATGCTTTCTAAAGTGACTTTTGGTCACTTGGGACACTTTCAGTTCACACCCATATTTACAATCAAGGGTTCATTACATCACAAAATTCTGGTCAAAACTAAAAGGTGTATTTCTGCATTCAATCTGCTTGTTAGAAAAAGTTGCATGTTCATGTTAATTGTAAATGTTTTTACACAAACCTCTTCTCAAGTTTCCCATCTGTTTTTAAATTGACAAACCAAATGGACCCATTTCCTTAAATCCTTAAAAATGTTCCCTGTGTTGTTGCGTGCACACTCATTGACGCTGATGGTGTCCTTGCAGGCCATGGGAAGAACCACAAGGATGCAGCATCAGTGCGAGCCACACACCCCATCCCGGCTGCCTGTGGGATTTACTACTTTGAAGTCAAGATTGTCAGTAAAGGTCGAGACGGGTAAGCAGAAACGCTGCTGCCAGCTTTAGTGAATGTTTCCTGCCATCATATATGCTGTGTTTTGTGCTTAAAAGACTCACAGCAACACACTGGCTATGCTTAGAGTAAAGGACACAGTGTGTTTAAGTATGTCTGTGATTAACTGGACGTACATCTACAATGCTTTCTATTAATGCTTTATGAACTTCAGCTGTAGTTTATATGGTGCATTAGCAATTGCTGCTAACAACAGCTATAACTATAAAAAGCTAACCTTATTCCAAATATGGTGACTCCTGGCTTCATAAACAATTTAAGGCTCTCTGGATGGCATTGAACTGCTTTTACTGTTAGTGGACTGAACTATGTATAAAATGTAATTAGCACAATGTATTAAAAATATCATATACTAAGTTTAACGGAATAGTGCAGGCCAGGTGTTTAGCATTCTGGCCTCGACCTTTCAACTTTTTGAAGTCAAAATAGAAATTCAGTACCATTCACTAAAAGTGTTGTGTTGCATAACATTTTAACACTCCTCAGTTCCGGTAGAGCAGCTTAGTTTGAAGAGTACAAAGCTGTGGGATATAACGCAAATGTTCTTTGGGTGTGTCTTTATGTGTAACTAGTAGTTCAGCTGGAAAAGGAAGATTTTTTTGAATCAAAGCAATGTCAACCATGTCTGGCTTAGTAAACAGCAGTTTGATTTTTTTTATCTGCAGGGTGTTGATTAATTAAATCATAAAACACAGTAAGAAGTCTAATATGGAATTCATACAAAGGGAAAGCCACATCCTAAAACATATCCCCATATATATCTAAATGAAGCCACTGTAGCAGGCAGCAATATAAGAAAAATCATCATCAATTATTGTGGACACATAGAGTCTTTTTTGTGGTCTCTTTTAAGGGAAAGGCTTAGCCCTAAATCTAAAAATATTTGTTGCTTGTGTTATGTTTAGTCAAGCCTTTTGCAAGGAATAACGGACATGTAAAAATAAAATGGTTAATAAAATTTATTATGGGATGTTATCTTGCAAGTGTGTGGAAATATTTTGAATGTTAGTGACAAGTTCAAGACTGTCCTTTTCCAATTACATCATGGTCTGTCTAAGGGGATAATTCTTCTCATGGTAATTCACTTAAATTCACTGCAGCAGGAGTTGTGCTCCCAAATAAATCCTGGGGTTGGGCCTCAGCGGTCCTCAGTGTTTTATTATATAGGAAAGCCTCAGGATGGTAACATAACTTGTTAAGACACTTGATTAATTTTACTATTTGCCGATTATACCCAAGGAAGGCTGTGATAAGAACTGGATTAATATTGGGCCATCCTAAAGGTTAAGATTCTTAATTTAAAACTGTAGACATTACATGGTTAAAAAAATAACATGTGCTCATATTATCAATATAAACCAGGTTTACGAAGCCAGAAGTTATCACAAAGTCACACAATATGATCACAAAGAAAGTAAATAGCAATACTCACAGCCAATACATTCTAACAAGACCAAAATTATGGCTTTAAAAATACTGACTTATTATAGGTTTTTAATTGAAACCACTGGGAGCCAGGCTTCTTGGAATTATCTCTCACTCCCACTTGAGCTTAGTCCAGACTTACTTGTTTTTATTTTAAAGTGACGTGGTAAAAAAATCTTTAAGCGTGATCCGGGTTTGTGTTTTCATCAGACAGGAGAGGAGAGGACCAGGCACAAGACACCCACATCTCATTTTTTGTTTGTCAGCACTACAGTGCAGGCCTTTCTAAATTAAGAGTGGTTTGCAGCATTTACATGTCTGTTTTTCACTTTCAAATTAGAACACAATGTGAAAATAAAACATATACATTTCAATAAGTAGACAGCATGCATGTAGCCTTCTTGTCATCAGCCTCTCCTTTAGATGCTCCACCCCCTTTTGATGAGAACAAGCACACCCTGTTTCAGCCTGAAATATGGCGTCTAACTGTCTTTGTACTTGCACAAACACCAAACACAACATGCAGCCAGCCAACATTTGTTCAATTTGTCAAGGAGTGTATTGGATTTTAAATAGCTTTTTCCTATAATAATGTCATCAGCAAGCTCTAAACCATTAAATATCACCAATTTTAGTCCTTAGTAAGTTGATTGATTGAAGATCTAATGGAGATAAGGCCAAGCTATTGTGACACTATGCCCAGCGTATTGAACTGGCTCAAATTATGTTTTTTACTCTGCTCATCTGTTTCCCTAAATGAAAGGGATGCAGGCCGGCCACTGTGACGTACATGATGATGTCATAGTTGACCTCTAAGCTTAATTTTTAATGTTGGACCATGCAGTAATTACACCACATACATAATTCAGATATTACTTGTAGATTACTTTTATTCTCTAAACTAAAGGATCATTAGTAAGGAAAGTCCAAAAATGAAGATATATAATTTATTATAAATGCTGATATGTTTTTGACATGTGTTTTCAGATATATGGGGATTGGCCTGTCAGCGCAAGGAGTCAACATGAACAGACTACCCGGTGAGTAACATAAATTACAAAACGTGATGACCAGGTTAACATTTGACGGTTCGAAAGAGAATAACAAAAAATGTCGATAGAAATTATAGAATAGGGAAATCAGTGTGATAGTTAAAGTGAGGTTACTTAGCATAAATGCTGTATATGTTCGGTAGGTTCTTCAGCAATAAGTGCCTCACAGGGCTGAAGCCAAACAACAAGGTAAAAGTCAGACTGAACCAAAGGTTAGAAAAAGTTCAGCTTCTTTCTTTAGAATAGGCCTTTTATTTATTTGTTTGATTCTCAGTCACTTTTGTACTGTGGAGACTACAAAGATGTTGGAGACACTTTACAATTGTTTTTTGGACAGTTTCCCATTGCAATTTAAAATAAAACAATTAACAGGTCAATACCCTAGCCTACTAGTAATGTATGTTTGGCTTAATTTGTAATAGATTTTTTTGCTAATGCTCATTCTTTTTGCCTTGGTCATACCTCTGCAGCTACTTGGAACAAAATTGAACAAAGTTATCCTCCCCAGTTCATAAAGTTACTTTTTTGGTAAAAGTGAAGAAAGTACAGAATGAGATAGGGTTTGTTAGCACCAGGAATAAATTGTCGGTTCCCAGGACCGGTGCATGGGTGAGAAGATACTGTTCACCAGGAGAGGATTGTGCTGAGGAAATGGGTGACAATGACTGACATTAGTAAAGCATTATGCGGGCATATGTCAATATGTTGTTACATTTGACATGTTAAAATTTTCTATTTGAAAGTAGAAGAAGAACATTGCAAATAACATTTGATATTTCACTATTCATACACATTTTATGGTACATTCTAGTAAAAAAGAAATGAATGGGATTGTGTACTGAGACTTAAATACTGTAGATAGATAAAACTTTATTGATTCTGAAAGATATTTAGGTTTTTAGGAGCAGCCTCGACAGCAAATACAAATAGCACACAGCATGCATGTATTGAAATAAATAACAACTACAATTTAGTGGTGTAAAGTTAAGACTATAAGAAAATAAACACACTGTATTCAGAATTGACTTTTCAAATACAAAGAGTCTCAATACTTGTTCAATACTGGTTGCACACATCACCACTTCTCAATTAAGCGGTTATGAGGGCTGACCACAACAATGACCTTGTAATTATTTATTGGCTCATAGATGAGCACTCTAAACCCATTGGCTCCGATTACAATCAGGCATTGACGCGAGTCCATTTGGCTGATTTACTGTATTCTTTACAGAACAGCCATGATTTTATTCTGCTATGTTACTTGCAGCACTTCAGTGTAATCTTCATTTGTGCTATGGATATTTTTAGCGCAGAAGCTTTGGGACAGTTGGTTAGGCACTTTAGATTAAAGGCATTGTAAAGTGTCAAAAAATGGATTTGTGCATTTGTTGGTGTGTAGTAGATGGAGGAATGTTTAACATTTCTGAGATTTGGGGATGAAAGCCTGTACGGATGAAATAGTGAGATGTCTCTTTAGTTTTTGGATGTGTTCTGTGGATCCAGTTGGAGTGTGGCAGCTGCTGAGAAAACATGTCGGAACATGTCACTGTTATATGGATCAGTGACACATGATGGTAACTCTGACCTCAGACTAATCTAACAGATTGCTCAAACAGTTTTTTCCATATAATTTATTTTTAGACCAGGGCCTTAAGACGTGGATTATGTAATCACTATAAATATTTTAGTAATATTCACAAACAAAAAACATTACAACATCAAACAATCAATGTGTAGTGTGCATATAACTTCTTAACACAGATTATTATTTACCTTTATCCATAGTTAGTATCAGTAAAACATCCTTTTTAAATAATTTTTGTTAAACTAAAAACAAGCCTACAATCCCCACTGATGTCATAAAGGCAACATAATGGGCATTGCCTAAGAGACAAAGACCTTCTTTAGTCATATTTCTCATTAAAACTAAGCCACTTAAATTGAATATAGGTTTTTTTAAGTTTTATGTGCTTTCCCTGAACTAATTCATCAAAGCCCTCATGTTGGTATGAAGGCTTGACAGACAAATCAGTTTTTATATATTTATATATATATATATATATATATATATATATATATATATATATATATATATATATATATATATACACTAGTCTCACAATTGAATTAAATGTAAATGATGCTCACACACACAAATACACACAATAAAATGAATGCCTCAGTGATGACATCAGAGGAAGTAATGCAGCCGTACAGTGGCCCAGAGCCGGACTAAAGTCCTCGGTCTTTCCCACACAATCAGACCTTTCCTCTGCCCTGACTATGCTGTTCAGGGGCTTCGCGCTCAGTCCAGGGCCATTTTACTTGCTTTATTGACCAGTCAAGGTCTGCCCGAGCTTTGTGAAAAGCCATAGTGGATCCCAGTGCGGCCATTTGAGCAGAGTGACACAAGGATCATTCATTCTCCTCTCTTCTTGATCACACATGTCAAATGTCACACATAGGATGGAATAGTATGGAATGGCTCTGTGTAGACAGGCTTGTTTTCTAACTTGCTCAGTACAAGTTATCAAAATATTTTTGGTTGCTAGGCTTCCACCACATCAGGTCTGTAGCGCTGGTGGACAGATTACAGTGATTGCTCTAAGTTGGTAGGCCTGGATTTAGCGTTTGCCCATTGAAATATGAGTAGGGTTAGTGGTGGCTAATGTGGAAGTGGCATGTGCAAGTGACTCAAAGGATTGAAACAATAATATTTTTCTTCAGTTATAATTACTGTCTTTTGTTATTAATTTGCATTATTTTGCTTTTTATTCTATAATAGTGTTTCAGTTTTACAAGGTTTAAAAAATAAATAACCAGCAAACTAGCATAGCATTGACATAGCATCAGCATAGCTGGGGGTGTCTCCTATTTTCTCACAGCCTTATGTTCTCACAATTCTAAGATTTTTTCTGGTAACCTAGTCGGGACATGGGTCTGTGGAACATGGGTCTGTGGGACATGGGTCTGTAAAACATTGGGACGTGGAACATGGGGACGTGGAACATGGGGATGTAGAACATGGGGCCGTGGAACATGGGGACGTGGAACATGGGGATGTAGAACATGGGGCCGTGGAACATGGGGACGTGGAACATGGGGCTGTGGAACATGGGGACGTGGAACATGGGTCTGTGGAACATGGGGCTGTGGAACATGGGGACGTGGAACATGGGTCTGTGGAACATGGGTCTGTGGGACATGGGGCCGTGGAACATGGGGATGTAGAACATGGGGCCGTGGAACATGGGGCCGTGGAACATGGGGCCGTGGAACATGGGGCTGTGGAACATGGGGCTGTGGAACATGGGGACGTGGAACATGGGTCTGTGGAACATGGGTCTGTGGGACATGGGGCCGTGGAACATGGGGATGTAGAACATGGGGCCGTGGAACATGGGTCTGTGGGACATGGGGCTGTGGAACATGGGGATGTAAAACATTGGGACGTGGAACATGGGGATGTAGAACATGGGGCCGTGGAACATGGGGACGTGGAACATGGGGCTGTGGAACATGGGGCCGTGGAACATGGGGATGTAGAACATGGGGCCGTGGAACATGGGGATGTAGAACATGGGGCCGTGGAACATGGGGCTGTGGAACATGGGGCCGTGGAACATGGGTCTGTGGAACATGGGTCCGTGGGACATGGGGCTGTGGAACATGGGGATGTAAAACATTGGGACGTGGAACATGGGGACGTGGAACATGGGGACGTGGAACATGGGGATGTAGAACATGGGGCCGTGGAACATGGGGCTGTGGAACATGGGGCCGTGGAACATGGGGATGTAGAACATTGGGCCATGGAACATGGGGATGTAGAACATGGGGACGTGGAACATGGGGCTGTGGAACATGGGGCCGTGGAACATGGGGATGTAGAACATTGGGCCATGGAACATGGGGATGTAGAACATGGGGCTGTGGAACATGGGGCCGTGGAACATGGGGATGTAGAACATGGGGCTGTGGAACATGGGGATGTAGAACATGGGGCTGTGGAACATGGGGATGTAGAACATGGGGCTGTGGAACATAAGGCTTTTTCTTGTCACACCAATTTCTTTTCCATCCTGAAAAGCATTTGATGGTCTGCAGTGCTGGTAGACAGATTACAGCTGATTGCCTTAACTTGCAGTGCCTCGGTGTGTTTGTATGCCAATGTGTGTTTGTCCCCAACTCTGGATTTAGTTGTCTGTGTCCTGGAGCCTTGGTTATATATTTTTATCCTTGTGTGTAATTCCTCTAAAGCTTTGCCATAATATGCTCAATGTGTATGAGCAGGCTAAGGATGTACTGTTTGACTTAGGCAGGTCAACTTTACTGATAAACTCAAGCGTTATCAGGCTACTCCTTAAAGTGGCAGGATTATTACATTATGTTATTAAATTGGAAAGGTGTCAGAATTCTGACCTTGAAATAGAATAAGTAAAAAATATATTGTGTTATTTTTGTAATATGGCCGAGCCTTAATTTGTCATCACTTCCTCTTTCTACATCATCCTTGACTACCACGCTCCTTGCAGTGTGTTGTTTATTTATGTGTGTGTGTCTGTCCCTTAATAGTACAATGTTCTCCACTGCTGACCTCTGTGTCTGATCCCGCTGTGGAGTCCTGCCCATTTCATTAGCATGTTGGAGCAGTGAGCCTGGCTTTAGAGGCAATATCCCTGTCAGCAGATTAATCTAATACCTCCACGCACATACACACACGACTATAGCTGCATATGCACTAAAGGCAACACATGATGGACTGGACACCATGGGCTTAAGGTAAAAGAAAGCAAAATAAGAAATAAAAACATTTTTGGCTTTTGTTGCTGCCTGAGATGTTTACAGAAACAAATATACAAATACAAGAAGGAATTTAATATTGCAGCCTAATGACCTACTTTCTCTAACCATGCTTTGTTTTTTGGCAATGACAGACAGGCTGTGTGACTGAGGAGAGGCACTGACAGAAGCAACAGAGGTTTAAAATTGTACTAGAGACAGTCAACAGAAAAGAGAATAGTGTGCAGAAAGGCTGTCAAAATTATCAGTAAATGCATTAAATATGAATTTGGTGATATACAGTATTTATGGTGCATGTTTATCAGTAGACGACAACACCATCTTGCGGTACATAGTGATATAAAAGGTATTTCTGGATGTCACTTTTTGTGGGTGCACTTACACTTGCTTGAGTTGGTTCATTCCACCATGATGAGGCACTATTGTTGCCTATGGCATGTTCTCACACCAGACTTGACTTTACATCATTCTGAAGTCTCCGTGTGTTTCCAGGCAGCCCACTACAGCAAAAAAGTCCAGATTAACATTAATAATGTGGACACTTTATTGACATCTGCATTATTTGTGAGTTATCTGTATGTCCAATATGTGCTTGTGCAAGAGTAACTATGCCTGCATTCACACCAGACAAGAACTATACTTTATAAAACTTGGAAATACTCCTAAAGTTTAGCATATAATATTTAGAGTCCTTTGAGTCCATTTGAGGTTAAGACAAAACTCTCTGTTACCCTTTGGAGAGATGGTTGAAAAAGCTTATTCTTAAAAGAAAAGGCTATTCTTGACACTTTTTCTTGTTAAGGTTAGAGAAAGTAAAGATGCCTATGCATAGTTTTTTACCATAAAATGACTATTTAACATATAACTTAGCTTATACAGCTTACATTTAGCCTATGTGCAGTGTGACCTCAAACAACAGCCTTTCTTTAGTCATATAGCACTACCGAATAGGATAGAGGGGGTTAATGTGAACTGTATTCTGCCTATTCAAGAAAAATGTATAGGCACTACAGTATCGTACACTGGAGCTGACACGCCACATGCGCCTGTATGCTTAGCACTGCTAAAACACTTTTCACAACAGTGCTTCATCAAGCAAGGGAATTGGAGTTTGAGGACGTATAAAATCCACACTGACTTCCCAGTACATACTATCATATATATGCCCTTTTAATGACAGTGTTTAGATCATAATACCTTTCTGTAATAACAATAAAACAAAGTGAGGCAGAGCTAAAATGCTACAGTGCTGTTTATATGAAACTGTAAACATTGTCATTTAAGTGTCAAAAACAACTCGTAAATACTAATTTGTTGTACAGTAAATTAAAATTGGAAGAGTTGATGCACTTGTCTTTGAAAATAGCAAATGTCTTGACTGTGGCTGAGAACTACAGTAATATAAAGGGGTATAAGCTTCACATAAGGGACTTATCTGCTAAAACTTTCCTGTCCTGATTGTGACTGCACTTCTCTGACTCACCGCTTTTCATCTTTGCAGCTCATAGCCTCCTGCTGGCTGTTCACAGCATTGCATCACCCCATAGTAGATGCCAAAGAATAGAGGGAAACAAACTCAGTGAAATAATAGCCTTGAAAAACACACAATTACAAAGACGGACGAGACTGGTTTTTGAGGAATGCTTTTATTATTTTTAAACCGATTGTGGAAGTTTGCAGAGCACATTCCAGTCCATGTTAGATTGGAAAATATGAGCAGAATAAATGAATGAGTAACTGTTTCTCCTTGACCCAAGCAATTAAAGGTGCAGTGGACAAACAGATTAGAAAGAAGGATTCATAAACAAAGAAACAAATAAAAAGCTAAAAAAAATTTAAGTACACATAAAGTCACTACTTGTTGTTATCTTGGTTTATTGTCAGTCTTAATGTAATTGTACAGAGAGACACAAAATATCCAACTATAGCTTTAAACCCCCGGAGAGCTACATAACTGTGTATATAAGGAGCACAAATTTGAACGGAAGGAATTCAACTGCCACAAACTTCTTATACATGACTCATTTTTGTTGTTACATAATATAGCTGTGCCAGTTGTCACAAGAGTTATCAAATTTAAAAAGCTAATCCTAATCCTTGTCCTCTTTTAGGATGGGACAAGCACTCGTATGGTTATCATGGCGATGATGGCCACTCCTTCTGCTCCTCCGGGACCGGACAGCCATACGGACCCACATTCACCACGGGGGACGTGATTGGCTGCTGCGTGAACCTCATCAACAACACATGTTTTTACACCAAAAATGGCATCAGTTTAGGTTTGGATTTTGTAAAATACCTAAATAACACATTAAAGAGTTCCACTATAATTCCGTTCCACTTTGAACTGTTTTCCTTTTTGTTCCACAGGTGTAGCCTTCACAGATCTTCCTGTAAGTATCATCATCACTGACACATCACCAAAAGAAATTGGCTCAACAAAAATGGCTAGTTTTGCTTAGTTTTGGATATATTTAGACAAGATCTAATTTGGTCAGACAGGCTTTGTTCATGTCATTGTGAACAGGACAAAGGCAAAGCACAAGACATCTGAACCTCTTCCTCCAGGCCACGTTCACATATTTAGCTCTTTGTGAACGGGCAAATCACAGACTAGGGCTAAGGGGAATGACCTCAAATCAATGCAACAACTGTATTTTATATACAGTTACTATTCAATTTGAGATTATCTTTTCTTATGAAAGAGTGAATATCTAATCTTAATCCTCGCTGATTATAGCTGTTGTGGATTGGATTTTGTTAAACTGTTATGCATTTATACTTTGATTATTTCTGTATATAATTTAGTTCTACATTCCCACACATTAGACCAATATCTTCACACTTCTTGATAAAGTCCAATATGCAGACAGCGATGCAAGCAATTTTATTTCATGAGCCCAAAATCTCCACTTCATAAAGTTCAGCAATAACCAAAACACAACACTTCTTACCCTGTTCTCTACAGTGTGGACACAGCTGTGAAAGTAACCCTTAAAAACAACTTTAATTCTAAACAGATGTGTAACAAATGTGTTCCCACATGAGGCTCATATCAACTCCAAACTGACATGACACTATCACACATGTAACAGTGGAACCTGATCTGCGTCATCACCTCTACAAATACTATATATCCAACTGCAGTTTATTTTGGCAAGTGCGCTGACAGTGTTTCGTACAGCAGCCGCAGTAACATTTAGCTGGAAACAGCCACTTTTGCCAGCCAACATAGTGTCAGGAATAGAACAGGGATGGCAAATCACAGTTGGCCTCCTGTCACAATGGCTACATGAGCAGATGGAGTTACCAGCTGCTGTTAAACCTAACCAACTTTTAACCAAGTGTTATATTGAGTTTGTGGCTTCTGCAATTATAGGCTTAACAGGGAATTCCTCTGTTCTTACAAGAGGCCAGTAAAGAGCTTATCAACCAAATGCACTATTCTTCTTTCTGCATTTACTAACCTAAGCTGTGACAGGACGGTGTGTAGAAAAAAAAAAAAAAATAAAGCTGCACCTAGAATACCATGATTAAAATATTGTGTTTAATTTTCCAGCCCAACTTGTACCCCACTGTGGGACTGCAGACGCCAGGTGAGATTGTAGATGCTAACTTTGGTCAGCAGCCGTTCGTCTTTGACATCGAGGACTACATGAGCGAGTGGCGGGCCAAGATCCACAGCATGATTGCACGCTTCCCTATTGAAGAAAGACTGGGGGAGTGGCAAGCGGTTCTGCAGAAGTAAGCTTTGGTCCGCACCTAGATAATTAAAATTTATATTGTGCTCCAAGAAGTAAATCCATGAAAGGCACATTGTTGGTACAGTCTGTTTAATTAGCTCCATGTTGTGCAGTTAAAACCGTCTAAAGCACACCTTTTGTGTGCAGTATGGTATCCAGCTACCTGGTGCATCATGGGTACTATGCCACTGCGACAGCTTTTGCCAGAGCTACACAGACTACGATACAAGAGGATCAGTCATCAATAAAGAACAGACAGAGTGAGTTCACAAACCAACCACTGAGCACCACTACTGAGCACATTATCTTATATTTGTATTTGGAAATCAAGCCTTTTTAATTTAACATATGATTATTATATTCACATGCTTTCTCTTATGGTTACGTCATAAGTAAGGCAGTGTTGTCTTGGTCTAACAGGAATACAAAAGCTGGTGCTGGCAGGTCGTGTGGGCGAAGCCATAGATGCCACTCAGCAGCTGTATCCTGGCCTGTTAGAACACAACCCCAACCTACTATTCATGTTGAAGTAAGTCACTGTGTTCAGAGTATTTCAGGAACATATGTTTTAACATCAAGCTTATAGAGCAGTTGTACTGTAACTGGGTTCAATTCCCACTCTCCCCAGTTTGTACTGTAATTGTGTCTTTGGGCAAGACACTTAACCCACCTTTCCAAATAAAAAATAAAAAAATATTATACTGCATTGTTTGTTTTAAATGTTCTATACATAAACCTTGTCCTATAGTATATTCAACTATTTTGATGGGTTTGCATAAGTTCTAAGAGCCTGAGCACATTGTTTCCTTGATAGCAGTCTAACAAATTTTTCTGTTCTGCCAGATGTCGGCAATTTGTAGAAATGGTCAACGGTACAGACAGTGAGGTCCGTTGCTTGACCATCCGCTCCCCCAAATCCCAGGACAGCTACCCAGGTTCACCGAGCCTCAGCCCCTGCCGTGGAGCCAACAACACCCCCCAGCACACCAGAGGTACAGCACTCAGACCTCAATACATTTCTCACATGTAGAAAAAGAACTGACTGCTCACCCTTTTTATTCACAGGCACAGACAGTCCCACTTGCAGTAATGGAGTTCCTCCCAACAAGTCAAAAATCCACGGGGGCGTGGCCAGTAGCAAGTATCCCAGTGCATCCTCCTCCGCCTCTTCCTCCACCTCCTCCTCCCCATCCTCTGTCAATTACACCGAGTCCAATTCCTCAGATTCCACCAAAAGCCAGCCACACAGCAACCAAGAAACAAGGTAAAGGCCTTCTCACAAATTCTGACAACAAACCTTTCTTAGTACGTGCATCACAGTTTGATCTAAATCATTCAAAACACATGCTAACTGAATCACAGTGTGTGTATGTGACAGCAGCATAAGGTATTGTAGAGGGCTGTGAATTTATCTTCATGTAGTCCTAACAAAATAAAAACCACGCAGAATTATTTTTAATCTGTGCAAGTGAACTATCTACAGTCATTGCAATAAATAAGACTTGAAAAATAAAATTAGAAGGCTTTAGTAGGAAATAGATTTGGGTAATGGCACTAAAGAGGATCGACAATCGAATCAAATTGAAATTTGACATGACCTTGTAAACAGAAAATAAATTGAGGCTGTGGACAGTTGTGACACTTGTGTCTCAGTCACTTGACATCATGTTTACATTGTCATGGTGGTTGATATAAAGCTACCCTAAATCTAACCCTAACCCAGACAAGCCAGGCCCTCTTCTAAAAAAGAAGTCTCCAGAAACTAGTGTAAAAATGCAAGCAGTTTTTTATAAGTAAAGTTTCTTGAATGTGTGTTTGCTCTTGTGTGTCTGTGTGAGTAGTGACAGTGAGATGGAAATTGAAGCAGAGCATTACACCAATGGTGTCACAGAGGGCTCCACTGCACGGATCATGAACGGCACCTACAAACACGAGGAGATCCTTCAGCCAGATGACAACAGTATTGGAAATGGGGTCACAGGTACAAATAGAAATTAATGCACAAGGCCTTGTTTCCTTTGCACTAGTATAGACAAGTTTGGTTTGCGCCACATTTATTTTAATTGCCAAATAAATATTTAGGTGTTAATTGCCAAAAGTTGTGGAAAATATTTCAACTCCATCTATTCATTTTCTACCGCTTATCTGGGACACGGGTTGTGGGGGCAGCAGTCTAAGCAGAAATGCCTAGACTTTGAACTCCTCAGACACTTCTTCCAGCTCTTCTAGGGGAATTATAAGGCGTTCCCTGGCCAGCCGATAGACATAGTCCTTAGGTTTTCCCCGGGGCAGCGTCCAGGAGGCAGGATCAGATGCTCGAGCCACGTCAGCTGGGTCCTATCGATGTTGAGGAGCAGTGGCTCTACTCTGAGCTCCTCCCATGTGTCTGAGCTTCTCACCCTATCTCTAAGGGAGCGCCCAGCCACTCTGCGGAGAAAGCTCATTTCGGCCGTCTGTATCAGGTATCTTGTGCTTTTGGTCATGATCCTAATCAGGACCATAGGTGAGAGTAGGAACGTAGATTGACCAGTAAATTGAGAGCTTTAATTTGCAGCTCAGCTCCTTCTTCACCAAGACAGACCAGTACATCGACTACATTACTGCAGAAGCTGCACTGATCTGTCTGTCAATCTTCCGCTCCATCCTTCCCTCACTCGTGAACAAGACCCCAAGATACTTGAACTCCTCCACTTGAGGCAGACCAACCTGAAGGGGACAAGCCATCCTTTTCCGACTGAGAACCATGGTTTCAGACTTGGAGGTGCTGATCCTCATCCCAGCCGCTTCACACTCAGCTGCAAACCGTCCCAGTGCACACTGAAGGTCCTGGCCTGATGGAGCCAACAGGACAACATCATCTGCAAAAAGCAGAGATGAGATCCTGTGGTCCCCAAACCAGACTCCTTCCGGCCCCTGGCTGCGCCTAGAAATCCTGTCCATAAAGATAATGAACAGGACCAGTGACAAAGGGCAGCCCTGCCATTAATGTGAACCAAGCTCCTGCTCCGGTTGTACACTTTAGCAAAAGCTGTCCCGGAGCACTCCAAACAAGATGCCGCGAGGGACACGGTCAAATGCATTCTCCAAATCCACAAAACACATGTGGACTGGTTGGGCAAACTCCCATAAACCCTCCAGCACCCTGGAGAGGGTATAGAGCTGGTCCAGTGTTCCCACGACCGGGACGAAAACCGCATTGTTCCTCTTAAATTTGAGGTTTGACTATCAGCCAAATTCTCCTTTCCAGTACCCTGGCATAGACTTTCTCAGGGAGGCTGAGGAGTGTGATATCTCAACTCATCCATACTAACCCACATTAAATGTCAAAAATATAAAAAACACAAAGTTAAGTTAAGGAGAAAGAATGTAAAAATGTGCAAGTCCTCAATTGTCTTTTTTCCCCCCTTTTTTGCATTTATTATTCACATTACTTTAAAAATGTCCAGGTTTAGGTACATAAAAAAATGGATAGAACTTCCAAAATGTTTGACAAATCACTAACTACTGGGTTCTTTTTGTGATATTTCAAAAGTTTGCTTTATATAATAACGGCATATGAAAAGACTAAACAGTCCATTGTCTCCATCAGAGGATGACTGCAGTAACGGCCGACAGCTGTGTGGAGGGAACCAGGCAGCCACTGAGAGGATGATTCAGTTTGGACGGGAACTTCAGGCTCTTAGTGAGCAACTGTGTCGGGAGTATGGCAAGAACGCTGCACATAAGAAGATGTTGCAGGTATGAACACAGGAGGTAGTGTTGAGTACATGGAACCACTAAAGAGTCCATGGTAAACCAAAATGTACCAGAAACATGAGGATTTCTTTATATTTTTATGTACATAACCTCTTGCTTTTACCTCAGGCTTGTATCATAAACCTTTCCCTACAGTCATTTTTGCAATGAATACTACAGTCCTGTATGTTGTTAAAAATAAAATACTTAAGTTACCTTTTTCTATGTAAGAATATATAATAGTAATTATTATTCTGTATGTACTCTATGGATAGTGTGTAATAAGTGGACCATTTTAATCTGCAGAAATGACAAAATGAGTTACTTATTGCCCTTGTCGAATATTTGATTGAATATCTTGCGTCTGTTCTTTGTGTGCAGGATGCTTTTAGCCTGCTAGCTTACTCTGACCCCTGGAACTGCCCCGTGGGCCAGCAGTTAGACCCCACACAGAGGGAATCACTCTGCTCTGCACTGAACAGTGCCATACTGGGTAAGGACAACACGTTCAATGACAAGGAGGAAAAATAAACCCATAAATTGCTAAATTGATGTCTTTAGATTTTATTAAAATAAAAAAAAGTGTTCCATAAAATATTCATTCTTACTTGTTTTTGTTTTACAGAGTCCCAGAATCTGCCTAAGCAACCACCGTTGATGTTAGCGCTTGGTCAGGCCACAGAGTGCGTTGAGCTCATGGCCCGAGTTCGGTCTGGGTCCTGCTCCTTTGCCAGAGTAGACAACTTTTTGCACTAGCCCAAGGCCAGGTGAGAAACAACACAATTATATGATCGTATATACTGTAACTAGCTATTACCCACCTCTTATTTTGGATTTCCTTTAATTTATTTTATTATAATAATAGATACAAATGCTTTACATAGTCTATTATTCATTCACTCCACAGTCACACACTGGTGTGGCAGACTGACAGAGACAAGGCAGCCATTTTGTGGCGATGAACTCTCCGACCATCACCAAACATTCTCACACATTCATACACAAAGCCACACTAGAGGCAAGAAGGGTTAAGTGTCTTGCCCAAGGACACAACAACCGCTCGACCACTGAGCCACTGCCCCCCAAATTCACTGACACACATTGCAGAAATTGGTTCATGAAAGAATAATAACAGAAAAATCTGCAACCCATATTCTAGCATTACATGTAATACTTAATTAATCAAGGTTTCTGCTCTGCAGCACTGGTGTCTACCTAACACAGATGAATATGTCTCTCTCCCCAGGTTAATGTTAAGTAGCACTGAGAGAAGGCATGTCCAGCAGGTAGTTGTCATGGTGACGAAGGAGCGAGCATGCGTTTGATTGGTGTGTTTGACCGTACGTCAGACTGAGCCACCAAGGAGCGGTGGAGAGCCGTGAAGAAAGTCTCCTTTTTAATTTAGTATTATCAAATAAAAATGTGTGACACTATTTAAAGTTTATTAATTATTATTCTGTTATCTAGCCATTTTTTTAGTTCTTGTATGTCAGTTTGTTGTGCTTATCCTGGACAATTTTACAAATTTTCATTTTCTCTTCTGTTCTCACAGCTGGATTTGATTCCCTATGATCAGTATTTAACTCATGTTGTTGTTCTCCATATTATGGACCACAATACCTGTAGCTGCTTTCCATAGTGGTTTCACAATTTAAAGGTCCATTTAAAACTTTTTAGATGTTTTTACAGAGAATAAATAGTTACAAACACACAATGGCCATATCATACAATGTTGTAATAGATCTTAATATTATTATCAAAAGTTAGGGAAAAAAGTAAATGGTATTTCTTTCCTCAGAAAATAATGAAATGGTCCTTAAAAGTGTCAAAAATGTGGATGGAAACAGCTTGTAGCTCAGTGGTAAAGGTTGGTGTCCAGCCCTTAAATTGAAGGTGTCAGAGCACTAATTTGGCTTTAAGTGTTGGTGTCAGCCAATCAGTGATGTAGTTACAGGTGGCAGAGTTGAACCTCAGTTACACCTTCAACTCCCAATTTCTAACACTAGATCTTAGCCCCTTATCACCAGCATGAACTAAATCAGGCTGAAAGGCAGACTAACAAGCACAATGTGCGTTAGCAAAAGTCAAGATGCTCTTGTGATTTCATTACTGCAGCTTTTTACACCCTTCACAATTTGAATTATGTCCATGTATAGACTTTCAATTTAAAAGTGAATTTATTTGGCACATGTGTGTGGGACTAGCCTTTGTGATAATTATTTCAACTTTTAAAGTTTATTTAGAGCATATTTCAGAGAACTCAGGGTGTGTAAGAGAAGTCACACATTTGATGCACAGGCTTTACAGTAACACATAGAATTAGCCATGTTCAGATATCAGGCTTTATTTGGGTTCAGAAAACCTAACCTTCTGCAGCATAAGAGATTAAAGTATAGTGTTTACCTCTGTTACTTTTATGACCGTACATATTAAATAGCAAATGTTTTTAACAACAAAGGGACAAAAGTTACTTGTCCTTTAGCTTATCCTAAAAACTGCTAGTTACAAATAAAACATATTTACTGGACTATACTCATTTTACTCTGCTGAAAGCAAAGCCTGAATTTGTTACATAGAGCTTAGCTTGACTTTAGACTTAGTAATATAGTCTAGTCAGTTAATTAAATGTTCCATCAATTTGGGGTTTATTTAAAACAAAAACATTTGTCACAACATTTTTTTGTCAATGTAATTTTAAATGTTACAGTAAGATTTATTGCCTTAAAGGTATGGCTATTCTGTTTGATGACCACATAATGGTTTTGTAACACAATATCTGACATTATTACTAATTAAATCCATTTTAATTTAATTTTATATTATATATAATTTTTCTTTTCTCTTCTCTCCTTGCAGAGACCAGAGAATTTACCCCAATGACTTGTCTATTTCTATTTACAAGACATTTGTTCAATTATAGATTCTAGTTCTGAAGTGTGTGAGTGCACTGTGGGGTCACTACAGGGTTTGTGGTCGAACTTAACCGAGCTGCTTTTTATAAACATAACCTCTGCTGAGCTATTCTAACTAGACAAACATCCAGTACACAGTGGTGTCTACTTGTAGAGCTGTAAGGACACGTGTTACATACATTGTTGTAAGTGAAAAGAACAAGCCTTTTATTGCATACCTGTAGGGAACAAGTCTGCCAGCTTTCATTTGTGTTTGAGGCCTGGGCGGAGTCTCAGTGCTGTGACCATGCACCCTTCCTCTAGCCCCTGCATAGACATAGCCGCCGATCGGACCAGACTAGAACCAAATGAGGGATGTAAACTTCAGTGGAAATGGACACAAGGTCTCTGAAGCCAAATGGACTTCCTCTGGAGAGGCCGCAAAATTACATTGTGTATCACAGACAAGCTGTGCACAATGCTCTCATGATTTTAATTTCATATTTTGTCTTTTGAGTTTTAGCAAAAATATATATATAAAAAAAATCAAAAAAAAAAATTGTGAAATGAGATACCCCGTACTTAGCATGAACTTTTAAACCTTAAAAACATTATAAAAAGTGAAAAAGATTATGGAAAAATAACTATGTACTGGAAACATGTTAAAAAAAACAAATATTGTATTCTGTTTAATTTTGACAGAATTATTTTTATTAAAATACATCCATAAGCAGATGGTTGATGTTTTGTTTTTATTTGGTGTATGTATTTATTCACTGTTTGTCTTTCAAGTAAAAAAAACATAATACGTAAATCACAGAAAACAATAGCTGAATTTCTTGTGTATTATGTTTTTTTGCAGTTTAAAACAGGGATATTGTATAATAATAATAATAATGATAATAATAATAATGTTTTATCAGAAACATGAAAGTGCAATACGGTTAAGTGACTGTGACTCGCAACATGTTTATTGTCCAAATATGGGCTCTTCTAAAAGGAGGTCCTCTCTTTATTTAGTGTATTTCATGTATTACAGCTTTTGGCCAGCAGAGGGCAGCCGATAATACAGAGAAGATTCTCTGCCAGAATTGTTCAATAGTAAAGCTAACATCAAAACAACAAATATTACCTACAAAGACTACAATTACCAAGACAAGCACAAAAAAAATGGAACAATAAAGATAAATGTGTGTTTTACTTCAAAAATATATTGAAACGGAATATAACCACTTTTAAATGCAGAGAACAACAGCCATTAGTTTAACAGATATTCTTTTGTCTGTGTGGCAGGGCAAAATCCCATCTTGTGAGGACATATGATGCTGGAACATCACAAAAATAAATATTCATTGAAAGATGACAGTTCCAGCGTTGTGTTATGACAGATGATGCTTATGTTATTTGTGCTTCATTTACACACCTCACAGTGCTTCCACAGTGACCTTGACCTGCACACTGAACACCTTAGGGCTCAGCGTTGTTTCTTAAGTAAGAGTCAAACTCAAACCTCTTGCTGTGAATGATCCTCACTCATTAAAGTATTCAGATGCACACTAGTCTTCCACTTTAAAAGAAAATGCTTAGATGTGTTACACTTAGCTGCACTTTCAGCACTTTTATTAGCTTGTCAAATACTAATTAGGCCTACATGTGCACACTATATGTTAGTTTTCTGTGTGTGTGTGTGTGTGTGTGTGTGTGTGTGTGTGTGTGTGTGTGTGTGTGTGTGTGTGTGTGTGTGCACCCTAAATGTTTAATGTAGCAATAAAACAAGTGACCCTGAAAAAAAAAAAAAAACAGGACCTAAGATAGGCTAATGCATAATGATCATATTTATAGAACTTTTTTTAAGCATGTTGTTGTTTTTACTTTACTTTATTAATTACTTGTTCACTTTCATGAATTCCAATAAACCCATTGGCTTATTTCAAAGACCAAGCCATGGTTGTAAACATGAAACAGAATACAGAGATACAGTGGCTTGCCAGTGCATATTTTTCTAGTACCTGGACCTTTATTTTTGCTGTTTTTATAAGCTCGTTTGAATAAAAGCTGGTGAAAGAGTAGTGACTTTATTTCATGAAGAGTTTTCTCCTTGTAATAAAAAGAAATTGTGGCCACATGCAAAGGCACTTAGGCATTAAAAGTGGTTTTATATTGCTCAGATGAATTGCATATGATTTTATTTTGAATGTACCTTTAGAAAGTCAACAACCAGCCCCCCAGCCACCAAAAGCAGAATAATCTTTGTAGCTACAAGCTGTGAGAGGTGGCATAAAGCTACCTGAGGGGAAGTAAAATAAGGAGAATTGTGATGTTAATGAAAATAAATGCATCATTAGTAATCACAAAGCCCAAGGACAGAGTTAATGTGCACTGGCCCATGCAGTGCAGACCGGTAGCCTAGAGGTTACAGGTTCAAATACAGGCTTTCAAATCCCTCTGGGGGGTTCGAGATGCTTGATTTCTTGAGCGAACAGAGAGTTGACCCTGTAATTATGCACGAGGTGAGACCGGTGGGCTTTCATCGAGCTCGGGCTTTGCGGCCAATGAATTTCTAACATTCCATATTAAGCCCCGCGGGCCGGCAGACATCCTCGCAGGTCTCCGCGAGACCTCTGGCCCTCACAATTGGAACGGAGCTTTCAGCGCAGTTGCTATGGTACACGTTAGTCACCATGGCAACGGGCTACAGCATTCTCAGAGGGGGGCGAGGTGGCACGTAAATAACCCAACGCACACTCTTGTTGCCCAATCACTGTAATGCATATTCATAGTCACATGCGAGTCATCGGGGACATGTTTTATTAGTCTCCCCATCAATCTATCCATCCGACCATCTATCCATCCATCCCTCTGTCCTTCTATCCTTTTTGGCTTGACTAAATAGTAATTACTCTGAGGCCAGTTGAAGGATGCAGCGCCTGCTCTCAGCTAGATTGTAATGGGTTCATAAGCGCTGCTGATTGAATTGATTGCCACAGTTGGGGTCTGGCTGAGATGTGGAATATGCAGAGCACAGAACATTAATCATCTCACAGAAAACAGGCTACTGGCTCTCATTTTTATTTAAGTACAGTTGCAAATGTATACAGTCATACATTCAGGATGACACCATTTTTGACAATGAGGGATTTTGAAAGCAACGTTACTCACCTTTCACACAATACTGTAATTTTGTTTTTCATTCATTGCAATATTGAGTAAAGAAAGTCAACAATTACATGAATTCAATTATATTAATAAAATAGCATACTGCCTAGATGTCTCTGTGTCATATGAGCCAGTGAACAAGCAGTCAGCTGTTTATCATCCATCTAGGTTCTTAACTGTGACAGAATTGAGCCCCCAGGAGCCTGTATATATCCACAGGTGATGATTGTAATTGTTGCAGCGACAGTATGGATGCTGGGAGTTAGATAAAAAAAAAAAAAAACACACAGATAGATTGGAAAAGTCTCGCAGTTAAGGAGCAGAAGAGTGTGTGTGCGTATAACACACTGAGGTAGACAGTGACTTGTTGTCGAGAACGTGAACGTACAACAACAAAATCACTAGTCTTCCACGACGTGTCACACTGAAGCAGCAGATCAAGCGGAAGGTGTGAAGAGCAGGTTCAAAAATAGGTTCAGATGAATGTGCAATGCAAAATTCAGAATCTTTTTACACACAAATTGGCTTATTATAAATTAATATGATCTAACATTTAAGATGGTTCCATTAATATGTTATCAAATAAAATAATAGGACTGACAATTAGAGGAAATAAACAGTTTTACAAGTAATACTAATTCAGACACTTCAAAAAAACAATCCAACTCCTTTCCCACTTCATTTTGACTAGTTTAAAGTGTTTGCACTTTATTAAATCACAATAATCGACTGAACATTGAGACATCATTGAGTATGAAGAAGGCTGAAAGAGAAAAACAACAGAAGTGAGATAAGATGACCTTAATGAATTCCATAGCAGGCAGTTAGTGCACTGATTATTATACACATGTTCTACATACCACTGTGGCTATTCCTACGTACTGTGCTATAAGCTGTTGTGGCAAAACAGCTGCTTTAATAACATCAGAGTAGAAAGACACAGGCTTAATCTCACAGTATTGGTTCTCTAAAGCTCTGCCAATAAAGTTGGATCTCTACTGGAGAGAGGGTGGAAACAGGGAAATCAAAACGCAAAGGACAACCAATGAACATTAAATATGGGAAGTATGGAAGATAACATAAAGAAAGTTAAAAATGGAGGTAGCAGTTGGAGAGTCTAAATATGATATGAAGAAAGGAAATGAAGGCAAACAGATAAAAAAGGTAAAAATGGGAAGGAATGGTGCAAATGGCTGTGAATAAAGCAAAGAGATAACTGTTTTCATGTTCAGCAGTTGCATGTTATTCAAGCCAAACATCACACACTATTTGTGGATGCAGGTTGTGTTGTGAATGACAAATATCCTGTAAATGAATGATAATGGCTTGTTTAGCTGTAGTCCGCCTACAGTGCCTCTGCTCCCATCCTATTTCCTGTTAATATCGCTGGCTCCAGCCTCGCTGACCTCTCTGCCGTTCTTCTATTCCTATTAATCTTTAATGGCGGGTAAACGGTCTCGTACCACACACTGATTGTCGTGGCTTTCCCACCTCATTATGGCCCTGGAGGAAAGGAGCAACAGAAAGACAACACTTATTTATCTCAATGTAGTTCAGATTTGCAGGGCTTTTCGGCCCAATTTTCGCAACCCTAACTCCGATGTTTTATCAGTATTCAAAATATACATCGGTAAAAAAGTGCGTAGTAAGTGCGCTACATAGGTTAAAATCCAGCTTGGGTTTATTTGCTCTACGTCCTTCTCTCTCGCTGGTTCTGTACAAGTCCACTGTGGCTATCTCAGGAGGTAGAGCAGGTTGTCCAACAACCGGGAGGTTGGCGATTCGATCCCCTGTCTGTGGCACTGTGTATGAGTATGGTTGGTGGAGGTCAGAGGCTGTAAGTGGGGTATGGCTGCCACGTCTCTGTCAGTCTGCCCCAGGGCTGTGGCTGCAGAGATAGCTTACCACCACCAGTGTGTGACTGTGGAGTGAATGACTATGGGCTCAGTTGTAAAGTGCTTAATAAATTGAATCCATTACTAAAAAAAAATATTGAAGAACAATAATAAAAAGAACAACATGCAGGAACACAAATTTAGTGAAACAATTAATGAATACAATTTTTAATGTAGTAATGAGTTACCTTTGATTCATTTCACTCTGTTCAGTATAAAAATTACCATCCAGCTACATGACTGCACTTGCCATGTGCTTTGGACAAGAATGTACAAGTAGAAAAAGTGAACTGGTTATATACACAGTTTAAAAGCTTGTATATAATAACTTCCGGTCACTATGCGGTGCTTTTTTATGTGTTAAATTACAAAAGTAAAATTATAGTAAAGTATTAAAGTTGTTGGTAATTACACCATTTAATGTGTGTTTCAACTTTGCAAAGTGGAGTGTTGGGTTATTGTTCTTGACCATGTCAGTGCAGTTTAAATATTGGGTTTGAATACTTGTCCTTAGATATTAGGGTATCGGTTGCAAATAATTTTTGAAGCTAATTGGGAATGCTGTATTTTCCAAAAATAGTGGCAAACAACACAAGGCGAGAAACATTACAAGTTATTCATTAAATTTGTAAAAATGTTTATGGACATTATGGGTAACATGATGCATATCTTGTAGTTAGACTACAAGACTTCCTCAGACTGCTGCTAATAATGCCGCACAGATGTGACCATAATAAAGCGGAGCGGACTAGGGCACAGATGTAATGTAAGCAATTCCTTTTATTTCCTTTTTCTTCTACCTGTCCATCAAGCCAGTCATGCTTAGCCACTAGACACCCACTTCTTGCCACACACACACACGTTCTGGTTAGCTGCTCGCTGATCTCAACAAAGGTCTGTGACACTGTGACATTTTGGTCGTAGATGAAATGACAAGGCGGGTTGCTCTATGTTTTACGGTCAGGGAATAAGAGCTCTTAAACCTGAAAGGAACACACAAGTTTTTATGACCTCAGCGCTGGCTTCAATAAGCTGTTTTTCATATGGCCGCTCTCTGGGGGCCCTGTCTGCAGAGCTTTTAGGTCCTGGTTGGGGTCGCTGCACTACAAGACCCAATCAAGCTGCAGTCCCTGTGGGAATTAAGTAACACATCGCTTTTTTTTTTTTACCCATGACACACTGAAACCACAGACTAGAGAAATGTTTTTCTCTACTTGACACATTAATATACTGCCAACGCTGGTGTGTGTAAATTTAAAAGCATCTGGGTAGCTTTGTAGAGCCTGGCGCAGAAGAGATTCTGTTTTCCTGACGCCCAAAGCGCCTTTTAATTGATTTTCACATCCTGGGTGCTAACTAGTTGAGCAAATGTTTCCACCCCACAATTTCACACATTTGTCATTGTTTTAGGATCACTTTTGGAGCAGTCACTACAGTTTTTTTATTTTGAATTCTTTCAGTTTATTATCCTAAGATGGTGTAGAACGCCATTACATTCATTTATTCCTTAAACTCATTTATTCTAGCTTTAATTTCAGATGTAATGTCATTTTAATGCTAATTTAAAAAAATCAACCTGGAGGTTACTACAGCATATGATTTAATTAAATGAGTTCAGTGAACGAAGAAAGTCAGGAGCAATAGTTAAAATTTCTACTTGTATTACATCAACAATTAACAGCTTTATTGTGATTTTTTTTCTGCTATATGTTGCCGTTAAGTGTGTGTAGACTGAAGACTGATAAAAAAGACTCAATAACAAGTGTAAATATCCGTTATTACGTCGTTAATAATGCCCAAAGAGGACACATAAATATGGATGTTTGCGTGTTATGTCTGTGTGTATAAATATATATATAAAATCTATTCAAGGTGCATCAAGAAAATGATTAACATGTCTTTATTGAAATGCCATGAAGTGTTCTCCTATACTCCTATATTTCCTTCATACTAAAGTTGCTCCCAGAGCATAAGTAACTTGTAAGTGTTCTTGTAGATACAGCAGCTTTGGATGTAAATCTTGCTGTAACAGCATTGAAGTGCATTGTGAGTTTCTGTCGAGTCTTTTTCTTTATAATGCTCTCATCAGAGGCTGCTGTCAGCAGCAACAATAGCCAGACTGACAGCTGCCTCAGCCGGCCCGCACCAGCACCAAGTTTAAGTTACCAGCGCCATTCATTCTCTATGGGGCGCTGGCTGCCTGGGTTAGCGCTCACAAAGGAGGCCCAACAATGTGGCGGTATTGTCCGGGTCACAGCGCTGAGCAGCAGAGTGACAGCGAACAGCCAGCTTGAGTTCATTAGAGTAGCACAGCTCTGTCTCACCCCTACGATGCTCTCTCTCTTTCTCTGCGCCCCGGTGTCGCTCTGCCACCAAGGTGTCCCCTTCTCAGGACTCATTAAGGTCCGCTAGGAGCCACTGAGTTACACGTATTAGCCCAGAAACAGTGAGGTACATGCAGCCTGGTTAAACCCATGAAGCTCAGCACACAGTCAGAATGACACATTAGAAATTAGCTCCACGTCCAGCCTGCTTCTAATTTTCACATTAAAAAATCATATTGGGAAATAATGGGCTCCCTGCAGATCACATAACTTAGTGGCTCTAGTTAGCTCGGCCTTTCTGGAGGACTTAGGTCACTGCATGTACTCAAGACTGGAGCAGGAGAAAAACTCAGAGGGTGAGAGTTTGTGACTATTATTCTCCCCGCCTTGGTCCAACAATTATGGGCAGCCCGCTGAATAGTTCTATGTCATTAGAGCAGGCTAAATTATGCTCTTCACTTTTGGATGAAGGTCCTTTCACTCAGAGCCAAAGAGAGAAATAACTGGGGGAAGACAGTAGTGCTCCCAAAGAAGCTGACGGAGTGTTCAAGGGCAGCGCACTTTCATTTCTTCTGCTGGTAATGTTCTATATTAGACTAATGTTCAATTAGGTTGTCAAGGCAGGTTAGTGAAATGTAATTCTTCTACAGGAGCTGGACAAAAATCCTTTTATCATTTTCCATCATATTCAATGTGAGTATAATTTTCTTTGCATGTATAGTAAGCTAATCAAATCATTAACTATTCATTTGCACTAATCAATTTCAATAGATTTCATGTTAATGACATGCAAAAAGAGAGGCCCTCTAGTGCCAGAGGACTCTAAATGAATTCATTTTGCCAGTTCATATAGGCAAGACATGTGCTTCTGCAATGTGCTCCACAGAAAACTACCGTCACAGTACAGGGGGTGTATAAATGACACCTAAATATGTAGTCCTGTCCAGGCAGATATTGCTCCTCTCTGAAGGAAATACAGCATTAGAAGCAGCACAAAACCTGGATTTATAGCAGGAATCTAATCGTTGAGCCACAGTCTATTCTACAGTCGGTGCTGTTATTGTGAGCATTAAAGTGTGTATCAAATTATCTGCAGCCCAGCCAGGCTTTGCGCTCATCTCCTGTAGAGCTCAAACATATAATCTATGATTTTCCCTTCTCTCCAAACAGGGGTTTAGTGAAGTGTTTTCATTCAGAAACACAAAATGAACTGAAATAAGAGGATTTTAAGAAAGGTTTGTCAGCAGCACATCTCTTTTTTTATCTGACAAACATCTTTTATTTTTCTTCTAAGGGGATTTTTTTCAGAGAATAATTTCAGGATACATTTAAAAATGAACAATAGAAATATTGTTGTACCATGTGGTGATTTAGTTGAGATAGAATTCTTGCTAGACTCCAGCTTCCTCATCTATTCACACATCACACATGTAACTCATCATGCAATGCTTTATGTTTTTTTTACGGTTCTTTACAGTGTCACTTTATGATGGAACAGGCAGAAAAGCACGCTCTGCTTAGTTTATTTTGCCAGATGAAAATAATTGCAGTCTCTGAGGACTCCTAGAGCTAAATGGCACAAGGGCACAAGGGCAAGAGGCTCAGCCGACCAAGAGGCCAAATATTAGGCTCAGCTCTGGCAGTTAAACTACAGTAATATACACAATTAAAACTGTGCCACTGACATTGTAATTCAAGTAATTAAATTGTACACTTGCACATTTTTTCTGGATATGGATAGACACGCTAAAGATATAGATATAGGATAACAAACAGTTTAGGTTTGACAATTAATTACAGGTCAACTGAAAATGTTGGTAGGTAATGCTATAAGTACGTTATATTATATTATAATATATATAACAATATTATACGTTTGAGACTTTTGTATTTCTGACAAGAAGGCAGTCACAGTTTAGCTTTTAGTTACAAGCCAACACTGTGGTTCCATCTTCAAATATTATGAAAGGATTATAGAATTATTGTACAAATTGTATTTTTTTACAGTATATATTGTATTACATTTTATTATTGATTAACATGAGATTATTGTGATAGCATTTTGCTACCTAACAGAATCCGTCCAAATCTCAATGTGCATCTTCACAATGGTTCTGTCACCCTGAAGATTTAATAAGGAAAATCAATAGGTTTTCTCCCATAGTGCAGCTAATCCAGGGCCTTTGGTCAGTGAGTAAGTAAGTGAAAATGTCTCTTTCCTCCTTCGTCGCACTCATCCACAATTCCTGCTCTCACCTCAGGCTCCACCTGCCTCTATCGATTTTGTGTTAGTGAATTTGGTGCTGGCGGGGGAGATAATGACCACTAAGCGGAAGTAAGCAGAGCAGGACATGGTGAGGCTACTTCCTGCACGGCGTGACACTGGTCTTTTTATCAACTGGGTCATTTGTCTAACGCTGCATGCCTCGTGCTCTCACTTCTACATTTTTTCTTTTTTCACTCCTGCCTTTGTGGTCTCTCCCTCAGCCACGAGGATCTCTGTAAATAGCATGCAGGGACGCAGACAGAAAGATGACAGACCATCAAGGGTCGCTGTAGGCTGATCATTAGCAGTGCCCTGTGGTTGACTTCAATTAGCCTACAGAGGCGCAGCACTGCAGTGAGAACATGCAGTCAGGTGAGACTCGTCTCTTCTGCCAAGACTCTGATTTATTACAGTTTCTTTTTCTTCACTTCACTCTGTCACAGGCTTTTTGTGCAGAAAGTATCGCTTTTGAATAACTACAAATGAACTAAAATATCTTCCTAAAGGAAAAGTCATATTGTTGCCCAGTGTTCAAGTAAATTTGTCCATTTTATGTAGACAAATTTAAGACAGATATAACATATTTACACAAAGGCAAGAACCTCCAGCACCTGTGTTTGTAAGAGATATAATATATTTGCATTTCCAAATGAAGCTTGTGGTTCTTTCTTTTTGCTTTTGTGAAGCCCCAAGTAATACTAATTGATCTGACAGACTGTCTCCACATGTTTTGAGTACTTTTTCTGTAAAATGTCACTGAGCACGCATGAAGACATATGAATCGGAGGGAAAATTAGAGGGGTAGGGGTCTGTGGAGTGGGTCCAATAGGATGATGAAAGGTAAAAAATTAAGAAAAAGAAAAAGCTAAAACGAATCAGAGATCCGCGTTAAGTCGAACAGACAACTGTGCGACTCCCAACAGCAGAGCGAGCAGATGATGATTGTTGGTAATGTATGTGTGTCTGTCAAAGGGAAAAGAGGGGGGACAATTATGTAGAAGCCCCCTCCTCTCTGTGGCTCTCGGTACCCCCTACGGCGGCCCTGATGGGGCACAGCCTTTCATTTGCTCATTGCAGTAATTGGTGTATGTGAGGGGGAGGTACATGTGTTCGGCTCCCCCTCTGCGTCTGTCAGAGAATTAGAAAATGGAATTCTCTGAAGAGCAGTGTGTGTCTGCCTTCCTCGTCCAACATGACACATTTTCATTATTCACTCACTGACAGAACAGATTTCTCTGTCCTCTGGCCATCAGCATACATTAGGATTTGCAATTCCAAAGATAATTTATATTGGCACTAATTTCCCAAAAGTATGTTTAAACAATTAATGTTAAATTGAAATGTTGGGACAATTGAATCACTTGTTGCTACAGGTCCTTTCGAGTCACACTGATAACAGGTATTTACAGTGTTTGAATTAGTGTACAAATTAATTAGCCCTATAGCATGTACTATACCATTTATTCCTCAGTAACATGTTAAAACTGAATTATCATCACTTCACGCCACTCTTTCAATCCCTTTTACACCACATGGCTCTGTGACTATACCTAAGTTCTTACTTATATATTACATATGCACCGTATAATATGAATGGCAATCAAGCACATTAGAAATATTATTTTGGGTTTACTTTTGTAGTATTGTTGTACAACATCTATTTGTCCATCTTTTAAATACACACATTATTAAGGAAAATGTTTTTGCTTAGGCTTTTAAAGGCATAGGCAAAAGGCAAAAAGCAGCACTCACAATCTCTAATGCTAAGCTAAACTAATGCTCTTCATTTTGCATCACAGTAACATTTCCACTGGTCTACAGTAGGTTGTTATATTTGTAAGCTTGTTTTGTCTTAATTATAAGGGTTCACACATTTTGTGTAAAGCCTGTATTCATGTCATGCCAATTCCCTGATCTCTGAGGCAAATACAAACTCAAGCACAGACTGGAGCAGCTTTTCTGAAAAAGTGCTCATATTAACCCTTTGGTGACTTATTGTGAGTGAATCAAAGAGTGTGTGATCTGCATTGGTGGTTGGAGTATCATTGAGGGGGCGAACAGAGAAAACAGCCAGAGCACTGACCTCTCACCGAGGGAGCATCCTGAACGCTGAGGCCAGAGATGAGGGCTCGCTGTGGGGAGAAGAGAAACAGCCAGGGACCAGGAGGCGGCAGAGAGAGAGCCAGGATGGGCATGCAGGAGGGCGGTTAGTGGGCTGGTGGGAAAGCAGCAGGGAAGAAGAGTAGCACTCTCTTCACTGTCGTCTGAGCCAAATGTAGTCATTATACATTACTGCAAACCAACGACACATGGGTTACCTATAGTTTGGCAGCATGAACACAAAGAAAATTTAAAGAAGTGTGTTTAGCAATGCTTCAGTGTTATCAGTGTTCATGACAGTGGGATCAATTGAATAAAAATATTAAACATTTTATGACTTCACTGAATTAACCAAACCAAATAAAATAGATTGTAAACCTTCTCCCAGCCTTCATAACCATAGAAATCTGCTTTTATAATCCAATAATAATTTTATAATCAAGGGTCTGTATCTAAAGTCAGCAGCATTTAACATTGTATAATTTTTTTAGGAACGCTAAAGCTTATAAAAATGTTGGGTTCTTTGGGTTCACAATGCTTAATGTTTTGTGCAACACAGCTTTTCAGAAAGTGCATTATTCGTGGCAACTGGGCTGCTCTCTCAGGAAGTTATTGGTTTAGAGGACAGAGGACAGGAGGAGGTGGTGTTGGTGCTGGGGGAGAAAGGTGAAGGAAGGGGTGTAAGAGAGGTGTGAGGCACAAGAGAGAAGCAGGGCAGCGACAGCCAGGGGATGGAGAGGTGCTATACAGGGATTAAAGCTGAAATGGTGACATATGGAAAAAGAGAACCGGGGCAGTGCGCTAAAAAACATGTGGCAAAAAAAATGATAAACTATTTTATATTCAATAAAATAAAAGCTTGTTTCTAACAAAGTTTCTAACCTTGTGTTTAAGGGCACTTTTGCACCTGGTTTCAAACTGTAACCTAATGAAATCATTGTCGCGTGGAGGCATCATCTGCAGGTGTAAATTCAACATGAAGTTCACATCCAGTCTGCGTGTGTAGTAATTGTGTACACAGAAATAAACTGGTAAACAGGTGGGACGCCGAGCTCACTGCACCCACTTGTCAATATGGATTTATGAGGATACTTGTCGACTGAACAGCTGAATGAACAAGCCTAGACACTTGTCAATATTAATTATATCCCAAAAATATTATCAGAGAATACAACGGGCAAAGTAAACTGGGGGAGAAGAAAACCCACACGGGAGGAATTGTTTAATGTCACATGTAGTGCCATGCGGCTAAAAACGTATGATGTAAATGTCAGGTGGAGATGGGGGTTTAAGGGCAGAATTTGTTGAAGGGGGGTCGGGCTTATGTTTGTCCTTTTAGGTTTATTAGAAGGAGGATGTGGGGGATAGAGAAAAAAGTCACAGGTCTGATTGGCTGAAGAGACGTAGCAAGCACAAGCTTTATTAGCCGTGGGGATCCTTGTGAAGACGCGCAGCGTTTAAAGTGGATGCCATAGGCAGCGAGATAAATAGGAGAACAGGTGCTGTGTGTGGGGAGGGGCGGACAGCAGGGGTCAGGTGAATGGGTGAGGGGGCAGGGAGAGCGCAAAGTGAGCGCTGAGGTTCAAGCTTTCATAAAGTGGCTCAGTCAGTTATTTTTAATTAAGCTTCCATTCATTTGGTTTCTCTGTTATCTGATTTTATTGTATAGTATACTTCTTTTTCTCACAATAAAGAATTCCTAAAAGGCTATTGAGCAGACGTTTTAGGCAACTGAGCTAATGGTAATTTAAGAATTATACACAGTTTTACCCACAGTCCAAAGGGAAGATAATATCATTTTTTTGCTCTACCCTATCCAGGAAGTTATACCACAGCTAACATACTAACTAGTTAAACCACTGCACCTTTTTACCTTGTGTTATTATTAATTCTTGACTTTGGCTCTAAAGGTGCTGTCTGTCACATAAATAAACAAGCTGTGACAGTCCAACTCAGCGGGAGAGCGTACTGTCATTCACACCCATCAATCAACGCCTACATCAATGCCCTCATATTTAAATATTTCACACATAATACACAATTTATTGTAAATTATAGAGTTTAAATCTTATTTTACAATCACATTGCTAGAAAGGTGCCTCGTTAAAATCAAGCATAGAGTGGGTCACGCTCATTAAGTCAACCGATGTGCTTTGGTACTGCCCTCACAGTAGTTCAGGTTTGCCAAAAAAAGGGGTAAAGAAAATCACCTTTTCTGCTCTAATGACACAGTCACCACACATATTCAGAATATAAGACAATAAGACACAAGAATGGGTGACATCTGTCATTAGTGTAGTATTAAGGGTCATATAACAACATTAACATGCAAATAATCTTTACCGCACAAAAATCATTTACGCTGCACTGCGGCTGCATTGGTGAAGGTCTTCCTCCTTGTGTGTCTATCTATGTATAAATGTTATATGTTGACCGTCAACACCGTACAAAATTTCGTTGCATGTTACACGTGTAATGACAATAAAGTTCAACTCAACTCAACTCAAACACATGATTATTTGAAGAGCTTGGGCTTAGGTCAGAGCTACTTTCTACCAATTCTGATCACTATGAATGCCCTTTTAACACACGAGTGGTAAATGTTTTTTTCATAGATAAATTTGGTTGACGTTATTGTATAGGCCATGGTAACCACCTGAAAATGTTCATATTGTGTATCCCAAAATCAAAATGATTGTATAAATTAAAAAAAAAATGTCCAGGGGTTTTCTATTGTAGTCCCAGCCTGTGACCCCTCAGCCAAAATGAAATGATGACCCACAAAATGACCTATTTCCACAAAAACAGGAGGGCCCCACCTCATGCTGTTTCTCACCGGGACAACACAGGTACAAGAACACACACATCACTTCAGACTGGGACATCAAGACAATGTTTTTGCACTCCTGCTGCTTTACACCAGTAGCGACAAGCACCTGTGTGTCGTCTGCAACAAAGGTTCTTAGCAACAGTCGTCGAGGAGCAACATCGCCAGGATGCACACCTGTTTGATCTGCCGGGACCTTCTGTGATAAGTGGCCCCGGTTACCATGGCGACCAGGATATGGGATGGATCCATGCGGTGCTATTGAATGGCCTTGGATTATGAACACACAGGTGTAAAGTACACGCAGAGACGCACACACTAAAAGTTAGGACACCTCATGCATGAAGAAGGACACATACTAACACCTGTTCAAACATGCACACAAGTGAGAGATGACACGAAAGTGAAGTCATGGAGACGTGGATCACCTTAGAGCATGCCGTGCTTCACACCCCAACTTGTAACAGTCTTCATACAAGAAGGAACGTGCAAAAATGCGCTTACAACTACATAGACTACAAACATTGCAATGAGAGAAACAACACAATGCAAACAGCGGAAAACAAGGCGGCAGATGGTCGACATGCTGACAGTTACTCACAGTGTGCAGGTGGATGAGGAAGCGCTCTGCTTCGCGCTACACACAGTCTGCAGCAACCTTGAAGTGCAAAAGAGGGATGATTATAACTACAGGCACGAGACGCAATTTATAAGACACGACGAATAAGACGGTGACAAAAAAAGCACGCACAAATAAGATAATTGTCTGCATTTTCTATAGGCTGAAAAGCTCATTTTTAAATTCAATCAAAACAAACAATGCTGCATGCTCTTCGGCAAGCTTTTCCAAAATACTCCTGCTTAATACAAGAGAATGTGAATAGTTCGCAATCAGCACATGTGAAAGTGTGAATGCCGCGCTTCTTTTTTGTTGCCTTGTATGTGTCAGGTCTGGTGCATTGACATGGAAATAAGGCAATAATCTGCATGTTTGTATTCAGATAAGTGTACTTACATGCAGGGGGCATATCATATATGTGTGGATGCTGTTCTGTCACTAACCTGAGCTCTTTTCTATAAAGACACATGTGTGACAAGGATTAGGCAAAGTGCAACTGTATTATCTGTAAAACACACTATTCAATGAATAAGCAACTATTCTGCTTTTACACTGGCTAAAATCTTTCTTTCTCTAAACAGCTAGACTATTTTAGTCCAGCTGAGATTTTTATTAAGGCACATGTAAAATAATATTTTTTATCACCACATAATGTTGATAAAATGAGGGCTTTAGGCCTATTCCCCATTCAGAAATAAAGTAAGCACAAAGTATGTTTACACTGCCCTTCTTTTCTGTGACCTTCAAGGTTTCTTGAGCTGTACCTTATTAGCATTAAACTTCTTTATGTAAGCAAGCGTTGTTTTCCAGTGATAGTGAAGCAAATCCTTTCACATCACTGTGACAGCTCAGACATTAAAGTCTGTGGGAGAGCAGACGGCCATGTCTTTTCTTCTGCTTCTATGTAACGAGCCAATCATGATTCACAAGAAGAACTGAGCAACTCAGGCTGAAATGTGGGTTTCTGTCTGCTTTATTTGACACATCTATGCTTTCTTTAGACTAATTCTCTGAGCACTCTCTAAAGGCAGTGGTGGCCCCTTGACCTGTGCTCCTCATATAAAGGTCCACATGTGGCTCAAATGTCAACCCAGATGAAGAAGATTCATCCAGCAGTTTAAGAGCCATGCTGCCGCCAGCTCGGTTCATCCACACAACCCTAAAAAATGTCAAACGTCCACAGTCTGACCACGTCATATGTCTACTGTTCTGTTTTTAATTTTCATAGTACTTGCTTTTTCATGCTAAAACAAATTATATATGGAAGATTTCACTTCTTTCCATTTTTTTTTCCTATGTTGTGATACAAGCACATGGCTCTTTCTTATCATCTAAAGATCCTAAATTTAAATTCTTGGATGTTTGAAAGCTGCAGAATGAAACGTATTGACGTATTGAGCAACAATCCGCAGCAAAGGAACAATGCTGTGCTTTGTCAATATCTGCAATTTGGTTTTTGACTCTGTTGTTAAAACACAGCCAGCGCACATACTCAGTGGAGAAAAAAGGATAAACGCCTGACCTTGTTTTCACTGCGTCAGTGAATCACTGCAAGAAACACATCTACAAAGCAGCCTGTTGCTCCAGGACTCTCTCCCTCAGATTTTTGCCTTCTCTTCTTCATCCTCAAGTAAACTCCCCTTCACAGCCTCCTCTAAAGCTTTCTTCCAGACGATGAAAAGGCCACATCAAACAATGGATTTAGCCAGAACTCAAATGAGGATAAGAAGAGATGTGATAGAAAATTGAGAGACCGGGTGAACATGGAATGAGATAGATGCAAATGTTGCATATATCATCGGTCCACACTGATACAACATATAGATATACAATGACACAATAGCAGGGAAGATATATACTTTTATTTTAGTCTTGCTTTGGGTGTAAACCATGCTTTATACCATGGTTCAATGTGCAGTTCTAGCTGGAAAGAAATTCCAAGTTTTCAGCGTAATATGTATTGATTCACTCACAGTTTAAATTTATGATTCAGTTTTCTCTGCCGTTTTGGTTGCACTGCCTCTCAGATGGAATCATCAGTAGAGGATTAAATTGTCAGTACTTTCAGACTTGCAGTCTTCCAATCAGAGCCAGCTCACAACAAGCAAGATGTTTGTCGAACAGTGCTAGCTACACCAGAAGAACCGCTACACCTTGTTGATACCTCTTCACAAACCTTTAGCTTTTAGAAGCTCTACTGAAAGAAATCTCTAGCTATAACTTAGCAGAGAAAATAATTAAACCAGAGTCTGGTTTAAATCTTTGGGGAATGGCAATCAGTATAATAATTAGTGTGTTGTTTGCTGTTAGTGATGTGACAGATTAGAAAGATTTTAACCAATATACACTGTCCATTAGTTATCATACAGAGCTTATCCTGATGCTTCCTTTGCCTTTAAGATAATGTCTGCCAGTTCACTACACATCTTACACATTGTGGTGTATTTCTGCAGCTTAAGACAAAGCTACGTTAAGGAGTCTTTGAATTTCCCCTCCTGCAACAAGAATCTTTTTTTAATTAAAATTATTTTAAATGTTCCAGCACTATTCTTATATTAAAATGTGAAAGAAAAGCTCTGGATAAATGTGAGGTTCCACAGGTCACTCTAGTACAAACAACTTATGTTATGTTTGAGCACAGCACTGAGACTAGGTTTGCAGTTTAAGCAATCTTTATATTATCAATATTGACACTGACAAGAGATGTGTGATATTTTGTGCAGTCTAATAAGGAAACTCTAGCTAGAACCAGTGCACAGCCGTGTGTAGGTGCAGGACAGAGCAGGACAGAGCAGGACAGTGGGAACTGCAGAGGGCGTGCAGGTGGCAACAGGGAGTAAAAAAGGACCCGGAGGAGGTGCAGCTGAAAACAGGGATGGAGAGAATGAGGGGTGACATAGTCTCCCACTAGCTCTGTCAAAACCATACACTCGGCTGCTGTTGCCGCTGATTGTCATTGCTGTTCAAACAAGGTCGACAGCTGCCACAAACATCTCTTGTTTTTAATGACGTGTTTCTTCACCTATGGGTGCACACACACACTTATGATATTGCTCAGATGTCGCCCGGCCGCCGTCCTTTTATGGCACCCTGTTATCTGTCTTTCCTGTGATAAGGCCGCGTCCGCGCTGATTGTGCCCTGTGCGCTCTGCAAAGTATGACAGCTCAATCATTCATCAAATCAAGATGGCCCTTGTTATGATGGAATACCTGTGTCCTCTGTCGTGGGCTGTCACGGCTTGTCACTCTGCCTTAGACGTTGAGCCTCAGCTGAACTGTCATCATCATCATCCAGAATATATCCTCTACACTTAAAAAAATGGCACTAAATCTAAAAAGATTTAAAAAAGACTATCTAAAAAGAGACACCAGCAATATAAATGTGGGCTCCACTGAAAGGTTTGTAGTGTGTCCAGAATGTGTACTCAGGCATTGTTAATTGGGAAAAAAATTACTTAAGGTGTTCAAAAATAATTATCAGTTACTACAGATAATATAACAGAGTACATGTAACTAATAGCTTAACTAACCACCTCTGGAAAGATACTTCTTTTAGTCAGGGATGAGCCTCTCACACAACATCAGTGGTCCATAATAAGCAGCAGTTCACTAAAACACACCAATCTCTCTTTTGTGCAGTTGAAGCTTGTCTTATGTATTTTTCCCTCAACATTATTGTAAAGCAAAGTAAAAAAAAAAATGCCTGCACTTTCTTGACAATCTGCTAAAGCTGATAATGATTCAAGGTAAAACAGAGTAGTTAGGCATTCAGGATTAGTGTATAGAATTGACACAGCTTGTTTTTTTGTCATCCTACACACATAACAACAATCGCTGTATCATCACAAGTGCACTCTCTGCCTCTGTCATGTTTCCTGCTGTTTTCCCTCTATTTCGGTCTGTCTCTGTCATTTCCTGTCTCCGCACATACACTCCTCCACAGCAGTTGCACATTATTGAGTGGTAACTAGGCAGCATCTAATTGCAATAATTGGAAGAATGTACCGAGCGGCCTGTTTGAACACCTGTTAGCACTGAATTTCTCTTGTGGCTACAGATTGTATGTGCCGTGCCACACAACATTTGGTGCGTGCATGTGAGTGTCTGTCTCCATGTGGGTGTACTCGCGTAATGTATGTATCTTCAGCTTTGAGATACCCTCCCCCCACACACAACCAGGCACAAGATAGGGTAAAAGGGGAGGGGGGTTATGTAAATAGGACATCCTGGCTGCGCTCCAGGTTCCGTTTTGACACCTCAGACCGAGCCAGAAGGAGACTGCCTGTCACTGACACATCCCAAGGCAATTCACCCACAATCACTTGGGACTAGGACAAAAATGAATAATCTGCATGGTACATTCTGGCCTTAACACTTCTCATGCTGTCATAACTAGTCTGCATTGAGCCCATTTGAATACTGTAGATATTGACAGTGGGAAAAAATACTTCTAAGAGAAAACCATCAGGGACCTAAAATGACGTGAGCTTGTTCCATGGTCTTTAAATTAAAATATTTAAAATTCTGTGTATCCTTGCTGCTGGGTTTGTTCACACACACAGCTGCCTAGCTTTGACACTCTTTCTGAACAATTATTTTGCCACAGCTTTAATAGAAAAAAGATTAATTTCAGGGATAACCCTAAAAAGTGAATTTATCCGTTCCCCTGAAGCAGCATTGGGATTACAATTAATTTTCAAACAGCTGTCATCTCTTCACTTTTAATTAATCTACAACACTAACTAACTGGGCTGTGTCCTCAATGCACAGCCAGCTGCATCGACCCTGTTGGGGTTTTTCGACATTGAACTGTTTTCATGTGATCCTAGAAAGCCCAAACAAGCTGCTGCTAATCCACAGGAGGTGCCGGTGCTCTGTGTCGCCAATATAAAGAACTTTCCCATTCTCATTTCAGTTTGCCTTAAAAAATGGATACCGAGTCTTGTGCAGATTACTAAAAACACTTAAGGGATGGAAAAACGAGGCTAAACTCATACTTTTTAGGCAGAGAATTCATTTTATAAGTATAAGCTAATGCTAGTTACACTGACACTTGACAATTGTGGGTGCGCATACCTGCTGCATGATGTGTTGCGTCGTTCAAGAGGTAAAACCTTAAAAAAAGGACAAAATTAGCGGACTTTTATTTATTCTCAACATGTTTGATTTATTAAAATAAAGTTGTTTTCTAAAACATACAAATCGATACACGTCCATCTTTCCCGCGGGTGTTTCGTGTTTTTAATAGTGTGAAGTGTCGGCTCTTACCTTTGATGTAGCCCGCGCGCCTCTGCTCCGTCACGCTGCGTGCCGCGGATGTAGAGCGTCTCTCAGGGAAGCGACGAAGAGGCAGCCTTTGGTTCACCGCCGCTCGCTCCTTTAAATAAGCCTCCACTGGTCCAATAGGAGGTCTCACAGCCTGATGGGACCTGACGTCACCCCGACCCCCACTCCATTTGTCAAGTAGCCTATAGACGCCACATTCATCTGTATTATTTCCTACACATAGAAAGAAAAAAAAAAAACAACAACGAAAGCTACAATTTGTTCAGTCAAAGGGGGTTCAGGCAGAAGCAGGTGAGTGCTACATTGCTACAGTGCACCATCTATAGCTATAGCCTGTCTTCAAATGGACTCACTTAACTTGTTTTGAACAACTCGGCTCTAATGCAAGATAATAACTGGCTGCACAATGTAAAACGTGCTGGTTGTTTTTGCGAAGGCTCCAAGTTTGATTTAGTAAGCACTAGCCATATTAAAAATTATAAATGACTTGTTGAGGTCATTGTGGGTGTGTGATACATTGATCAACATTTGTGGCGTGCACAGACCTCTTCAGGGGCAGGGGCGGCAGAACCTAAAAGGGCACAAAAAAATTAAAGGAAAAACTGTACTAATAATATTTCATTTCATAATTTAAAATTAATTTATATATATATATATATATATATATTTATATTATTGTGGAAGTGGTATAATAAACATGGATTATTTTTATAATAATAATAATAATAATAATAATAATAATAATAATTTACTTTAATTTAGACCTAGACCTACCTAAAGGTGCAGAGGCCTCCTGCTCACCACTGATCAACATATGTGCATGACATTTACAGTTGCATCTGTTTTGCTATGCTTTATACAAATTATACAAAAAAATGCTACATCTGTATTGTATTGTTCAATTACATGTACAAAGACATATGTTTCTGCATAATACAGTGACCCTGTCCACTCGTGAATGTCATCTCACTCTCGACAGCAGCAGCCCAAGAATAGGAGCCTGAACCAATAAAGACATCAAAATTATGTTGGATTTCATCTGAACTCCAGTCCTGCAGTAGATGACGACTATACATAATCTGTCACTGTGTCTCCCGGGCCGAGTGATGGCAGAAACACTAGAAAAGAGGTGTATTTTCACACACAAATGAGCAATTTGTAAAGCCATTGTGTGCTGTGTGCATCATTGTACTTACTAATTCCCCAGACTCAGAAACCATTGTGGCAAATGCTATTGTGTTGTCAAGTGCTTGTTTTTTGTTGTTTCTCTGGGTTTTGTGTTTTTTCGGGCAGCTTTTTATAAATGGGTCTTCATGCACACAAAAACTGAAAACGTTTTTTTTGTTGTTTTTTTACAGTGTTTCGGATGACTTTGAATGTAACCTACATTTGTTCGTGCTCCCTTTCACATACATCTAGGCCAAGTCCAAGCCTATTTATGTGAGACAGTCATAGTTTGATGTTGGAGTGAGGACAGTTAATCATAGCCTAACAAGCTCTCTTATAGTGTACAATGAACACGGCTTTCTATCCCCCACTGCTGGTTGTCCACATCTTTATTTCTTACAATTTACAATTGTAGGGCTTTTGGCATAACTATTTACATTTAATTATATCTCAGAGGGAAACCTTGTATCCTGCTGTTCTAGCCTCGCTCTTTTATACAATTATAAAAATACACCCAACGCTTAAAACTACATGCGTCTATCTCTTATGCGACATAAGAGATTTCTACACATTTTAGAAAAATTTTTAGAGAAAAATTAAATCCTGTTAAAACTGTGGAAGTGTAAATAAACACTGTACATTAAATTATACCAGCTCTTTTACTTATGCTAATACATTAATCATAATGCAGCTCAGAAACTTGATAAAGGCGTAATAAAACCTTTGCAAGATTATGCACTTAAGACAATAACAATTTTCAGGATTTAATTAAATATTCCACATTTTTCTGTGTGAAAATGTATTCCAATTTGAAACCTTAAAACTTTAAATTGCACCACTACTGTTGGTATTTCGGTTGTTTTAAGAAGAACAGGACTGTAAAAACCATTACATGACAACATATTTATTTATCACTCTCCAGTAGCCACACTACACTTTAGTAATGATATCATATACATATTTTTTTATATTTCTTTTTGAAGAATATTTGTATTTTTTATATTTTGAATATTTCTGAATATTAGAAATATTCAATCAATTTCAATCAATTTAATCTAAATTGTCTAAATTGATTGAAATTTAGATTTAGATTAAAAATATAAACATAAAAAGTTACAAAGAATGTAAGAAAGAATCTCTGAAACTGAGTCAAAACTATATGCTAAACTTTAGGAAAAAACAGTCCAATCAGTTTGGCAGAGTGTGTTTTTATAATTTTAATAAAACGAAGATTACACTTACAGACTCAAGTAGGTCCAAACACGGAAAAAACAAAAGACTTTACAAATGTGTTGATCTCCTTTAACAGAGGACACTGCATGCATGGCCACCACTACAGACCCCCACACAAAAAGCCCCTCCGAATCGTAAAATAATTGTAAAACGCAAGTAATGAAAGAATATATTTTTGTATTATCTTTCAAGTGCACTGTGGTAGTCTATTTAGTCCTCACTGCAGTCGGCAAGGACAAAGCAAGCAATTGTTAAAAAAATATATATATATTTTTTTCTATTTTCCACACAGGGAATGTGTGGCAATCTGGCTGCACCTGGCTGAAACTTTACATCTAGATAGGGACTAGTGCTGGATATTCTAACAAGTTTTTTAAATGATTATATTATTGCCATCATTATCAGTAGTACTGAAGGCTCATGACAACAACAAACTATACTAATACTATACAAATACTATCAGCAGATCGAGATGCCTGAAGTGTGTATGAGCAACTGATGGTGCTATTGAGGGTATGTTATAGTTATAGAGAAGAACTGTGTCAGAGTGTGGAGTTGTAGCAGTGGGACTGAGACCTGATGTGTGCCAACAGAGTCACATGTCGTCATGGTTACAGTTTTACGTTTAACCAGGAACTGTACCAGACACTGCCTGTGACATCATCAACGTAACTGTTTCCAGGATCAGACCCAGCACCTGATGCTCTCGCCATCAGATCAGTGTTTACGCAACAACTTAGACTACCCCTTCTTTCAGCTTTTGAACAACAGAGAGCAGCTAGTGGACATCTGAGATAAAGAACTCCTTCTTCATCTGCCATAAAACTGTGCAACCAATTAGTCTATGGCAGAAGAAATCTGAATCAACTTATTTGAAGAGACCTAACAACCGAATTAACTTTATAACCGATAAAGTTGAATTGAATTGAAGTAAATTGGATAGGCTAGCAGCAACAAAAGAAGTCAACAAATCATGACGTAAAAAAAATGAACACAAGTTGTCCCTCTTTCAATCCTCACTTTTATTGTATTGTTCACTAAGCCCTAGATACTTTTCAAGTGGTTTAAATGTTGAATGAAATACAAGTCTAATCGAACTCCCATGTTTCACACTGCAGACATAAACTTAGCCCAAAATCCAACCGCAGCAAAAATCAGACCCCTGACACTCCCACACAGGTTGTGCGCTGACAGTAGGGAAGCACTGATGTTTTTAACCAACCATGGGCCCCTCCCTGGCAGAGGAGCATTTGGTTACACGTGTGTAAAGAGCAGTGCAGGCGGCAGATGGCCCTATCAGTGTTGGGTAAACCAGCGGTCAGTGCAGCCGTGTTTGGCTTAACGGCCTTTAAGTAATTCATTGTGTTCACTGCGTACTAGCATCTGTCAACCCCCCCGGCCCTGGAGACACACACTCACTCACCTTTGGATAGAAGTATAAACATACATAAGCATTTGGTCACATGCACAAATGCACACACACACAGACACACAAGTTTGCAGTGGCCAGGGCGGACAGTGCAGGTGGCTGCAGGAGACGTCTTTGTTCCATGTGACCTGTTCTGATCAGATAACCACCACTGATCTGAGTTAATACTCACTAAGAACTCATTCACCTGCAAACGCAAATCCAGAGAAATGGAGACGATGAAGTAAGCTGACGTGCAGCTGCAGCTCGGCGGGGGGTCCGAAAAAAAACAAAATGATTATCATTATCTCATTATCTTTAGATAAAACTATAAATAAAATGTTTTGCATTACATCTACAATTCTCTCTTTAATTTGTACAGAATCTGTACCAAATATATAAGAAGCTATCTATCAGTTACATGCTGTGAAGAGCCCAGTCCCCAGTTTCTGAGCAAATCTAGGAGAGCCTCACTTGTATTTAGTAATTTTTTTATAATTTTTTTTAAACCTGCAGTCAATATGGACAATGTGACTTTTAATTGTGTGACATTGCAACAGAAAATATCACAGCTTCACAGGAAGTGAAGTTCTTTTTTATTCAGCAGTTGAGTGTTGCCTGGAAAAAAGAAATTGGAGACATCATTTACAAATTGTGGAAGAAAGATGAAGAAAGAAGAAACATGTAGCAGGATAGATAGATGAACAAAACCACATATACCATGTTCCTATCTTAGGCTGGAGGCTATTGTCACCAAAAACCTCAAAGCGCTCTCTTATCGTAAATGTAAAACAAGTGAAGGGGCTCTGAAAAAGCATTTTTGTATCAGAGCCGACCAGATGTTTTTATACACTGAAGTATGAAAGCTTGTCTGCAGCTTAAATTATTTGATTATCATTTCCAGTCATTACCACAAACAGGAGTGGTGGTCCCATCTGTCCCAGCAACAAATAATGACCACTGGATGTCAACACAAGAGTTTTAATGTTGAATAAAAATATGAAGTGCTTTTTGATTTTAATTTTCCCTTTTCCTGATATCCTCTAATCTTTCGGCATCACGCGATGAAGGCAACATGCCAACCAGTTTCTAGTGGCCCTGATGAACGCCACTTTTGCCATACTGCGGGAGGCACGGAAATGGATGCAGGGGTGGGATATTACTGTAACATGCGCAACATGTCAAAGTTAACAATACAACACGCCAGAGTTACTTTTATAAATACCATTTCCAAATACTGTCGGTGCCTGATGGACATGTTCTTAAAGCAGGGTTGTTTCCTTCAGCCAGCACTCTGCCAAAGGAATAATAACACAAAAGTGGCCATCACTCTGCTTTTCACCTCACACTCTCAAATGGCAGAAATTACAGGCCTGCTTTGGCTCTAGCTGTTGAGACGGGGCTCTAATGTGTACAGCGCTCAGTTCCCCACCAAGGCCATTGCCTCCGATAGAACCAGGAACATGAGAGGGGAGTGAAGCAAGTTTATGTGGCTCCTTTTTAAGCTCTTCCTTTCAGGACAGCTTCTTCTTCCTCGAGGGAGAAAAATTGCAGAATGATTGTGTCCCTGACTTCTTGTCTGGTGAGGCTAACCCAAGCTAAAAAGAGAGTTTGACCCTGTGGAACCAATGGCCTGTTCATGATCGCCATGACTGTCATGTCCCCAGTGCACTTACATTTTACTGATACTGTTTTTCAGCTCTTATAAAATAATTAATCAGCTAAGACATGAGATGTTGCCCAACCTTATGGCAGTGCAGACAATTACATTTTTCTATCACAAGGTAGATTTTCTGACGCTTATCCAAAAACAGTACATTGTAACATTTTTGAGCACAAACCATTTCTTGTAAATGGTTGCCACAGACGTCGAAGAAGAAGTCAAACTGAATCAATGTGCCATCAAAATACTTTACAAAAGACATTACATTAAACCAAAGTTAACAAAAAATTAAAACTGAAATTATTTCCATCATGTGAAAGTATTGCCAAAATTTATGCACTTTTCAATTTGCTTCCTTTTTCTATATTTGTGTTTTTCTTTTTTGTGCTGTATTTCTGTGTAAACATCATCAGCGCTGGAATATCAAACATTCCCAGTGAGATTGATTGTTGCTATCAATTAAGTGTTGAACCTTATTTTTTTTTTTATTATTTTATCAAATTGTTGTTGTTTTTTTTTTTTGCTTTTACCTGATACCAGGCCCGACAATAGACAGACAGAAGCCAGCGAGAGAGTAGAATGACAAATGACCCCAGCCAGAATCAAACCCATGTCTCCCAAGTCTCCACCAGGTGAGCCACACATCTTAAATCCTGGTAAATGTGTATCAGGAAGAAACTAATTCAACAAAAAAAACACTGACCAACCCCAAAAACTAGGACGACAGGTGTTTGAGAAAAATTGTCAAAATGTGAATTTTAGTTGCTCATGATAATTTTTAGAAAGGAATAGATAATTGAACACTTTCACAATACATAAATATGCATTCACACACATGCAAAAGCAAAAAAGAAAAGAAAAACAAGACACCCACGTACAAAGCTCACAGAAAATAAACATACAAGCTGTTGCATTTTCTCCGTCCCTTTTCCCCTGGTAACTCACATCTAAAATTATGCCTTACTTGAAGAAAATTGAAATTGAAAATGTGGAACATTTAGCAGGAGGGTTCCCTTATAACCAATTACAGACAAAAAAACAAACCAGGACATGGCCTCCCAAAGCTTAGGAGTTATTTTCAGCTGAAAACAAATAAAATAACAGAAGGAGGTAGAATATGTATCATTAATTAAGACTCGTGTTTTTATGTGAAAACTAATCAGGCTTACTAAAGAAATGAGTCATGCTCTGTTAGCTTCACTATTCTCATCCACTGCACCATTCAAGCATTCATTTTCTAGTGGCTCTCAAGGCTCGATGCCACTGAGCAGCTCATGTCAAAATGACGTTGTGTGGCTTGGTGTATATTTAACCTCTGAAGCTTTCTGGCACATATCTAAATGAGATTTGATGTGTATGGGCTCACAAATTAGCATAACATGTCTGTGTAGCAGCAGTTGTTGTCTCTTTTTCATGGCCTCGTCACACTTGGCCTGTGCCTCATGGTGTTATACACCAGCTGATGGTATAAATGTATTCTTAGTGCCATCAAAGGTCTGGAATCGCATAATGGTGGCTCACATTCATGGTGATACGCCACTTAATGTGCCTTTTACCAGAATGGGTTAGTCATTAACGCAGCTTTACGTTAAGTGGAGAAACTGCCGGGTTGTTGCAGATGGTTGAAAACCTGTCTTACAAAAGATTATTCAGTCTCACACTATAAGATATATATGCATATTCACACAACCTGTTTTAGCAGGTAAACAATTAGATATGTTACATATATATATATATATACACACACACAATATACTGAATATTCATTGTGTGTGTAACCTTAAAGTTGATTTTTAGGTTGGATTCAACTTTACAACTGTCCTCTTTTCCATTTATCCCTCTGTTCTTTCCTTGTCTTCTCTGCTTGTTTCTCTCCTTCTCTTCCTCCTTCTATCCCTCTTTCCCCTTGTGGCTAAGTCGACAATATCCCAGCAAACAGTTACACACAAATGACAACAAACAAAATGTTCTATTTTTGATTTGAACAACAAAACTAAAGTTTCAATAAAAGAAAATTTTGTAATTTTTCAATTTTAGATTAACCATTAAAAATGTATTAAACAACGATACACAGGTTAAGACTAGATAAACAGTTTAAAGCTGTGTTTTCATTTGTAAATGAAAAGAGGGGAAGCAATTTTATGTTTTTTCTTGAGCACAGAATCTTAAAGGTTTTATGATGAACTAATTTTTCTTTAAAAATTTACAATTAACCACAGTTTTTATGGTTTCCCTACTGCAGTGTTTGTTCTTAGAAAATAGACTGTCCTTGCTGGGCTACCGTAGCTATTCACACGCTCTCATCACACACCGGTAACATTTTAATCACCATCAAATTAACACAATATTGCATCAAATTAAAATGAATCCATTTGTACTTAATGTAAAATCCACAGAATAGTTGTTGAATATCCACTGAACTTGACTTAGGTTAGTCAGCTTGGCATCCATTTGCACAAGAGAAAAGGGTGTGGCAATCGCATCCTGTCCCTGCAGTCTCCCTGGTGGTGCAGACGGCCGGACCGGTCGAACATAATGCACCTGTGATCACTGTAATTTACCAAGGGAGAAAAAGCATTCACTGCCACAAAGACAAAAAAAAGTTCTGCTCCATAACGCTGATAGAGTTACAGTGTGGAAATGTCGTATTGGGCCGCGAAATGAGACTGGCTGGAAAAGTAAAAAAGCTTTTGCTAAATGCCAAATACAAAATGGTGGCGGAAATGGTAAAACAATGCAGTCCTATTTGCTGCACATGCTTTGAATAACCTTTTCAAAGTGCCTTTCATATAGGAGTTTTATCACGTCCAATTCGCTCTATACTTTGCAGCTGCCCTTTAATGCAAATGCTCTTTTAGAAATTTCTTTTTGTTATATAATGATCATAATAACAGCAATTGTAGACTTTTCTGCACTTAGTCAAGCTCCATTATTTACAGTCCGGCAACACTGCATTAGCTTCTCTCTTGGCTTTTTTACTCTTTATTATATTTTGTAAACATACATACAAGATGGTACTATAGTAGCATTTTTTTTACTTTTTTTGGGGGGAAAAACAGCAGTTTGAAGTTTCTAAGTCCTTTTTGGGGTTTGGCACAAGCATGCATTTAAGCAAAAAAAAAAAAAAAAAAAAACATGTGCTATTCCCCTGGAGAAGTAGACGGAACAAAAGGAAACAAAAAAACACCGTCCACTTTAGGCTAAAAAAAAAAGCACAGAAGGATGAAAAAATGATCTTAAATAAGCACTGTGTTCTTCTGGTAGATAGGGTAAAAAGTGTATAAAAACACTCCGACGCACACTCTCCACCTATTCCCTACTTCATGGGCTGATGCTAAAAGCTGAGGCGAGGGTCTTGTGTGGTGAACGCTTTATTAGAGACAAAATAAGACAAGAACAAGCAGAGGACGGCACAGAGAGACTATTTTTCTGGTGTGTGTGTGGATTACTGTCATGACACGCAAACACCTGCACATGCACGAGAATGCTGCCTGGGTGGGTACATAAACACATACAGTAAAGTACACATACAGTAGATGTCATAGCCAATCACACACACACACACACACACCTCACAGCCCAGGTTTAATCAGCCGTAGTTGAAAATGAAAATGCCATTAGATTTTAAAGTGGATAATTTCACATCTTTTCCACCATTCATTTCTTCATTTCTCTTTTTCAAACTCGCCTTTTATGCCCACTACATGTGCTTTTATGGAAAATTACAACATTTAAACTCTTTTGGTCAGGGATAATTGCACAAAGAACCATTAGCACTCTTCCAAGACCAGTGAGCAATTTGCTTTTTCTTTTCAATTCTATTCTTAATCTGTAGGAGCATGCATCATAAAAAGGGGATAATTATAATTTAATTATCTGTCTTGGAGGGGAGGCTAAAAGGCAGGTCAAGTTGTTTTGCAGTGCTGTCGTAAATAAATTGATTTAATTAAAGGAGCTAAACAAACAGGATGATATATACACAGTGTAGGTGCTGCAGCAAAAGAGGCTGCTGTTTTTTCCTGTCAATTTACTTGGAGCAATTATAATCATGTTCAAAGTTTGCAAGAGCCACATGGTCCTCACCTGCAAAGCCACCTACTGGTCAGCAAATTGGCACTTCACTAATGCCAGCATGTGTAAGTTTGGCTCATGTGCAGCCTGAATGATGGTTTCAGAAGAAAGCGCACTGTTATTGCCGCCTTAAGATTACATTGAAATGAAATGTTGCACTTCCCTTGGTTTCAGGTTGTTTGAGCCAAAAATACCTGCAGATAATTAGCAAAGACGTTTGTGAGAAACCATGTTTGAGACGTCTTATACCAACAGTTTAGATTTGATTTTTAAATAGTTAAAGCACTACCCTTCTTTACACTTATAACTTATTTTCAAATGTTGTCCACACATAGTACACTTCTGATTTGTTTTTACCAGGATAATTGCAATTAACTATTAATTATTCTCTGTAACACTTGTGTTTTAAAAGTATTACTTATAATGAATTAATAATAACCTCTGTAATCTAGTTCATCATTATGATTTTATCTCACTGTTGTGGATAAACTATTCATTTACCAATGTTTCATTTTATTATTTTGTGCTTTTTGTGATTTTGTTTTTTTTCTGCCCACACAAACTTTAAGGATGATCTTTTTCTGCACAATTACTTTTCCGAGCTGTTTATACAACATAAAATAGTCAACCGCAGTCCCTTTTACAAAATACAGAATTACAGAATAAGTGCAATAAAGTTTATGAATACTGCTACTGTATCTCTCCATCTAGAACTGCTTGCAATACCGCTTTCCTCCTGAGGACAATGTGGTGGCGCTGTTCAGAATGACGGTCCCTTTTCTCTGCAGCCCAGCGCTGGGACTTCTTCTGCTCTGTTTGCATGCTGCTCCACATCTATCCACAAACTACAACACTGGGATTTTAAGGTCTACTGTGGCTGTTTTTTTATTGTCAGTGAAGATTTAAAGCGTTTCCTTTGAGGCAGACACCATATTCGTGTGGCACAGTGAATATAATAAATTTAGCTTTTATCCCTCAAGAACGATTAATTTAGCCAGAGCCAGGAGCTAACTGGAAGTTGACCAGCTTGAGCCAAACTAAATGTGGCTTGCTAAAAGCTAAAGCTTGGTGGCAGAAAAGGCTTACGCCGTTGTCTTCTAACTGAGTAAGTTATACATTTTGTCACCTTTGCTTGTTGCTATTCCTTTGGTTATGAGCTTTTAAGATTTGTAGGCAGTTAATGATTTTGCATTAGACTCTTGCTTCCAACTTGTTAATGACACGTAAAGATTTGCATAGTACTAGGAATTTCTCTCAACCTCCAACCTGTGTGCCTCAGAGCCCTTAAGGCAGGTCAGGTTTAACACTGTAACATGATGCATTTGAATGTTACCACTCCTTTACTCAATGCAAAGTTGCCTCCTTTCTGTATTTATGGATCAGTGACTGTACTCGGCCTGTGTACACAGATTGTCCCCAGCGAAAATCATGTTGTTGAGTAGTAGTGCTTCACCTTTGAACTTTAACTACAGCAGCCTTTTTGACTGTATTCCCATCATTGATTCGCAGCATCCTATCATATACAATATTCAGTATTAGGGGTCGCGGGTGACTGGAGCCTATCCCAGCAGCTTAAATATACAATAACTGTCTATAATTATTTAATGGTCACATATAAGATTGAAAAGGGATACCATTATACCCTGTGGTCTGAGTTTGACCTATTTAGCCTACCTCAAATGTTAAAATTCACTTAAATTCATTTATATTCACCAAATTCACTAAATTCACTTATATTTAGTTAGGTAAGCAATCCTCACAGCAACAAGGTCCGGGGTTCGATGCCAGGGCAGGGCCTCTCTATGTTCTTCCCGTGTTTGCGTAGGTTTTCTCCGGGTGGTCTGATGTCTCCCACCCCTAAAGACATGTATAATAGTCCCCTCCACCCTTTATATTATTAAATAAAATTAAAAATAAAATCCTAAAATGCATTATTTTTTTGCCACCATTATTCCTATTTATTTAGTTTAATTCCTTTTTATCAATATCAATCAATGTTCATATATAAATAGTAATATTATTATTACTTTTATAATAATACTATTTCAGATAATATTATCTGTTATTATCTATTGCCACCTTTTGCCATCTCTACAATCAACATTGTAGAGATGGCATACTTATTTTTCTCTCACAACTTCACTTTTTCTCCAACAACTTCACTTTTTCTCCACAGGTGACAGGACTGGGCTTGTGATGTAGAGCTGTGTCATCGCACTTGCTGTGCTTTTCTGACATCTTACCAAGGAGTGATGGATAAGGACACACCAACGTTGAAGCCCAGGCGAATTCAGAATCAAAATGTGGTCTATCGCCTGGAGAGGAGGAGGGTCTGCTCTGGCCGACCGGGGGCTCATTGGTACAGAGTGCGCTGCTTTCACCAAAACCTGTTTCCTAACTTCACTGTGGTCAATGTGGAAAAGCCTCCGTGTTTCCTCAGGAAGTTTTCTCCTGACGGCCGCTGCTTTATTGCCTTCTCCTCTGACCAGACATCCCTAGAGGTTAAACAAGAGAGATATCTTGCTCTGTGCAGTTTTATATCTGTTTAGAGAAAGCTAATTCAAACCAGTTAAACCAGTTATCTTAGTTAATTCTTTTTTACCAGATCTACGAGTACCAGGGCTGCCAGGCGGCTCAGGATTTGCTCAAAGGTCAGGAGGGAGAGACACTACTGACGGCCAATGACCAGCGCTCCCTCAACATCCGCGGCCGCCTGTTTGAGCGCTTCTTCTCTCTGCTACATGTCACAAATGTGGCTTCAAACGGTGAACACCTCAACAGAGAGTGCAGCCTCTTCACAGATGACTGTCGCTACGTCATTGTCGGCTCTGCTGTGTATGTGCCGGAGGAGCCACCACCATATTTTTTTGAGGTGCAGTAACATCCACTATAGTACTGCCATCCTATTTTACTAACAAGACTGGTTTACCTTTTTCTAAAGTGTAAGGTTAAAGTTTATTATTACATACTCTGAACACAAAACAACTGCTGTATAAGGTGCTGAAATATGAAAAAAGACACTTTCACTTCAAACACAAATACCATAAAATCTTAAATATTTTCACAAATAAATACTACATAAAACAATACAACTGTAATGAGCCAGTAAAATTGGTGTGTTTTCTGTACCAATTTAAAACTCTCCTTGAGTGGTTTGTGCTGAGAAGGGGTCAACAGTTACAGTTTTGTCTGAGCTTGTTTTCAGTTTGTGGCGTTCTAAAAGCAGCCATGGACTCATGGCTTGTAAAGACAACAGCTCTACCACAGCAGGTGCAAACTAATATGCCAGTGTATTTTGGAACTTTATAAAGTAATTCATTCTTAATAAAATCCTGACACTTAAAGGAAGCCAGTGAAGATGAGCCCTCTGTCAAAGGGTTTTGGAATTTCAATAAGATAATGCAAATTTGTATTTTTATAATGTTTATGACCCCATTGGCTCTCCTGTCAGTAAACTAGTGCAGAGTGGGGTGGGTGTTTCCAGCTTGTCCCATTTTGATCCATGTTTTATCAGCGGTTTCTCTGTTTACTAAAAAATCTATGCCAAATGCCAAATCTCAGCAAAAGGAAAAACCTTAACATAATGAACTGATACAGTTAATTGAAAAGTGTACTTTCACTAAATCCCAGAACTAATTTTATGTTTTGATGGTGCAGAGTTCTAATAAAAAGTCTTGATGTACTTATTTAATCTGACTTTAATATTTCTATAGGTGTACCGCAACAATGAGTCAGTGACCCCCAACCCTCGCTCCCCTCTGGAAGACTACTCGCTGCACATTATTGACCTCCACACCGGGCGACTGTGTGACACGAGGTCCTTTAAGTGTGACAAGATCATTCTGTCGCACAACCAAGGACTTTACCTGTACAGAAACATCCTGGCAGTTCTGTCAGTGCAGCAGCAAACTATCCATGTTTTTCAGGTGAAAATGAACTCTTTAGAATATATCCACAGACCCTCGATTTTCAGATTTCAGGTATTTCCAAATATTTACTACACGGTATTTGATTGAACACTACAACGGTGCATTGGAGTCATTGTAGATGTAAAAAATAAAATACTTTAGAACAATAAAGTACTACAGAAAAAAAAATCTGTTATAACCAACAATTGTTTTAATATACAGTGGCCATATGTGCAGTTTGATGTTTTAATAAAACAAAATTTAAAAAAAATTCTGTCCCAGGTGACTCCAGAGGGGACCTTCTTGGATGTGCGGACCATTGGTCGATTTTGTTACGAGGATGACCTGCTGACTCTCTCTGCCGTTTACACTGAGGCTCAGGCGGAAAGTCAGCCAGGCTTCCCTCGCCTCTACACAGACAAAACCATCAACTCCCTCAAACATAGGCTGCTGGTCTATTTATGGAAGAGGGCTGAGCAGGACGGCAGCGCCACCGCCAAGAGGAGGTACATATTTTTTTCCCAAAAGCATTTATATTCTTTCTATGTTCTTTAGTTGTCAAGTTATGTTTACTAATGTACTTATATTAAATATCTGTTGGACTCCAACAGAAAATTGTCAACATGTCAATCAACTGATATGTCGGCTTTCACAGTGTTTTTTTACAGTATTTTTATGGGGAAGTTGTAAGGGGGTTACTGAAAACGGCAGGTAACAGATGGTCTGATAATTAAGCCTCATTATGCAAAAATGACACGAGAAACCTTTTCACACATCAGAGGACTATTTTATTAAAATCTTTAAAGACTGAAATCAGGGAACCAACTGAAAAGACATTGATTTAAAAATATATATATAAAAAAAGTTTTACAAAATCAGGTTTAGTTAGTAGCAGCCTCTTACATCCGCTGGACACATGGTTAGGTACTAGGTCACCAGAAAAGGGTGGCTGGTTTCAATGGGCTAGGTTGGCTAAGCCCCTCCTGTAATGTAGGTTTTTTAATGTATTGTTAAACATTTACTAGTTATGTTAACATAGAATTAATATCTATTCTATTTTGTGGAATATTATAGAACATAGTTTTGATGGCACCAGTATGTTTAACTTCCTAAAAAACAAGAAAATGAGGCTTGTGTTTTACAGTCCAAGCACAATGACAGCACAGCACCAATCATCTTCCTCATTTGGTGATTGACAGGTGTAGAGGCCCGCCCCTTGAATAACTGGCTATTGGGGCTAAATGTGTTCAGCCCAGAGACTTGAATGAAGTAACAGAATCAATGTGGCATTAACAGTGGTCACTCAGTAGGGCGCAGAGTGGGGGACTTTTTTTTTCTGATCTGGGCAATCAGTTTTTGGAACACACCATGTCAAAATAAGAGAGTTCCCGGATCCTGCCGGAACCACTGCCCAAATGTTGATTGTATTTATTAGCCCACCCATCAAAAATCACCACCACTGTCACCAAATGCAGCTCAGCTCATCTGTGTCACTGGGATCTCACTTCACCTGCTATAATGGCCTCCAGAAGCAAGGCTACAGTCCTAATGGGTGCAAGCGCCCCAAAACACACAAATAAAATAATTAAATATCAAAAAGAGGTTTTGTCCTTCATTTTGATATTTAATCATTTTATTTTTTAGGCATTTTTCAGCCTCAAATTTCTTCATACGGACACGCATGTAATTCAAATATTTAATTAAAAACCACAGCAAACATAATTTCTGCTGTGTGCACATTTTGTATTATCCACACCGTGTGCTTGGCTCTTGATTTAAATGTTTCTGTTGCTGACTGCTTCTCAGATTCTTCCAGTTTTTTGATCAGCTGAGACGGCTGCGGATGTGGAAGATGCAGCTGTTGGATGAGCATCACCTCTTCATTAAATACACCAGCGAAGATGTGGTCACACTCCGAGTCACCGACCCCTCGCAGGTACCGGCACTCTCACACACCCGCATCGAAATTCCTCCCTCTGCTCTCTTTGTTGCCTGTGTCTGAGCCCTTTGTTGCTGGCATGGTACGATAAGGATTCCTTTTGCAGGTCTCCAAGGACACCGTTTCTCCCACAAAAGGAACTCAGTCGTCAGCTCATTCATTGCAACAAGTAGATCTAATTAATGTTCATTTTAGCCACAGGAAAGCTCTGAGTATGTTAACAGCATTTGGCTATTTCCATTCGTCTAATTAGCAACATTATAGTGTCCGATAAACACAAATTAAATAGTAAAATATATTAATTAAAATAGCAGTTGGCTTCATTTTTGTCTGGCTTGAATTTTTAACTTCTAAAGTTTGTTCAGATTGCCTTATGGTAAAAGACACAAGAAATAGTCCCCTTTTCTTCTTCACACAGCCGTCATTCTTCGTGGTGTACAACATGGTGTCCACAGAGGTGTTGGCTGTCTTCGAAAACACATCTGACCAGCTCCTGGAGCTGTTTGAGAATTTCTGTGATCTGTTTAGAAACGCAACTCTGCACAGTCAAGCCGTACAGTTCCCTTGCTCAGCTTCTTCCAACAACTACGCCCGACAAGTGCAGAGAAGGTACTAAAGCCCTGTTTCCACACAGCAGTAGGGTTTGGTCAGGACAGATTTAGAAAAGCACTACATATAGCAATACAAACATTGGTGGTTTTTCACTTTTCTAAACTCCAAAAGAAAAACTTAAAATACTACTTTTTACAACACATTTTTTAAGATGACAAGTTCTGGTTATATTTAAGGCAAAAGGGATTCTGGATAAAGGGCTAAGATTTCAACAGCTATAGGATGTTTGGTTAATTAAAAAAGAAAGACTTGTATAGTGTAGAGTTGGTAGAAATGGGACGTAATTGTAAATATTTTAATTTTAAACAAATCTGTGTCAGAAAACCAGTGTGTGTGACTTATGACAGCTGGGTGATGGTGCTGCGTACTATTCTTTTAAATATTTCATTATGGAGTAGTATAGATGTGTAGTTTTGACCTAGGCAAGGTCAGGGGTTAGTTTCTGAAAGACAGAAAAAATGGCTCCACCAAATGTCAGAGAAGATTTGAAGGTGTGGGTTATGAAGGGAAGCAGATCTGCAGTGATTGCCTGGAGCACAAGGAAGCCATTTCAGGACTTAATCTGGCAAAAAAAGAGAGACATTAAGACAGTGAGCACAGCTCAAGGAGCTGTGATTTAATTTGCCCGTTAGACTCACAGGTATAGGTGACAGAATCCTTGCAGGGAGGTAAGAAAAGAGCAGAAAAAGAAGGGGAGAGGAAGGAGGAGGAAATAAAGCATAGTTTGAGCAAGGAAAAGAGCTTAGAATTGGATTTTAGAGTGGGGAAAATTGAGGTCGAAAAGAACGAGAGAAGAAATTGAAAGCTGGCAAATGCATTCAGCAAACCAGATTTTGTGCCTTGTGTAGCTGGCTAGCACAAGTCTAGTTCAAAGGTGAAGAGGACCACAGGCTCAGTAAAAAGAAAACGGCACATCTGCAAGAATGGAAACTGAAACACAAAACAAGTTCAAAGGACATCTGAAAACTACGCTTTGCTCTATAACTAGGAATCTTTTAGGATGGTTGTTTTTTTAAAGGTTTTCAAAGACAGCTTGTATATCAAAAGGTTTACTATAATTGACACAACTTTCACTTCTTTCTTTATAAAAAAAATGAGCGATTTTGAGAAGCTAAAAATAGGATTGTAAGAGTTGAGCGGTTTAACAGCAGCATGTAACATTAGTTTGACTCCTGACTTGTAAAGATGTCTTTTGTGTATTGGTCAGATTCAAAGACACCATAGTAAATGCCAAATACGGTGGCCATACTGAGGCAGTGCGTCGGCTGTTGGGTCAGCTGCCCATCAGCGCCCAGTCCTACAGCAGCAGTCCCTACCTTGACCTCTCACTATTCAGCTACGATGACAAGTGGGTGTCTGTGATGGAGCGGCCGAAGACCTGCGGAGACCACCCCATCAGGTATTATTCAGAAAGGGCAGTGCTCATTATTAGGGCTTAGGGCTGCCTTCAACTAATATTATTATCAATCTTTTAATCGATCACTGTTCTCAGTGAAAGTTAAATGACTAAGTCCTGACTAATCAATAAATAAAAAATTATCACATCACAATGATATAAAATATAATATATCTGTACAAATACACTTGGCATGTATAAAACACAAATATCACATTTTTTTTTGGTCATGTAATATATTTGTCGGTAATGATTGTGGATTAAGCTTTAATTCATAATCAAAATTTTATTTCCTGTAAACAACAGGTCTTACTGTCAAAGCTTAAGCCGGAGTTGCAGCTTATTTGTCCGACAGCATATTTGTTCTAGATTTTAAAATTGCATCACATTTTCACAATTGATAGTCTCTTGGAATTAAAGACGAAACGTCTTCACCTTGAAAACTGTGTCCAAATGCTGTTACTTCATACTTTTTTTTATTTTTTATCACATTTTACTGTAAAAAAAAATCTCCAATACTATCCTCTCTGCCTCTGCCTACAAGGTTTTATGCACGTGATTCTGGGCTATTGAAGTTTAAGATCCAGGCTGGCCTGCTGGGACGTCCTGTGAACCACGCTGTGCGACGCCTGGTGGCCTTTACATTCCATCCCTTTGAACCATTTGCCATCTCTGTCCAACGCACTAATGCCGAATATGTGGTCAACTTCCACATAAGACATGTGTGCGCGTGAGTGCAACACAAACCCAAACAAACCCATGGAAGTAAAATGCAGGCACATTGGCCCCTCATTGGCCCCTGTGTGCAGCTCAGAGTGACAAAACGACAAACATGGACATCAGGAGGCATTAAACAGTGTGTTGTGTTGGTGGCCCTGTTCTGCTCCAGAACAATCGTCCGTCCTCTTTCTACTTCCTGCTCTCGATGGAAACCACTGTTCTCTCCTCTTTGCCTTCCATCAAACAGTGGTCACTCTGCCTCCAGTTTCCTCCCTTCAGTGGCAAGGCACCAATTCTGTCTTTTCCTTTCGTCTCACCACTTTTCCTCCTCTTCCCCCCTTCCTTGGCAGAACAAAGAGGGAGCTGTAGGAAGGAGAGGCTGGAATAAGTGTAAATGGGGATGTAGAGAGAGTGATTGATGTGCAACGGAGGTGGGAGCTGCAGGTAGCCAGACCTCTCCAAAGGAGCCAAAGGTGCTTTCTTTTTTTTATCCATGCACTCAATGCTGAACCTTCAGAATGACTTCTGCATTTGGTCCAACACAAGCTCACTCAAAACTTTATTTTTTCCATAAAAAGAGAGAGAGAGAGAGATGATTTTAAATTGTACAGTTTTACACTTTTTAAAATGTAATTTAAGTTTATTCTAATAAAATCTGTTTACATTTTTAAAATAGTGTGTGGTTATTGTATGTGTATCTACTATCTGCACCCATTTGTTTGGCCTCTTGGAAATCTAACTTGAATTGACAGGGACAAAACTAATTCTTTGTACAGAACAGTAGCCACCTGGCCAAGCTAAGAGATAAACCAACAATGTGAACATACACCTACCTTACCTCTACATCTGTGTACACTTTTCCTTTTATCCAAGACAATGTGATCATAAACCTTAGTAAGCAAGGATGTTTTAACAAATTTAGTCTCAGGAGGTTACATGTTTGTAGGATTAAAACCATCACCATAGCTTCGTCGCTAACGTTATAAACCAAAAATGCTGAAGTGTAACTAGACACTTTGACCTGATGTTGCAGTTTATATCTTGAATTTACCTGCTCATGGGCAAAATATCTGTTAGTTAGACTTCATTTTCCCACCAAAGTATTGTTGAGACCCATATTAATCATTATGTAATGCTGCTGTCATGTTCAATAATGACATTATTGCTGCAACCTGCTCTGTGGCAGTATATTGGCTCATAATGTTGTTATTTCATACATATACTTAGTGTCTGTTGTGCAAATAAAACACTGGACATCTGTTCAGCACCAATGTGTTATCGCCACCACATGCAAATATAAACAAATCTAAAAAGAGATGTAAATGCAGTAACACCACAAAAGGTACTAATAGATGAGTGTAAACGGTGCATATGCATTATACAGAGACATAAAGGCAGAGGCACAGGGGCAGCTGTGAGGGGTCAGGGCAGTATGGAAAGCAGGTGCTTGGGGATTAAGTGTTCTCTTGCTCTGTGGTCGCACACTTAGGTGGGCCCGCCGAGGTGTGTGTGTGCCTGATGCAGGGCTTTAAAGCAAGGAAAAGGTGGTATTTACAGTTAAGAGAAGATAGAGCGATGAAATAATTGGCCAAGTGGTGATAGACAGGAGGTGTCACAACAGGAAGGTTTAGATGTGAAGACCAATGCAGAGTGACTGCGCTGTGCAGCTGCCTCCTTTTTCATTAAGTAAATACTATCTTGTAGATCAAGGCTTAAGGAGGCCATGTTATGTCAGTGTTATAATCGTGTGTTTGTGTAAACTGGTGTGCAGCAGCATGCTGTGATAATCGACTAATTACAGGAAGAGCAAGGCAGGCACAGCCAGACCTACATCTACTAGACCCCATTGTCTGCTGGCCTGTCTTTGCAGAAACAGCCCCTATAGAAAACCTTTTAGTGCAATCCACCTATAAAAACAGAGACTATTTTACTTATTAACAGAGAATATGTGATATATTTTTGACTGAATAAGTGTTAAATGAGGCCAAACACACTGATATGAGGGTCAGTCATTAAAATGGTTGCCCCACTCAGTTTGCTTTACAAAATAGAATACTTTTTTTTGTGAGCAAACTGTCTTCAGTACTCACAGCAGACGGGCCTTGAGGATATTTGTCAGGTTTTGTGGATTAGGTTGGTTGTCAGTATTGGATGTACTTCTCTTTGGGTAAATGGGATACAATTTATACAATTATTGATACAATTGATACAATTTATTTATTTATATAATTTATTTTTTTAATGAATTCTCAATGGATCCTTTTTTTCTATTACAAAGCAATGCGGAGGTTAAAGTATCTGTAAACCAGTGTTAGCTACAATATTGCTAGCAAAATAGCATCAAAGACATTGTGAGTGTGATTTTGTGAAAACACAACCTTTTACAACTTCTTTGCATTAAAACAAAGGAAATATGTAGTTATTTGATTGGTCCGGCCCACTTCAGATTAAATTAGGCTGGCCTAAAATGAATTTGACACCCATGCTCTATATTATGCCTTTAAATGAAATGCTAACTACAACAGAAACCTTGCAAAGAAGCATCACTTGCCTCTGAAATTTCAACCCATGGACTAAGACATTCTCTTTTGAAACTCTGTAATTTAAAGATTTACTTTTTTACAGTAACCATGGCCATGCTGATGCTTTTTCATTTCAATATTCAACAACAGCACTCCATATCTCAAGTGTTCCCAATATTATGCAGTTTCAAAGTAAGACACTGAATTAAAAAGATGTTGTATTTCTTCACTTTTCTTTCCCGGTTTCGTGGTGAAAACTGAAAGAGAAAATGATGAAGCTGCACTTACACTGGAGTCTCTAAAATGTAATTCACCTGATGCTTCTCGGCACAATAACAAATATGTAGCATCTGTTGTATTCCTAACAATCAGGTAAACCCAAAGGCTTCTTCCTGACCTTGGTTGCTACGGAAACATAACCTCTCTCTGCTTGGTAACCTAGTCTTTTCTAATTGCTGTTGTCCTGGCAACAGTGCAACGAATGTTATCCAGAAAAGGCCACAATTTTAAGTGTTTCCTGTTGCAGAGCAGAGCTGTCTCTCAACACAGACGGACATGTTTAACCAAAATGAGGGATTCACACTAAGGATAAAATAGTGAAATTATATTGTTTTTATTTTAAATATTAACTCAGAGATGTGTTAGGCCTATACATGATTAAACACAGCTACATAAAAAAGGGCCTGCTTTAAATTGACTCCAATTTAAGAAGCAACAGTTTCCAGTTTTAATCTTCATCTTTGTTCAAAGAAGACATATAGCATATTTTTACATTAAAACAAATAAACAGGCTAGTTAACTTGAGTTGGGAACAACTGAGGGTGAAATTGATTGACTTGCTAACTGTTCCTACATTTTAAATCTTGTTTTATGCATAACAGTGATTAATTCACACCAAAAAACAGAAACAACCATTTTTGATAATGTTCAAAGTTTAAGAAGCAAAGAAAAAACATGGTTGTAGCAAAGCTAAGTAAGCAATTAATGCTAACAAAGAAAAAACGGGATGGCTGCAAAGCTAGTTATTGCTAGCCATTAAAGTGGCACTACCAGATTTTATTTTTACCATCCCTGTCTCAGACTCCATTCACCCCCAACAGCAGCCAAGGAACCTCTGCTGCTTTTATTTTATAAAAAATTGAATAAAGAAAGGACCAGTACATTTTTTTCAAAATACTGATACATTACATTGGCATTTCTCACCACCTTGGAATTTTGTGTTAATGAATTATCAATATTTATACCCCTTTTCTCTGTATTTATTTATTTTTAACTCGTCACCCCTCAACAAGAGAGCACGTGATTGACCAAAGCTTCGGTTTCAGGACTGACAATTCTCATCTATTAAAGTCATTAATTAAATAAAAACCGAGATGAAATCTAAAGGCTTTTCTTTACGGATAATTCCTATGAAAATATACTATTAGGTGATTCCATTTTTATTTATTTTTTCACATACATTAAAAAAAGTCCTAATGCTACCCAGTGGCAGATATGACATTTCACTCTTGTGGGGACAGTAAACAAAAGAAATTGTGGTACTTTGAGAACGGCACAAACCTTTATTTAATTTTTGTCCTATATAACTGATTAGTATTTAACATTAATTTATTTACTTACGCTTTGTCTCGCTAGGGATCGCAGGTGACTGGAGCCATCCCAGCAACTTTGGGCCTGAGGCGGGGTACACCCTGGACAATGGACAGTTAACAGGGTAGTATTTAACATGAAATGTATAGTGTGTATAATCACTGAGCTAATAGAAGGCTCGATAAGATAAAACATCAGGAAAATCCATTTACAGCCAACTGGAAATAATCCTGTCACCAAAGCTATATTAAGTTCAGGTGTTTTGGTGCATTTCTTTTCTTTTGTCCAACTTTCTTTTGACTTGTGCATAACCAAAAACTATATACAGTGTATGCACATTCACCTCAGCATTGTTTTTAGCGGGTCAAAGGTTTTGACAAAAAGAGATTTTTCACACAGCATTCATTTTATTTTCAGATTGTAAACAGTATGAAAATGGCTTTGGTGAATGTGCCACGATAGTACAGATGGCTTTTAGCTTCATCATTAACATCCATTAACCTGCAGTACACAGGGCTGTTCAGGAGGCCTGTGGGTTAGAGAGCTGAATGTGTAATTGCCATAATCCACTCTATATCAGTCAGGGATCTGTTTAATGCCATCTCTCATCTCGTTTGTCATTTTCTGTTTGTTCTCCAGAACTCTTTGTGTTCTGGAGTCAAAATAATAAACATAATGACCTCCAGTCTTCAAATAGTTAATCAAGAGTGAACATGACTATCATCTCTGTAGCCAAAACGACATCACATCAAGTATTAGCCCAACGGAAAGTTGCCGTTCAAGAACCTTGCTTTTCGTATAACCCAAATCCAACAGCAGAATAGAATTGTTGTTCCAAATATTTAGAACCTATTTAATTTCTGAGATACAGTATTTAAGCCTCCCTTAAAGCAGAGCACAGAGGTGGGGCAGTGCTATAGACAAAAACACTTCATATAGATTTAGGCTAACGGCTGAAAAAGGTCACGATTATTTTTATTAGACAGTCATACAAAAGCTGAGCAGAATGTGCTCTAATGTTTGTCTGAGAATAGCCTCCATGTTTCATTTCACTGTTTTTTCTGGCCTTTTTTATTGGCCTCGTTTGATGCTGCTCTCACACGTGCACTGTGTAATTACTCTGACATTTCCAGGCTGTTATAGTTCGTTATAATAAGCAAAATGATGATTTCAAAATATGCAACTCCTGCACTGTGTAAAGTAAAGTAAGATTTTATAAGCTGCTTGTGCATTTGGAGGGTGTGTGAATAAAGGAGTGAGCACTAAAATTCTGGTGTGAACCCTGTGGTACCACTGACATAGACAGAGGTATTTCTTATTTATTTATTTAAACAGTTTCCGGCTTAATTTTTTCAGAGGTCCATTCCCAGAGTACACAGTGAACCATAGTCCAGACCAGAGTGCTGTTTATTATAAAAGAGGTAATTGTAAAAAAAAAAGACATATCAAAGTGCATTTGGTTCTAATCAACATCTTTACTGTCTGATTGAAATAAATTACTTGACTACATGTTTCAATCATTTGTATAATTTTAGGAAGTAGGCAGTTTTATTTATTTATCTTCCCCAAGAATAGGAAATATAATTTGACTAGCGATATTCATCTCTCTCCATAGAAACTGAATGTAAAAACCCACGTACACACAATGGCCCCCAGCCTCCACCTTTGGCCCTTTCATATCCCTCACCTGTTATTGTTATCGACCACACTTCTACAATAACGGTAACAGTGTCAACATTTCATATCGCACGGATTACCACTTCAGCCATCTGTACAGCTGATTGAGAGTGGCTCTGCACTTGTGGAGCCTCCTGGTGAGCTCTGTGAAATCACAGCCCCACCACCTAATGAGTGCAGGGAGCAGGTAAGGGCACGTCAACGTGGGGGGGAAGGGGCTAAATATTGACAACAAATATTTGATTGAGGGGCAGGGGTGTCCCCAGACTCAAACACGTGTACACACACTTGCTGTCTCATGTCAGAGTCTGTGGTGATACTGAAGTGTGGACGGTAGGTGTACACACCCACACACACTGAGCAGGGAGTGTGTGTCCTGAGGAGACACACAAGCACAGTCTATGCGCAGTGAGTGCAGACACACCCACAGGGACTAACACAAAACACTAATCACTGTAGGGGCCTACAACACACTCATAGTCCCCAGTCAGGTGGGTTTTGGAGGGACTCCACAGGAAAGGCATCACAGCAAGGGAAGACATAAAAAATATACCAATACATTGTTACTGAACATATATCGTTTCAGTAAAGGAAAAGGGTGGTCAATCAAAACAGCAACAGGGACTCCTGCCACAGATACGGTCAAAAACTGATTGCTGGACTATAGTGAGTGAGTGAGAGTGTTATTATTGAATGTAATTGTAAACCCGAGGCAGAAACATCATTGCAACAAGTGTATCTGAGATCTAAAAGTGTTCAAAAACATGCACAACAAAAAGCCCCCAAAATGAAATACCCAGCACCATGGTGACAGAACGGTACATCTTATAAAAAAGCAACAAACACATTAGTTCAGAGCTATTGTGTGTTTTCATGTGATGCCACACCTCTTGGGCTTTTTGAAAAAGCAACAAGTAAAAAATGCTGCAGACCATGTTTTAGTTTGAAAACACCTATGTTATGTTGTAGAGAGGATAGTCTAAAACAGAATATTGTATAAGCTATGACACAAAGTAAAGCAATACATCATCATTGGTGGACAGTAATTACTAATCATACTGCATAAACTTACCTTTAGTACACATAGCTCAGTCTCTAAAACACTCATTCAATTAAATAAAAGTTTATTTATAAAGCCCAGTATCACAATAACAATTGCCTCAAAGGGCTGAACAAAACAAAAGACACCAAATAGATGTGGTCTAGACAACATCCCTTCTCCTTAGACCCTCCATCAAGGTAAGGAAAAACTAAAAAAAACCCACCCGGGAAAAAAGAGGAGCTTAAGGGATAACCACAGAAGAAGGGATCCAGAACCCAGGACGGACAGGCCGTGCAATAGCTGTGTCTAAAGGAGTCATTGACAGATAGTCCATCATATGTACAAATGAATGAAAATGAATATGATAAAGGACAAGAGTCTCCGTCCTTTACACTGTATTCAAATTTAAATAAGACCAGCTATGTCCAGCTTGGGGTCTCAAGACTCTTATTGTCGTATAATTGGAGACAAGACAGAAAATATACAGCATCAATCAGTATATGACAATCAAAAAATTAAATAAACTAAAACGGAAGCAATAAGGTGTGTGACAAAGGCTGCAGCAGCAAACTGTTGACTCAAGGCCTCTGTAGTTCTGTCAAACTGGCAGCAACAGATCAGATGCTTCCATCTGCTGGACTAATATAGAAAATGCATCTTGAACTGCTCTTCATTAACAAAATAGTGACCTAGACTAATTTATAAAATGAGTGTTCTACAGGTGTACCCTGTTTACTTAGAGTTTATAATGAGCTCTTTTAATTTGATGATAAAATCCACAAGGCTATAACAACTTATTAGATTCTAGTGGCTACAATATAACTACTACATATAACACTTTGATATGGTTAATTAACTTTCCCAGACATTCTCCAATTGATTGTTGTTGCTTAAAAATCTTTCACCGCTCATTTAAGGAGCTTCTCCTGACACCTGAACAACAAGCTGGAGTTCTGCTTTGTTTGTTTTTAACCGAGACACCTTCTCCACTGCCTCAGCATTCACAAATGTTTTTTTTCAGTAATATTAAAACATGTTGTTGGTTTGGATCATTATAGCTGAAATTAAACAAAAAAGCATTTCATCACATCAATACAGACTTGAATGAGGTTTAACATCTGTTCTTTGATACCTTTACTCTAAACAAAATAATGTCAGACATCTAACAACAAAAAAATCTCTCTAGGATTTGATGCAGCCTTGAAATGTGACTGAAGCATTCCTGGGTCCTCCAGAAATATACTTGCAAAATACTGTTTTGTTACGTAAGTTATATTTCCAAGCTTCACAAGGACCTCACAGCTCTGTGAAATTACAAAATTGATACATAAAAGCAATAAGTGTGTAGCCCATTGATACAAATCTGTGTGAGGTAGTGGAGATACATGTATAACAACATGAACCATTCTCTACATGCGCTAATGGAGCTCTAGACGGATCACAAAGCCAGGGAAACTTCTTCCAGTGTTTTCAGAGAATACAATAAACACATACATCAGGATAACAGCAAAGTAGGTTAACTCTTGTAATCCATTAGTTTAGCTGCGTTTTAAGATGTGACCCTCAGTGTGACATTAGTCCTAAATTCAGAAGGAGGTGTGGGAATGTGTGTGACGTCAGAGGTCAGCTGACAGGTTTGTTTTGCTGGAGCCCGTCCTGCTAAAAACACAGCCAGTTGAAGGAAGCGACGACATCCAGTCCTCACCAAACTAGTTTTAACCGTAAGCGTACTTTCATTGTCGCTACAAAAAGTCTAAAATTTTTTTACACGTTTAAGGCTTTTAAAAAAATTGCATATTTTTCTTTTTGTATTTAATACCGTCGCTACCTCAGTTTGTTCTACTGCCAGCTGACTTTGACTTTGACGCAATATGCCTTCAGAGAAAACCTTCAAACAAAGAAGGACGTTTGGTAAGAGCTTTACGAGTCTGTTAGCTGATTTACACACGTCTTCTTGGTCTTCAGTTGTTTGTTCTAATGGAGATGTTTAGGTCTCTCGGAAGTGTACACGAGTTATTAATAAGGCAAGTGACACAGTGGACAAGCTCGCAACCTGCTTTATTTTAATGTGTTAAGTAGGCTGCTGTTTTCTCTGACTGAAATAGTGCCATAGGTTTTATATTTTTAATGTATGTCCAAAGCAGGGAAGAAAATAAAGTAACCTAGGCTATATACGTGTGCAGTGGGCCCTAATACCAAGAAGAGACTTCACAAAGGTGCTTAGTGTCAACAAATCCAAAATAGGTTCCTAATCTACATATTGTGTATTTTTCACGGACAGTTTCCACAATACACGAACAACGAAAGATACAAGAACACAAAAGGTCGCCTGAACTGTATTCGTCGAAAGCCTGTCTACCGTGTTTATTTGTAGGCCATCGGTGCTGTAGGAAAACAAAGTGGTGTCGAAATGCAGAGCAGAGGAGAGCTGCAGGATTGGGGGATGGGACAGTTTGTGAGGTTTAGAAAGGGTCACAAAGCGTTACTATGAGGCCTTAGGTAGCCCAGTTTGTTATTTTGAAACTCCATTCTTTTAATTAAAATTTTGCTTAGTCATTATCATATGCCTAGTGGTACATTGCTTATTGCCTACAGACCATATCGTCTACTGTACAAAAAGTTAAGATACAAGTCTCTGATGATTGTAGGTTTGATTGTAGGCTGTTTTATTCAAGGTGGGGTTAGTTTCTCTTTCCCTTTTCTTTTAGTCCTTAGTTGAAAGACAACAGTTTCTTTTATATCTCCCCAGTCTCTCCAGTACACTGACTTCCGGTCCAGTCGTCCCTGATTGGTTTAAAATTATTACACAACCAGCGCACGAGAGCGGCTAGACAGTCCATAGAAACATAAAATGGTTGTGCTATAAATATTGTTAAGTGAGTGAAATGGTTTTAACCAAACAATGAATGTTTGAATTGCTACAGACTTTCACAAGAGTATAAAAAAGTTTGTGACATGAGCAAATGAGTTTATTTCAACAATGAGTTGACATTGGAGGGCAAACATTTTGAATTTAACCCCTTTTACAGTTACTAACAACAACAATAGAAGAGTATCTGCTTTGATCCACGTGGGCCTATGATACAACCACAATAGTAAAGTGTTGATTTATCTTGAAAGCCACAATAACATTTTTACAGTGGCCAAAATATAAAGACATTTTACAGTATATGTGTGCCAAAGCTTGGTGCATTTCTGAAAACCAGTTTCAAATCAACATGTTTTAAAAAAGCCCATAATTAACTGGCTCATCAAAATGACTCATTAAACCACAAGGAAAATACTAGAACACATAATTCTGCTGCTGACTAATTCACATATATGACAGACGTGCAAAGAAATTTCCAGTGCCTTTCAGAATAGGTGCTTCCCTGTTTTTGTCATTTTAAACCTAATGACTCAAAGGCCATTTGTTGCTATACCTGGTCATGGCAAACACTCACAGTGTTAAGTGACTGTCACCCTGGGACAATAATTCATATTTTGTCATAAAAAGACTGTAAGATAAAGATTTTCTCTTGGTAGCAAAATTCAATCATTGGATTTTTTTCCTGTTTTTTTATGTTTTGTTTTGTTAGCATTTTAGTGGCAGGTCACAAGACAATAATAGATCAAATGACCAGCTTACATTGACACATGACATTGTGTTGTTGTGTTTAAAATACAGCAGCTAATCAGCCGTAAGTTCCTTTTTTTTGGGAGGAGGATGTAACTAAGATTTTGAAAAAGTTGAGTGTTTTGAAATGTGTGTTGTCACCATTCCCAAACCTCTCCACACTAATAAAGCAAGTAAGTGGGTCATAATTTTTCTCTCTAAACAGCTGATTACTGTGGAACAAAGTGCTTACACCATAAGTGGATTTGGGGAAAGCCCGTGTTTTCACCAGAGCCTCTATTTAGTCCACTAAGCTTTATTTGTTGTAAAGCTGTTTCTCAATTTATTTATTTACAAAGAAAAATAGTTGGGCTGTAACAGTTGGCAGTAATCTCTGTATGATAACGCTGCCACAAACCTGTTGACCAGACTTAAAAAAAATAAAATAAAACACCCTACAGAAGACAGATGCACATAACTTGTCTTTTACATCCAGTTAATGATGTTATTCAGTCTCATAGTACTAATATGTGCTAAAGCAAATCCTTTAAAAACATTATTATTACATTATTATAGCTATTACAACAAAGTAAGGTGGTACGGTAAGAAAGTGCAGTTGGTACACCTTCATTTCAAATGTTCTTAAGCTGATATATTGAATAGAAACAGCCCTTTTAGGTCTTCTTTTTTAAACTAACTGTGTTTGTTTGTTTTTCCCCTCTATCTACAGAACAAAGAGTAGAAGATGTCAGACTGATCCGGGAACAGCATCCCAACAAGATTCCTGTGAGTTCACACACAACACGTCTTTATGTTACTGCTGCACAATAAATATACAGGCTTACGTGCAGTGCTGCAAACAGGAAGTCTAAGTGGAGGAAAATGTAACCATGTTTCCTGTTTGTGCAGTGAAATACCTATTGAGATTTGACTCAGTCAAATATACATCAGTTTGCATGCAAACTTACAAAAAAAGGTGTAGGGAAATGTGTAATTTTAACTGGCCTCAAAGTTTGCAGTGTTTCTTTTGCATGTGCATGTGTCTATTGTCTCCTACCAACAGCAGGTAAACGCAGGGCATGTGTGTTAACCATCTGCTGTCAGTGGAGACATGTGGGGTATGTGCTTCCTGTCTGCTTGCCTGCGGCTGTAAAATGCCCTCTCATGTACTTAGGTGGAGCAGATGCACTGTCAGTGTAATGTGACTCTATGCAGGCAGGCTGTAGGGGAGGGGCAATAGAAGTGTTTATTACTGAAATACAGCACAGGTTCAGAGAATATTGTTGTCACTCTGACATCCATAGTCATAAACATAACTCCAAAGTACAATCAAGGTCAATTACAATGTGATTTTTACAATGTGAAACCGTGCTGTCTCTGATTTATATTATACTCAGACTTGTCTAAAGGCATCTTCAGAAGTTATAGTGTTTGAGTGATGTGTGTTCCTCTGCAGGTGATCATTGAGAGGTATGCTGGAGAGAAACAGCTGCCCATCCTGGACAAGACCAAGTTCCTGGTCCCAGACCATGTCAACATGAGTGAACTAATTAAGATTATCAGGTAAGCTTCTTTTTTCATTAAAACATGCACAGAATATACAGAACATCCCCCTCTTGCCAGTGCTGCCAGTGTTATTCCAATGTACAGATCTATGTTAGATTCTCTGTCCCGCTGCACTTAACAACTTAATGTTTTTATAATTTAACCCACCACCAGGAAAAGGCCATATCTGTTCTGTCCATTGTGCTTTCCTATCTTTGCTACTGCTTTTCAGCAGGTGCCAATCTGGCTTACTTATTTTGGAATTAGCTAAATCTGTTGATAGCATATTGGTTACCTTGTGCTGCAGCAGGATTCTCTCAAGACTGGACAATTTATTCAGGCACCAGCTATTTAATCATTTAAAGTACCTGACCTTTGCAAAATTTTCCTGTCCTTCTGGCAACTATTTCTTATTCCTCTGTTGTGTTCTACAAATCCAGGAGGCGCCTCCAGCTTAACTCCAACCAGGCTTTCTTTCTGCTCGTCAACGGCCACAGCATGGTCTCAGTGTCAGCTGCCATTTCGGAGGTTTACGAGCGCGAGCGGGACCAGGACGGCTTCCTGTACATGGTCTACGCCTCCCAGGAGACTTTTGGCAGTGCCACAGCCGCACATTGAACAGCCTTTTGACACATGGCCACCCATTGAACATTGATAGTTTTAGCTTCACCCACCCCAGGTTAAATTGTACCCGTGCCGACGTCTCATGCTCATGACAGTAGCCACAGGAGTTGATCAAAACAGCAGCGTTCAAATAGAGAAATCTAAAATCAGACTCAGGCCAACAGAGTGCTAGTGTCTCTGCTTCTTCATTGTCTCTGGTGTTTCTACAGACAGTTGTTTTTTCAGTGTTGAAGTCTTTTTATTTTATTGTACATATGTTTCATGTAGCAATATTACATTAAAAGAGTGTTGCTTCACTGCTTGTCCATATTAACCAATCATTAACCTTTTAGTTAAAGTTTGGAAACATTTTTGGTGTATTCTGGGGAGAAAGCTTGCCATTTTACCCAATCTACTTTTGCCAGAGAAAGATATAATGATTTATGCTAAATGTATCATTCCCTTTGGTGTTGTCACCTCCCGGCTTGTAGCCTGAGGCATCTTCACTGCAACACAAAGATATTAGGAAACTGCTTGATGATTGTAGTTTGCTCTGTTATGGCTTTGAATATAAATGTGTTCCAATGAGAGTGTTACCAAGTTTGGACACTACACTTAGAATGGTTTAAGTATGAATGCTGATAAGTATGGGTTTGTTTAAACATTTAATTTAATTGGTTTTATTGCTTTGTTTTGTATGCAACAGAGCAAGGGGTTTGTAAAATGGGGAAAGTTTAAGAACATGAAGACCACACCGACCATGTCAAATCATTTGTAGATGGTACAGACATTGTCACCTCCGCTCTTACTATCATCTTACTGGTATAACATCAGTGTTTTATCATTTTGGTTCTTTTATCTGTTGTGGCAATTTTTTTTTGATTGTATGTAAACAACAGACCAGTGTGTGGGTGACTGAGGGGCAGAGTGTTGTCCTAGTGCTGTCTATTCTTCAGTCTGCTCCTCTGTTTCACGCTCATATCCATAAACAGCAATATCATACAACCTCTTGTGTATTTATGTTGTTTTTGTAAACTATAATAAAGTAAAAAACACATTTGGATTTGCTTCTTCCTTTATATAAATGAGGAGTGCAATTTGCAAATATGTCCTTTTGGGAATTTCAATCTGTCCCATAAATACATGTTTGCTCAATGAAGCTGTTTAATTCTCTAAGTGTATTCAATGACTTTGTTCATTGGCAGAAACCATTTTGACAGTGACAGTGATCCAAACTTATTTTCTTTTTTCTTGACTGGACAAATGCAGTATTGCAACTGCATATTCAAGATAAATTGGACCAAGAAACATTCCTTTAAGGCACACAACATTTTTATTCCTCCAAAAATAATTTGCATGAAACAAAACAAACATGGGAAATATAAAACCTATCCAACAATACAATTTGATAATTCTAAACTGCATTATAGTAGATATCTGCAAACAAAAGCAAGTGCACACTATTAAGGCTTTAAGAGTCAGTGTAGGACTCAACTGTATGATGAAAAATCTTAGACCAGAATGGAACACACAAAATTGTAAATGGTGTGCATTTATATAGCGCGTTTTTATGCCCTTCTCGGGCACCCAAAGGATCATGCTTCCATTCACCTCATTCACACCTGGGGCAGACAGAGAGGGGGGGCTGCCATACACATAGCACTGACAGCCTTCTCTGACCTCCACCAAACTCACCTCTAGAATCACACACATTCATACACCAGCGCTGTGGCACTGGAGGCAAGGAGGGTTAAGTGTCTTGCCCAAGGACACAACAGCAGTATGAACTGTGGAGAGAGCGGAAATCAAACTGCCAACCTTCCTGTTATAGGACAACCGTTCTACCAACTGAGCCACTGCTGGAGGTGAATGTTTTAAAAGAACCATTGTGTTTCCTAGCAATTATGAAACTTAACATAAAAAAATATTCCTAGTTAACTGTGAAAGAGAAACTGAACTTGAGCTAAACAGGTCCATTTTGAAATACTCATCTGGTAAAAAAGCACTTTGTTTACTCATGATAATCCAGCAAACATTTTACATATAGAATAGAATGATCTATTTTAAATAAAAGTCCTGTGCTGTGCCCTCCAGGGGTACAGTTTCATCGGAAGGACTGTTAGTCCTCGTGTCGTTACCTCAGGGTCCCGCCCAACAGCTCACTTTGAAATACTTAAATACAACCCCACCATCTCTATCTAACTCTGTAGAGTCTTTTCCACTCAACATTTCAATGCTAATATATAAAAAGAGGCATGTCATTTCTACTGAAGAGACAACACAGTTAGTGTGTTGTAATACTTCTTTAACAGGACAGTTAAACCTGCTTTAATACAGGGGTCTTTCCGGGATTTTCAAACACGGGACAAATTTGCAGAGGTACGCAGGCCATTGACCAACAGCAGTCAAATAAGAACAGAGATTCAATTATCTGAAACTAAAGATGGTGGTGAGGTTGTGAACCTGATGGTTTCAGACTCAAACTTCCATTATGCCACTGGGGAATTTTTCCAATGATACACACATTATACAAGTTGCAACCTCATTTGGCACAAAAATGCATTTTAAACTCTGTGGTTATCATGTACAACAATTAACGCTCATTTGCAGTTACTTACATGTGTATAAGCTTTGATATGTAAAGCAGGAAACTTTGGGTACAGTCTGCAATATTCACAAAGAACATGAGGTACTGCTGAATCTATGTGCTGTCTACTATGATGCTGTCTCCTGGTTAATCTCCCGAGTCCTTGCTGTCACCATGAGGCATGTACTTTAGTCGAAACATTCCTGTTAAAGACAATACAAAATACAGGTCAGTTTAGAAAACATAAACTAGAAGGTCTTTGCTTGATGAAATATATTATTTAAATCACACAGGAAGATGTTTTGCTCAATAGTACAGTTTGGTAACCCTTGAACTGGACTGTGTTTCCCATAAATTGTCCCATTTCCATGATCTACACCTCCAACGAAAAGCAGAATTACCCGTTAATGCAACTTGACTTGTTACCCTTCACATTGTTTTCAGAGAGATACAAGTGTGACATAGTCAACCATATTGTTCCACTTGAAGGAAACTTAAAGATAATAACAATTACAAGAAAAACTGCAAATCAAAATTTGTGGCAAACAATTTTTTTTTATGAAATATGGCCACAGGATAAGATGAAAACGGTAATAAAACTATCCGTGTGTATTATATAGTATGGAAAGTATTGCACCTTGCATGGTTGAGTCCATGGGAGGCTGTTTGCAGTCTTCTGCCCTGTGCCCATTGGCACCGCAATTATAACACGACAAGTTCCCCGCCGCCTGCTTCTGTCCTCCATTTCCCAGCATGCCATGGTGGTGACTCTGCTGCTGGTCATGTGCGAGGAGACTGTGCCGGTAAACAGGCGGGACCATCATGGGGTAGGGGAAGGGCATGGCTCCATTTCCCGCTGAACTGGACGAGGCAATGAGAGGGCTGAGGTGGAGCAGGGGTCCAAGTGTAAAGAGGGACGGCCCAGGGGTGAACTGTTGAAGGTAACCGGTCGCCGTGTATCCCGGCAATGCTCCATAGGCGCCGCAGTTACCACGACAACCACATGAACTGCACACACACGCAGAAGGAACGTGGTCTGACGTCACACCCTCTAATGAGGTAGCAGCAGAAGGGGAAGAGCTAGACGTTGGGGGATAGTAGTTATTTCGGGGAATAGTCACCATAGGTACAAGTCCTGACTGAGAACTCTTGGAGGTGGGGCAAGAGGAGGCAAGGGGACATGAGTATGGTCCTGGTGCAGACGGTGGTGATGAGGACGACAGGTGAAAGTGAAGAGGGGGGTGGGACACATGATGGTGGCTGTTGGATGTGGACGTCAGACCTGAACTTGTCTCAACCATTAGTCCCATAGCGCCGCTAACAAGTCCACGACAGACAACAGAGTCCTGCTGTAGTCCAGGAGATGACCTGTCCACGCTGAGGCCAGGGAATAGGGTCTCCAGTCTTACCCCAACTGTGCCAAAACCCGCCCCGAAACCCACGGGTTTAGGCCTGTCGTCAGGGTGCAGCGGTGGAGGTCTGGGTTTACGCGGGGAAGTCATGATACGGGCAGGGTTTGAGAGCGGGGAGAGCGCGGTCTGTTGAGGGAAACTGGCCTGTGGGACATAGGGGGTCTGAGGAATGGTGAAAGGAGGGGGAGGAGGGTCTGTCTGGACGGGCAGAACCTGCGCCATGGGACGTGTGGAGCTGGTGGGACAGCTCAGGACAGAGTTCAGGACATAAAAACCTGACCGGTCCTTCTCTGGACTAGCACCGTGGGCATCTGGACCTGACACACCTGAACACAAACACAAGATGAGATGACAGCACCAGCACTGGCGGCCTCTGGATGGTTCAGAAAAGGTAATGCAGTGGGGCAAATTAGAGACATTTATATATTTATAATTTTTCTTAAATGTCCCAAAGTAATCATGGTTTGAAATACTGTAAAAGTGCTGACTGCCAAAGATGTCATAGCTATTTGTTAACTACAAAAAACTGGCCAGGGAACAGCATTATAAAAAAAGAAATGTTTTGCTGTCCTGTGTGAACTCACGTCTGTGAATGTCTCTGGTCCTGTCAAAGGTGGAGTCACAGCAGAGAGGGGTCCGAGGGGAGCAGGAGGAGCTGGAGTAACCTGAAGACGAGCTGCTGTCTGTGGACACAGGAGCGTGGTGGGGCACGGCCTCCACCTCCACTCGAAGCTCTCCTGTAGAACACATTTTTATTTTGTAAATTGGCATTGGCCCTTTATTTAGCATCAACAATAAATAATGTAAAATAAAAGTCACATAAAATTGCCTGTTATTCAAATAAAATTCTACTCTAAATGGAAGTGTTTTACCTGCACTGGGGGTTGGATGTGATGTGGGTCCCATGTGACTAGAAGGTGTCACTCTGGCGATGCCACTGCATGGCCTCTTTTCCATTTTCATCTCCCTGCTGTACACACACAGGTGTAGTAGTAAGTGATGTGGCTACATTTAAGGTTAGTTTTAAATGTGTTGGACCCAATAATATAAGAACTCTATGTTATTTGTTCACCTCTAGGTTCGCTACTCCCATTCCTTCTGATGGATCTTACTGAGTTCTCCAGCTTGACTCAAGTGGTTTATGGTGCTACATATTCATACTTCAGATCTAGCCCGCACCAGTTTTTTCTACTAATCTTAATTATTATAAGATTGAAAATAAATCAAAAATATGTGTGTAAATCAGCATGCAATATGATCTTAGTACACTTAACACTTAAAGAGCACCACACAGACAACAATATATATATACAAATAAAATGAAACCAAAAAGGCAATCAAAATAACAACAGGTAATTTAAAACTGATTAAAAACACCATGGTGAAGTTTTAGTGAGCTATAGTAAAGTGGGGGATATTTTTATTTATTTATTATAATAAAACAAATGTCTACAGAGTGTCTGTATGATGTGCGACTGTTCCAAATGATAAGGGGTGTTGTAGGCAAATGATCTGAAATATAGAAACAACATGTTTTTAAGTAATCCTTATATAACACCTTATTTAAACATTAGTGCTTCAGACATCACAGTAACCGTCTGAAATACATTCTGAATGCCACTAGAGGGGGTCAGAGTCATGTGCTTCATCTGCTCCTAAAAAGACGTCTTCATGGAAAAGCACTACAGGATCTTTCCGTGTGTGTTCCTGGTTTAAGCATGCACATACACGTGTTTCAGAGAGAGTTGTTGATATTGGGAATGGAAACTTGAATGATAACAGGTCCAGGATCACATCAGGAATGTTTCATGTCCATTGCTTGTAGTCTTTTTTGTGTTCTTGCATGTTTTTTGATAGTTATCTCTTCCTTAAGTACAACTTATCTCTCAGTTCTGGTTAACTATTGACACTCTTTAGTCTGGTAACACCTGCAGATCAGATTTTCTGTTAATTGTTAATAGGGCAGTATCTGCTAAATACTGAGCTCACAAACACAAGCCCTACCATCAGTGCAATAGGTCTCAGATTGACATGAATCACACACACGTTTACAAGTTAAACTCAACACAGTACTCAGAAAATAAGTTCACAAATAGAACTTAAGAGGAAGTTCTATTTGTGAGAGACATTTTTGGAGTCATTTTGTACACTAAAAACTTCCCAAGATTTTCTCCAGATGTTTGGCAGCCTTTAAGCACTTGAGAATGGAAAAGTATGAATGAGCATTTATGATTGGTAAACCTGTCATAAAGGGCACATGGTCCAAACTAAAACTGGATAACAATATTTGACTCTAGTTTCGAGTGAGTCACTGCTCGACTGTTTAGTTGTCCTTTTAGTAAGAAAAACAAACTCATGGACTACTTTAGGTTTTGTGGCTTCAACTAAAGTGTCCATTTAAGTTATATTTGGCTTTTTGTCTAATGCAAAAGTTTTACAAGGCTTACTGAAGGTGGAAAAGCTAATAGCTGAATTAAAGGCAGCATAAACAAGTTACACAACTAACGTATTATTACATTTGCATATTGTAGAGAGATAAATCCTCGAGTCACACTAAGCTCATTTTTAACAGCCACCAACCTTGTGTTTAGGTGTAGGCTATGCAAATAATTTCTAACGCCTAAAATATAATTTATGGGATCATTGGAACCATTGGGGTGAGAAATAAGATTTACGCAAATACTTACTCCACAGATTTATGCAGCTCCAGTTGAGTCTTGAGTTTCTTTTTGGCTCCCTGGGTGAGGTCATACTTGTTAAGATCCTCCTCTGTCAGTGCTAAGAACTGGAGGTTAAAGACAGAAAAAGTAAGGCAAGGCAAGAAATTAGTCAATTCACCTGTTTCCAAAAATGCAATAAAAATTAAAATGCAACTTAAACCTTGCAAGCAACAAAAGCAGCATTGTACATTTATGAAATATTTTTTAGTTTTGTTCTATTTGACTATTTGGCAACCATGGATTTGGATTGTCCCAGTTCCACTTTGTCAGTTACTATCTTTAACCACTAAATGATCTGACTATATTCAATTCATAAATACACAAATTTGTTATAAATATAATAATAAGACAGACAGCAAACCACACAATGACTTGACATCATTACTGTTACTGTTATACTGTTATATACTGTTATATTATTACTGTTACTGTTACAAATACATTTCAATGTCCTCCTTACCTCCTCCATAGTGAGCTGTTTAAAGACTGGGTAGTACTTGTGCAGCCGCAGCTTACGGAGCCAGTCCAGGATGCCGTTCTGCTCCGGAGTGTTGGCCTGGGACTGTGAGGGCGGCAAGGGATTGGACTGGGGACGAGATTGGGAATAGGAAAGGGAATGGGACTGGGAATAGCAGAGGGACTGGCACTGGGAGTAGGACAGGGACAAGGATTGGGAATGTTGCGAAAGCTGAGCGCTGGATTGACTGTTATGCGGCTGTAGGTGATGCTGGGATTGGGGGAATGAGTGAGGCTGAAGTAATGGACCGGGCTGGTTCTGTGCTGGGAGGTGAGTGGTGGGTTCACCTGCATTGGAATGAGGAAGAGGCACGGGGGAAAGCTTGGGGGAGTGCTGTGGAGGAGGAATGGGGTGTGGGGGAGGGAGGGAGGAGAGGGGGTGAGAAGGACGGGTCAGGACAGAGTTGTGCGTGCTGACCACTGGCTGGACACTGGCCACTCTGTAAACAGCCCTGAGAGAGTGAAGACAGGTGGCGATGTTAAACAAAAAGTCTGAATAAAACAAACAATAAATAGATTTAAACTCTCACCTGTTGACTCCCTTGTACTGCACCATAAAACCAGGATCTAAGTGAGGAAAAAACAAAAGCATACATGAGAAAACACACAAGCAGAACATGCAGACAAGACACAGATTGAAACTAATTTAATACAACCTTCTGTGATATGCACACGTTTGAAGTGCCATATAATAAAGGGTTCTCATTCTTTTCTGGTGATCATTTTTCATGATTTTATATGAGGTAATCTTTATGTCAAAAACACTAGAAAGGACAAAACAAGACTAAAGAAACTGCAAAAAAAAGAAAAAAAAAGACACAATACAAGTTTTAAAAAATATATTTTCCAACACTAAATTTATTTGGATTTGGACAATATAAGTTTTAATATATTTACAAATACATTTTTAATTGCATTTAAAGCATATGTCCTACTATCAGAAGTGCTATTACAGATTAAATGTTTGTGGAAATATGTTACAGGTAAGTGAGATACATTTTATTGTCCATTGCTCCCGGGGGTCTCCTGTCACTAAATACACACTGCACAGAAGACTATAAATATGCTGTCCGATGAAGTCACACTCATAGGATTAATGCCACTCACACTCATCAACATGAAGTCACAGGCTTCCCAACACAAACATGCCACACTGAATTCCTGGACCAAAATAGATCTTGCTGCTCTCTGTAACACCTCCACAACACAAACTGAACATCCACCCTGCAGTCTCACCTTCTCACCTGCTGGTCCTCTACCAAGACACGAGGCCTTTTCCTATTCATTACAATGTCTCACTTTAAAGCAAAAACCCAGCAAAGGAGTTCAAACAATGGTGGAGCAAATGAAAACTTGCAGCAGCCATATAGATGTTGGATTTATCAAAAGGTTAGGATTGTTGCCAGTTGCTTTTTCTTTATTGAATTTGAGGTAAATGAGGTGAACTGATAAAAATGTACAGTTTTTCTCACAGCACTCTATAGTTAAGGTGCTGGTTGACAACTCAACCAGCACTTTGACTACCATTGTGTGTGGCATTTAGGAAGAATTGAATAAACTATATTTAAATATTTTGGGCATTGTGTAAGGATGGCATGCCATGTTCACATTTCAAAAGGCACATGTGTAACAAACATAAGCAACTTTCTTTGCACTTGAAACAAAATACTTACTAGAGCTGGAGGTGAATGGAAACGTGGGGGCAACAGACGCTGTAGAAGGAGAGGAGGGCACTGGTGAGGGGAGGGGAGGGGAGGTTGGGCCTGTGGGGGAGAGAGGCCGGGTCGCTGTGAAGAACAACTGGACAATGTGGTGTTGGAGGATATGAGAGGGCAGCATACTCAGACACCTGGGTGGAGGAGGACAGTGGGAGATAGCTAGTCAGCTCTATAACAACATCAAGTGTGAAACAAGAGACAACAAGAGACAGCGAGACAAACAAGCTTCAACTTTAAGTTCCTTCACATTTTCTTATATAATAAATCAATGAGTGTCATTAAAGAAATAGCACCAGGATAATTAATACATTTTTAGAACATTTTTTACCAATAGATGGAGTCACAAGTTATTGATTTGTCCTATTTGCCCTAAGTCTTAATCAAACAGGAGGCTCTACTTGCTATATCACAAGTTATAACAACAAGGCATTGATACACCTATAACACATTGCTCCACTAAGTAGAGCAGGTTTAATACAAACCTTGGATCCATGGACTGGAACTTCTCTACACCTTCATCGGGAAGTGCTTGTGACAACTTTGAGGTAAAAAGACATTACATTATATCAAATCTCAAATGTACAAGGCAGTACATGTGTGATTATCAGCAGTGCTCCTGACCTGGGAAAGCATCTCTGTCACTTCTTGCTCAGTTCGGACAACAGAAGATACAAATCCGTCTGACCAGTGAGCCTGTGAAGAGTAAATTGATGCAGGAAGAGTCAGAAAAAAAAAGAAAAGAAAAGAAAATCTGTGTTTCATTGATGCAGGAAGTCAGAATAAAAAGAAAAGGAAATCTGTTTTATTTTGTATTGTAATTTTGCTTTACCTCAAACACAAGCTCAGTAGAGTCTTCAGGCTTGCGCGTGACTCCTCTCAGCACCACCCTCTCAATCACCACTAAAAACAACAAATTACAAATGATTAACAATGTTATACTGTATCTGTTCACATTCCACAACAAACAAAAAAACAAGTCTAATCTTGTCTCCACAGAACAGGATCAGTGTCTTGCTATGACAAATCAGAAAGATAATACAATAAATAACCACTCAGTGGTACTTCATTTACAGACTCACACTACAAACTCTTTAGTACGACAAATGGGCAGTATGAGTGTGTTTTTGCAAAACATCTATATCACTTAAATCTGGTCCTAAATTAATTCTTCCGATTTAATAACATAATAGGGTCTTCTTTTTGTGAACCTTCTCTCGTCTCATCTTTTCCTACTCCTCTGCCGTATAAATCTAGTCTGTTATTGTTTCTGTGAGAAAGACATGCCTCAGGCGTAGAGGCAGGTCTGGACTGCTCCACTCCCGTTACATCTGTGTCATTAGAGACAAACTATTGGTGAGCTGAAATTGTGGGAAAGTTATGTAGGTGTGCATGTGTTTAGACAGCTCCCAGACATTGATTTGGACACATTAGACTGGAGTAAACGCAGAGGCAAGCAGCTGAGGTGGGACCAGATGGACCAAGATTTTATACAAATCAAATCAAAAGAATAAAACCGTAACAAGAGAGGGGTGTTCTCACATATATCTCTCATCGCCTTGATGTGTGTCTGGACAGCAGCTGCATTGGGCTCAAAATGTCGCCTGCCACTCACACCAATCTAAAACCCCATAATGCTATCATGTAATTCAAGGACTATTGTACTTTCCATTGAATCTGTAGTAGACACTGTTTTCTGTACCTCTGTAATAATGACCCCAAAAAACATTAAAACGTAACAATTTTCTTTTACATAACAAACCTGTGTGTTCTGGGAGCACATTGCATTAGGACATGGGACAAGGAGTAGAGAGGATAGATTAGTATTTTATTATAGACATAGTAATGAGGCCAAGACAGATGCACAAATGAAAACAACCTTCAATGAAATCAACCCATAAATCCAGCCTGTACCACAAAACATGTCTTTTTCTTGTTTATATTTTTGAACTGAATTAAACTTAAGCATGTAAAGTGAGCCATTAGAACAACAATTATAAGACTGCTAGCTAGTTTGGTTTTCTCAAGCTTGAAATGTTTACTTTCAAAGATAGTTTTTAAAAGCTAGAGGTGTCTGCTGTGAACCATTCCAAGCTTTATTGAGATGGGTACAATGCCATCATTATGCTTCTCACTTCCATCTCAAGTCTCTTTTCCAAATATGGGAAAAATGTCTGAGTCCAGTGTAACATGCTATCACAATGTCACAAAGAGTGCATTGCATGAACTCGCTGCTTTTTTGTTTATTTTTAATCCTTGTCACTGAGATATGTAGACGCTTTGGCGATGCCTGCCCGAAAGAACCTTGAACATAAAACCATGTTCATCCTTAGGGTACATACAATGCAGACACACACCTAAGCCTTAGGGCTGCATTCTTTAAGCTTAGATGGAGAGTTCAGATGTGCCAGCATGCCACATCATGTTCTGTCGGGCCTAACTTTGTGTAGGCTTACATCAAAACATGTATGATATCTAAAGTTAAGAGGTGACACTGGACAGATTGACACCGTCGAATACTGACACTTCACTTCTGAGTCTTATAATACATTCATTACCCATTCATTGATTAATAAGCCATACTTTATTCACATTTTTAATTCTTGTTTGTTCCACAAGATTTTGAAGATGTGGTCCAGTTAACTCAAAGGATAAGCTACAAAGGCTCACTAAAGTGTAGTACCTTTTGCTGTTTTGCCCTGGTGGTTCTTAGCTGATGTTTGTGCCTCCTGGATGTGGACTGCAGGTTGAGCGGGAGGAAGATGAGGTGGAGGAGCGGCATCATGATGAGGGAGAGTGAGGTTCTGGCTGACGTCCTGGTCCCCTCTTCCATCAGGAACAGTGGTTACATCTCTGCTCAAAGTCTGAAAAACACAGAGGGACATGCAAAAAAATACATAGAGACATTAATGAGCTCTTTAAACATGTTGTGTAGTGACATCAAAAGCTCAAGGTAATGGATATGCTGTCAGTAATGATGGACAAAAAAACATTTTCTATTCCACTTTATGTCCATTAAAAATTAAAAACATGACATTTTGAAAAGGAAAGGATTTACTTTAGGTCTTAAGAAACCAAACTATTGCATAAAATGCCCCTGGGTGTTGTTTTCCTCTGAAATCTGGCATTTCTAAGTGAATATGTAAACAGTCCCATTAGTCAGGCTGAGAAAGAGTGCAGCAAATCATCCCTAATTTGTGTTGTTGAAGAGTTATTTTTGCCTTCAATGTATTCCTCTTTGGCTGGAAAAGGCATTTCCACTGAGTGCAAGTAAAACTCACATCTGCCAAAGACAACTTAGTGTAGGCTGTGTTTAGCATTTCCGGATATGAATCACTGTAATACAAACATAAATGAAACATAAAGTTCAATTCCATAACAATTCCTGAAGCTTTTGAACTAAGAAGTTTGTCTAGGGACTATTATAGACACAGCTAGACGTGATATACATGTAAAAGTAATTACATTTATGGAAAGAAATCTTTTGTGTCCAGCAAAATGAGTTATAGCCTGCTGCTCACACGTAACTCACACATGTTGCATGAGGCAAAGGATCTGAAAACAATTAAGTGTGCTGCTGCCACATCTGCATGAAACCCCCACTACCTGCCAACTGTCTGCACGCTGCAGTGGCAAGGATGGCCCTTTGTTGTCATAAAACATGACTCAAAAAACAAAAACAAACAATAAGTAAAGCAAAAACCCAAAACATGCAATATAAAACAAAAGAAAAGATCTGTCTCAACTCCAATGTTTTTAATAGGTCTTTAAACTCAACATTTAATAGGGTAATTATGCAAGTTGTTATAAAGGAAACGGATGTGGTCGACCACTGTATTCACTGTATTGATGGTTTTATTGTATTGTATAGTGGATGTTAAATGTCTATACTATTTTTTGGGGAAGTGACTTCAGCTGCTTTTTGTTAAAACAGACTTGTGCAAGTGACTCAACAGACAAAAGAGGCTGTGCTAATACTTGTGCAGTGCTTATCCTGCCAGAAGCATATGCTTGTCTCAAAGATTAAGCCATACAAGTCTAAGTACACACGGCCGGTACAGTGAAACTTCTCAGATTAGCAGGTTAGTTAGCTAGTAAACATGTTTAGGTTTACTGTGATTTTAAGCTTTTATGTTCTGTCAATGGCTGCAACTCCAATCTAATTCTGAATAGTGAACACTTTGCTGGACATGGTTATATTGTAATTACCAGCCAATCAGAAATTAGTACCACACAAGAGTACGCTGATAATAGTGACCATCATGCCTTGTGCCTACTGTTTAAGACTTTTCCATTATTAATTCAAGAACATGGCACCTGTACATTAAAAGCAAAAGTGGTCCAAGACATGCACATATAAAAATTAGTCTTTTAAAAAGGGCCCTTCTATTTTTTAAAACAAAAGCATTCAGGCCTGCATAATTTGTATGACTAGTGGCCAATCACCACTCAACCTACTATGGCAAATAAACATGTTTATCAGGTCAGTGCTTGACTTAACACTTGAGACGCTTGAGTATCAGTAATAACAGCATACTGACTTTTTCCATTTAAAAAACTGATAGGTAAGTGCAGTGCTGAAACAAAAATGTGACCTGTTTCATACTTTTTAGACCTCATTTTTAAAATGTTTATGAAGCGTTGAGCACTTCTTTCACTAATGACCAGGCGGGACCCCAGGGATCTCTTCTCTTACAAGAGATCAAGGCTCCACACAGCTCATGTAAAGCCTGCCTCAATAAAATATACTGTTGTAAATGTTTCTGCTTTTGGTGAGAGTAACTGAGCTAAAGGCTGCTGTGGAGCAAATAAAGTATGTGACTACTTCACAATGAAAGCCTGTCATTGCTTTTAGAGCACTGAGGGAAGGAAGGAGAGCCACAGAGAGCAAGCATTTACAGCTTCCTGGGGATTCACTGGAGACACACTCACTCACCACAGAGGGTTGATTTCAGCATACAGAAATGTGCTGACCTGCACTAAGCAGGAGCCAAGGGCAACAAAACACTAAATACAAACGCTCCTCTCTGAGCCGGGTACTTTCCCTTCACTGCTCGCATATGTTTAAACAGACTGAGCAGTCGCTCTGCATGTCTATGTGTGCTCCAGACATAGACAAGAATGAGGAAAGTCAGCAGAAATCAGACTTTTTTGCTTTTTATCATAGGTATCTTAGGCTTAAGGTATTGTAAGAGTGATATGGTTTAAAAAGTTTTGGGGTATTTTTACTTAACATAAAAAGGAAGCTAAAGAGGTCACGTGTACTGGACCACAGTGTTTAAATTTATCTGCTTTATACCCTTTATACACAGCAAGAACTCTTTAGCTCTATATTAACTTAAGACAGTACAGCATATGTTTGTCACAAAGTGAGGTAGCTGCTTAGTATTAGTACACTTAATATGTTCTTGTATATTAGGTTTTGTTTGCAACTTATTATATAATGTCATATAACGAAAGTCCTCTACCTATAACTCTTTATTGTCTTCAGTACTCTGTTGGAGCTGTCCAGGCAGTACTGTATCAGTGGGGTTTCTGGATTTAGAAGTATCTGCTTTTATGTAATCAAAATTATTTTTTTCAAATTATCAAACCAAGACTTTATGCAAGTTTTGCTTGGACCTAGAAAGAATGCTCCCTCATCTTCAACAACACTCCCTTGTAGTGTCTTAACAACTCTGTCATTAATATCAGTGTGAGCTCTGTATCTTTTTGTACAGACCTTGCCATACTAAAGAAGTACAGCTGTTCCAAACAAAGCTTGCAAGCTGCCTTTATCTCAAAACAACTCCAGATAAAATCATATCTTGAAAATGGCCTTTCAGCTTTGTGGGAGTTTTGTGATTGTGTCCATCTTTTTACTGTAATTAATTTTTCTGTATTGTTTGTCTGTAATAAATTAAACTTTTATTCTATGTAATCTAACGTTATATGTCTTGTTATTGCATGGTATGTGCTAGAGATTACAATGTGTTCTTTGAAGCACATGATGCTACATACCTTGTGCCAGCAGGTGCAATGTGTGGGGCAGGGCTGGCAGCCAGACATGGACAGGTAGTTGGCACTGGCATCGGGCATAGGGCAGCTAGCAGGGGACGGCGAGGCCTGAGATAGGAGCAAGCACTGGTTATCGTTCTGCTGAGGCTGAGTATAAGTGTCCGCAGCAGGACCTGTTCCTTGAGCTTCTCCAACTTCTCTGCTACTCACCTGCAATGCAACATTTTTGGGCTTGTTTCTAAAAAAGTAAACTATTACATTTTATATGCATTTTTATCCATGGAAAAATGTAGTACCTATTATTGACAGTAAAAAGAAGTGGACTGATCATATGTAGCACTCCTTCCTTTGAGATCATTGTATGTTCTTCTTTTGAAAATTAAATAGAATTTAAGTGATTTTAAACAACAATGTCAAAGTTACCATATTTGATTAAGCGTCACAGGGTCAACATTAGCTTTAACTAGCTCGATGGCCATATTAAAATTAAAAACAGTATGTTAACCTGAAGAAGATGGAGAAACAGCCTGCAGTGTGTTCACTGGCCTCCACCTGCTTTACTGCTCTGTCATCACACCTTCTCAGTGTGAGTCAGAGGATGATCAGTGAGTAGTGTTTGGAACATAAGCCGTAACACAAACACTACACTAAAGTTCAATTTGTGTCTACACCATCGAACACACATTTTATCTAGATTCCAGGCCAACAAGAAATGTTAGCATTTTTAATCATTAAACATAAATGGACAAAAGTGAATTATAGGGTACTTCACTGAAGGAAAAAGTTAAAGGTAAAGTGACTGAACAGAGCAAACTTTTTTCATTTACATAACTATCTATATCTTCTAGATACACATACTGTATGTATAATAGATAGAAGAGCTATGTTCTATCATGTGAAGTCTGATTTAGACATTGATGAGAACATAGTGATCCGCATAGCTTTCGCAATCTTTATAAATGTTCTTTTTGCTGCTGTACATTGTACTTATGGACTTTAAATTCGTATAATTGGTAGGGAGTTCTCTAAAAAATGTTTTTAGTGGATTTATTTATAATAAATCAATTGTTTTGGGTGCAATGTTACTAATATAATATGGTACTAATAATATAGTCTATACCCAGTTATACACAAATGTGTGCAATGACCCATAACTCAGAGCCACTCACCTGCAGGATGTCCTGGATCTGGCTCAGCTGCTGCCTCAGGACATGTTTCTGGTGGAAGCTGAAGGCCGGGTGGTTGGAGGCCATAGTGAACAACAGCAGGAACTGCTCCTCGGTCCTGCCATCATTTAATGCAAGGCCATAGTTGTTGATGACAGTGTCTATGTGTGTGAGAGTCCGGTACAAAACCCCTGCCGCCTCCCGGTTGTCTGAGCCTAAGAGGGCCAGAGACACCAGCAGTTTGCTCCGGACCACCTCGTCTGTGATGTTGGTGAGGCCGGACAGGTCAGTGGGGTTGTTGGCTTTGATCTCAGCGTCCCGGAGGGAGTGGTAGTCCTTGCGCGCCAAGTCCTCCAGACATGAGCCAAGGAAGCGCAGCTCAATGGGGACACAGAGGTCCAGCAGGCCGCACAAGAACTCCACTCTCTGGGCTGAGGTGAGGGTCGAGAACCAGCGGTAGACCCCCTCCCTCTGGATACAGCTCTGGCTCTCCACCATCCTCTACAGATGACCACAACACCAGCAAATGTCTGCTCTGAGGCTGGGCTCAAGTCAAATTCACGGTAATCCACACTGATAAACGACAATCATTTCAGGGGCTGAAGACTAGATTATGCACCTTATATCTTACACACCATAAAGGCATGTAAATATTCACTGACATAAACCCTTAATAATTAAACAAAAGTGCTTAAGTAATTAGTAATGTTAAATATTCTTCTACATCGACTCTTCTGGTTTTGCCAGTTTTACATTTTGTGTTATGTTTATATATATTTTGGATCCATGGGCCTTAAGTTTGACATGTGCACTCTATACCACACAAAAACAAGAGCAGGTCTCTAGTATCTCACAGTAACTCACTCTGCCACTCACTAGACTTGAACCACAGCTATGTAAAGTGAAGCCGTCCCTTTAGTTGGTGCAGTTATATCACGTCCAAGTCTCTTTCATCACCAAGGTGGTTGTTAGGTCTCGTAAAAAGTCCTCAGTTGTTGCAGATTAGAAGAAGGTTTGAACCACGCGCCGGAGTTCACAGGACTCAGAGTCACTTAGACTTGCTGCTGATCCGGTCAGAGCGTCTCCTGGCTGTCCGTCCAGTCCTCATGCTTTCAACCAACACCAACTCAACATTCAAGTTCAGACCGCTAGCTTAACTGCGCTGGAAAATTAAAAACAAAAGTAGCGTGGCGTAAGCTTCCACTAGAATAAACAATTTTTAACATGGCATGAGACGACGTCTATGGGGAAAATTCTCACCTGCAATGGCAGCGGAAAGTAGGCTCTTTGTCACTTAATGGGTTCGGTTTAAAATTCTGTGAAAGCCTCCAGCATTCTGCCATGAAATCGATAAAAAAAACAGCTGTGCGTTACATTATCCCAACTCTGTAGTAGGACCCGACCACCGTTCAGGGAATGTCTATTGTGATTGGCTGAGACTTCTGTCTGTGTTAAGTCCTCAGCGGTGATTGGTTGAAAGGAATATCTGCCGCTCTGCTTTTCCACATCTTTTTCTCATGTGCTCATACATATCTTAGCTAAGTTACTCGAGCTTTAAAGTGCCCAACACACGTTCACTAGGCGCTATAGACTATAGATTTGTGATAGTATAGGCCAGCCAGCATAGCATAATGCATAGACGGTGGAACAGCAAGGACTTTGTACAGACTTCATTTTTAGCAGTAGATTTGCATCTATTATGATGAGGCATCCATTTTCACTGCTTAAGCTTACTATAGAAAACTATATTTCACGTGCCATTTCTAATAATATAAAATGTATTTTTTATTAGAACAATAGACTATACAGCTGGGGAGTCTGTAAAGAAAGCTTTTAGTGTGTAGTTACTGTAGTTCATATGTAAGAACAGCAGATGGAGTCATGGTACCATACAGCAACACCTAATGCGCCTTAATGACGCTCCAATCATGAAACCTCTCAGAGAACAGTGATTAATGCAGTATAGCTCAATCACTGATTATCTTCCTAATTCAGATGTAATTGGTATAAAACGTATCACCGTTTGCTTGAAGATGTCTGGTAACTTACCACTATATTTTCTAGCTCTAACTGTTTCTTTTTAACGTAAAGTTTTCTCCCGTCTCTGAAAACGCTGGTCTCTAAAGATAAGCCCCGCCCCGCATTGCAAGCCCCGCCCTATTGACTGACGGAGATTCAGTTTAGGTTGCTATAGTTACCATACCCCTCCCATTTAACCAGTCTTGTGCCACTCCCTCTTTGCATCAATGATGATGCATAACACAGTGTCCAAACACAACAGAAAGCCTTAAAGATCGATACACAAGAGCCAGGAGTCAGTTTCTGTTAAACACTTTCATTATTTTCTCCACAAACTCAAAAACAAAACACAGTAATTCCCAGAAAAAGAAAGTAAGAAGGAAAGAAAGAGAAAAAAAAAGCGCCAAACTATAGGAAGAGAAAGAGGAGAGAGGTTGGCATGCTGAAGCATGCTGCAGACTAAAGGTGGCACAGGGCATTGTCACCAGGCTGAGGCTAAACTCAGCTTTTCAGCCTGGGACCAAAAGAAAAGATCGTGGATCTGGTTCCTGTGGCGCAGGCACATTTGACTGAACTCTTGTAATGTGGGGACACACCACAAATAAGCCTTCAGCCCAGCTGGAGTTCCAATCCTTAATTTGATCAGCGCTGTCAGGCAGAACAACAACCACTCACTGCCCTGGGAAGTTGTTACCGATGGCAACAAGCTTAACCATCTCGTTCCATTATGTGGAAGCAATGCACACACATGTTCACACACTGTTAAGCATTCATGTATCCACATGAAAACAAACACAGCTTCTGCTGCATGAGGAGACAGACACTGCACAAGAAGCTGTGGAAAACGCAGTAACCCCTACTCTTTGATGCACCACAGCACAGTGGTGTTACATCTTTACTAAGATGGTAACTTTTGCCAGCTTCACTAGCCCTGCTGTATCTCCTCTTCAGAAGCAGTATCTACTAAAACTTAATTTTGCATGTGATCATAAAGCTATTTTGCTTTTAGTATCCACGCAAAACTAAGACATAAGATATTAGTACATATGCATGCATTGTTGTACTTGTTTCAGTTTGTGCTACAAAAGCAAGACAGGTGGCAACAGATATTTTCATACATTTTGTAAGTACAGTATAAAATATGCTATTGTTGATTTCAGACTAAGTTTTAGAAGAAATGGTCAGAGAGAGAGTATAGCAGCATTCAAAACCCCACTACCAGTAAACAGGACTAGACTGAACAAAAGCTAACTTAGAAGCACAAGGGCAATAGGGACATACCCAGAGAATCCTGCCATTTGATGACCCCCATTCAAAAAGGTGAAACAAAAATACTTTACTGACCCTATGCATTAAAGGTTAGCAACAGCAAACTTTGCAACTAAGTAGACTTTTGTACTTCCCAAAATCTGACCGTATTTCAAACATTGTAACTTCTGCTTTCATAACTTAACAAGGCTTCATGCACTAGGTGACTTCACATTTTATTTATTCTCTCCCAGTAAACAGTAAATGGCTATATTAGGGCACTGATGTTCTCACTGTGATCTTTATTCCACTTGTCGAGCTTTGCCAAGGATCATTTTCCTTGAACTAACGCTGACTTAGAGTAGATGTGTGTGGAGGGGGGAGAGACGGGGAAGGGGGGTGCTCTTAGCCAACAAGAATAAGCAAGCTGAGCATGAACAGTGACTGTGTCCTCATGAGATGCTCTGGTAAAGTTCATGAACAGCGTGAAAGGCCACACACACAAACACACACATACCTCACGGAAAAAGGACATCACAGCTTGATGTACCCACGATCAACCATTTCATGTAAACTATGTCTATTATTCTTAGACACGATATCAGCTCTGCAGTATGAAACAGTTTGTGGCTGCAGTACAAGTTTTAAGTCCCACCTCCTTTTTTAATCCAATCAGATGAGCTGAAGAGAAAAAATATGCTGCCAGTATTTTATTTTTAAGTCTTTTGTGTTGATTTTTTCCTACTGCTGAGTACAAATTGGATGCTTTTATAAATGTTTACACTGACAAACATTCAGTGTGTCCTCATGTGTGTGCAGGCGACAGGGCACAGTAGGTTGTTTCAAATATAACCCAACACATCATATACCCACATTCTATCCCCACATACAGCTTTAAGCATCAGTAACAACACCTGGGCAGCTGGTGATTCCAAAAGGCAGGAACTGTAATAACAGGGACAGAAGTTTACAAAATAAATATTTCCATCAACATATTTTACATGAGATACTTTGTGTTTAAATAAATTATAGGTTACAAATCTGTCATAAACTATGATTTGAAGATGAAAAAATCTGTCTTGTCAGTCTTTTCTGCAGACAGTGGAAGAGGACATCTTGCTGTAATGCCAGCTGCATCTCTCAAGGCCTGATAATCAGACCGGTTCAATCCACTCAAGTGTCTTTGTGGACTTGTGAAGCTCTTAAGTCCGATTTCTGGACTGTATAAACTTCCATATAGTCCATATGGACTACTCTTCTTTCGGCTCTGCATTTTTGCACCTCTTTCCAGGCAATTGGACCATCAAGCCCGGGTTAGCCCTGACGATGGCCGGTCTAAGTCCCACTGGGGGCTGCAGAGTCTTCATAATACTTGAATGAACTGATAGTTGTTGTAGCATAGCTAGGCCAACTCCAAAAGCAGTGCTGTGTTTAAATAAAAAAGTGGATAAATAAAATAGCCACTCCGATGTTGAGCAGAATCACCATGACGACCAGGATAGAGCTGTAGGCCTGCGTGGGAGACACACAGAGAGAGAAAGTGTCAGTAAGGATAAACACCAGGCTTACAATCATAAAATTATAACATAAAAATGTTAAACAAATGTTTCAAACCCAACAAAATGGAAGTATTTTGTTGGTAGTAAAGTGACTATATCTATATTGTAAGAGGAAACTGTTGTAACTGGACATTTTAATACAACTATTGTATTTTGGATGTTAATAAGTTCACCTGAGCTGACTCAAAAACATAAAAATAATTGTAGAATTTTTGATATAAAACAACATCATTATTTATATGTTATTTACAACCATCTGAATTTTTCATGAAAAGCTGTATTCACCCAAAAATCCTTCTCAACTGCTCTTCTCTAACAGAGACTGTGTATTGTGACACTTCAGCAGATGCTTGCTGACAACTCAGGTCATGAGGGTGAAGGCCAGTCTTTTTAACCACCTGTCCACTGCAAGCACATCTAGAATACCATTATTCACGCTTAAGCAAAAAGTGAACCATTATGGATATGTGAATAACAAAGAGCAGTGTTCCTATACTCTTATGATATCATATGATGGGTATCTATTTATTTAAACAATAGCCGCAGTAGAAGTGGAAGATTTCACTGAAAGTGAATGTGTGCAAGGTGGATGTTGATCAACCCAGCAACAGTTTTAGCATAGATCAATGTCAGCGGATTGTAGGAAATTGTAGCCTTCTACTAGGTTCATTAGAACCTTAGAACTACATGGATGTAGGAGGAATAATTATAATGTAATAGTATTAACATAGGTACAGATGGTTTGACCTAACAAATACAACTAGAGAAAATAGTACCAACCTTTTATTGACCAAGGTTTAAATCTATACTGAAACATATATACAGTTTATTTATTTATATAACACAGATGGCCGCTGGAGTATTTGTGAAACATATGTATACTGGGTAAATTATAACAAAAATATTTTGGGGCAGACCTTGAATCTGAACAAAGTCCTATTAATAGCTCAATGAAACCAAAACAGTTTTATTATTATGTGGTAATTGTACACTGCAAATATATACTCAACTCAAATTAATATTAAAATACTGCAACCACATTTTAAAATACATGCTAATTTAACTTGTACTTAAACCGCCCAATGTATAATGACATTTACAGAAAAATGTAGGTTGAGCTTAACAGATCTAATCAGTTTATTAATTTTACATTAGAGCTTAGTTGATAATGAAAATGCAAGCTTGCTGTATGAGATGCATTTTGATTTTAATCGAGCTGAACTCACTGACAGTCTAGGAGGCACTGTACATATCTGTTTATATCTATGTATCTCAGAGACCACAGGGTTCCTATTGTGTCCCATTGTGTGCTCCGTGTGAGCATTTATCAAAGTGCCATAGTTTCGGTAAATGCTTTGAACCTGTCTTACACAAATCTCACTTGCTTCGCTGCAACTGCACACACACTCCACCAGCCCCCCCACCTCTCTTTGACACACACCCACCGATTGGCTGCTGCCGAAGCAAGGCATAAGCTGTTCCCTAGCAACAGACTGCTGATCCACCAATAGGGGTCCGTCTGTGAGAAAAGGGGTGGATGCCACTGTGCTGTTACTAAGGTGCAGGGAGGACCACTGGGGTTCTCTATCAAAAACAAAACAACTGAAAAACCAGCTCCACTCGTTGTGGACCAGTCAAAAGACACTGTAGTGAGCGAGGTGTGCACAGACTGGAGATAATGTTTACACACAAGAGCAGTGTGTTAAGGTCTGTGGGCTAATTACGGCCTGGTGCAGTTTTAATCTGACTGGGTCTGGGATGTTGGCCTGTTTAGCCAAAAAAAAAACAAGGTAAATAATAAACAAAACAAATGCAATGTGTTTAATTGTAAATGCAAAAATACACTACTTTGCTGACATAACATTATGTTGCTAATATTAAACAAGAAGGTAAAATAAATCATATTTTGGTAGAAAGTGCTAAGAAGAAAGAAATAAAAAAAAAAAGAAAAAAAAAGAAGATTTGAGAGGGGAACTATTTACAGCATTAAAACCAAAAATATTGGTTTAAAAATATGTGATATGGAAAGTCAATATATCGTGTAAATTTAAATGCTTGTCCAACTATTTGACCAATTTGAGTTTGAGATGGGTACAAAACATCACTGAAGCATTTAGTCTGGGCTTTTTACTGTATTTTCTGTTGGTTGTATTATCTAATGCTTATGGCTCAGGATTAACATGGCTGGGACTGTCCTCTAGCCAGAGTCAAGTCTTAGCCAAAAAATTATATTATGCGAGCATAATCCTCCTGCTTGCTCATAGTACAAAAAATGTTTCTTTATTTCACAAGGTTAACACCCCCCACCCCCCTTCTTCTCCCAGGATTATCTTAATATGTGGGATAACATTGTGTTATGTCACTGGGGATGGGATGTATCCTCATGACAGTGGGCAACAAATCCTTTTAGCCAAATCAATGCGTGGCAGCGACAGGACAGATATGACAAATTCACCACACAGAGGGAATTTCAAACCATGGAAGCAGTGCACTCATTGCTCTAGGCTAACACTAATTTAGAAAATGTGTCATTTGATGGTGATTTTATCAGGTTAAGTGATTATGGCAATTTATTGCAGCATGGTTTTGTTGTGCTTCATTAGTCACAGCAATCTGAACTTTCACGCATGTTGAGTTTCATATAGACGGTGTGTAAAATCAAGCTGAACATGAACATCTTGTCAGAAACAAAGCTCAAGAGCCAAACATAACAGCGAGAAAAAACATTTAGGAAACACTAACTAGGGACTGTAGGTCTAAGCCTGTGCTACTGGCCAGCATTAAACCAAACTTTGAGCAAGCCCAGATGTGAACACAGCATCTTCAAGAGTTGGGAAGCTCAGATGGTGGCGGTTATGTCTGACTCTATCTACACAAAAAGGATTACTTCACTTCTGAGCCCACCCTCGGGGCAGAATCTAAAAGATATTAGCCAATACATTAGTTACCCATTTGGTATCAGCACAGAACTACAGACTAAGATTGAGGTGATAGCTTAGTGTGTGTTGTTTGCCAATGAATCAAAAACAAGAGAAAAGCAGCTGAGTGTGTTTCTCCAGTGCAGCCGTGTTCCCCTGTGTGTTTGAACATTGGTACTTTGAAGCTAAACTAATGACAAAACTCATTACTGTGTCACTGATAGCACAATGATCAGATGCACTTGAACCATCCACAGTGAGGCAATAATTGTCAGTGATTGAAATAAACTGAGCAAAATTGCCCTTGTGAGATATGAGATAAAAAAAAACATGTCAGCATAATCAGCTTATGTAGCACATAATATGTATTTAAAGTTGTGAATATAATTTCAGGCATTGTCTATCACAATATAACTGGCAATGTCCCAATTGGGACTCTAATGTAAACATTGTATTTTAAGGTTCAGTGAACAGTAAAATAAAATTTATAAATGTCTTTACATACAAATAAAATAAATGTAAAAATGCATTAAAAGTTTGAAATTAGATTTTCATGAATTTGGTCAATCTTCCAATGTTCATTTTTGAAACGGTAATATCTAGACAAAAGATCCAAACCTTTCTTGCTCTAAAATGCAAGATAATATGGCTAATGTACAAATTGTGAGAAATGCATTTTGAAGAAGTAGTCAGATGTGCTGGCATTTCAAAAGAATATAGTCAAATTAGTATGAACCAAAACATTTTAATATTCCCTTTCTCAGCTTCATTATCAACTTACCGAGTTGCCCTTGCTCTGGGTGAGGCTGAGGCTGTCTGTGTCTGGCGTGATGGGGGAGGACCTCAGGGGTGGTGAGAGGGTGAGGTCCCTCCGTAGAGGCCGCGAGTCCATCTTGTCCCCTGTTCTTACACTGTCCTGCTTGGACTCTTTCCCCGTGTCCCGCCCGTCCCTCCCCTCCCTGGCTTCGCGGTTCTTATGCCTCTGCCGCTGGACCGTATGCGAACGGCCCTCATTTTGACCATGCCTGTCTTCCTGCTTATCATGGGGCTTGTGGGTAGTGGAGTCTCTGGGTTGTAAAGGTTTCATCTCCATTTCATAGTTGCTGATTTTCTCCTCGTCTTGTTCAAGTAGGCGACCACCCCTACGGCCCCCGGAAGTCCAAGACGCCGATGAAGATGACTCCACCCACCGCTCCTGTCGGGCTTGCCTGTGATTGGACGAGCCATGGTCTCGAGACTTGTGATTGGAGGAAGAGTGTTTGTGTCCATTGGTCCGGTTCACTCCACGTCCACTAACCCCACCGCCCTTTTCTTTGGATAGTGTCCCTTTCCGTTTGTCCTCGCTCCAGCTGTTAGCCCTGGTGTATTCCCCTGTTTTCCCGTTCTCCCCTCCCCCCTCTATCAACACCTGGATCTCCGTCTGCCCGTTACCCCCCTTGTCGGCCCGGTCTGTCCCCTCCTTAGCCCTGTCCCCGTGGTCCACAGCAGTCTGGCGGTGAAAGCGGGCACTTTTGCTGCGCTGCGATGGACGTGCGGGGGGAGGTGGGGTGTGTGGCGGGGAAGATGATGGCGGGCTGAGGTCGGGCGTTGCAGCGTCGTTGGAAGGGTCGTCTGAGCCGGCGCTCTTCACGTAGATGTCCGGGCTGTCAGCGGTGCCAGCGCTGCTCGACAGGCCCTCGCCCTCCATCTCACTGGACACCTGCCGCTTCGGACGCTGCACCTCCATCCCTGGAAATGGACCAAAGACAGTTAGGACGAGGCTGAGGGGGTAGAGGCCATTATCTGGACACTTGTCATTGTCACATAGTCAAGACAGAAAGTAAAACTGGGAGACATTTGAGAAGTATCTTCATTTTTCCCTCATGAAGTGAAACTGAACAGAGCTTATCAAAAAATCTCAAAAACTTAAAGGTAAGATTTGTAGGTTTTGGTCTCATTAGCAACTTCTGGAGTGCAAAAGTGAAGACTTTAGTGCCACCTTTTTATAGCATGTTAACAACACTGCAGGGACATCCTGTTGTCTGTCAACAGAAAAGAAATCATGTCTAAAAGTGGGGGACCAAAAAACAGCAACAAAATGTTCATTAGTTCACGCCCTAGACCTTTACGCTCATAAAAATTTACAAATGTGTTTCTCCAATAGTGCTCACTTTGTCCGCTGTCGGAAAATAAAGAAACTACAGTGACTTATTCCACTGGGTTTTTGGAGCTTTTTTTTCAAGAAACACAGATGCAAACTTACAAAATTTTCATGGGGTTAAACACTTTTTTCTTTTGTTTCACTGTATACGACACACACACAATGCAACTGAACAGAATGTAATAAAATGGTTAAGAGGAAACTCTCTTGACAAAGTAGTTTAGTACTTAAGTATAAAAAAGATTGTGCGTAAATGATTTGCATTTATTGCATGTATCTGTAAACGCATAAATAAAAAAGCATTGAAGCTTGTAAGACTATACTTTTTCATCAGGGTATGACAAAGACATCTGAATAGAAAAATGTGGGTGGAAAAGCCCATTAACTGTCAACTGAGTTTTTGTATGGGTGAGGACAGTCACTGTTATCATGAGATCAGAGAGGGTCCGTTTGGCTACCTGTGGTGTTTCACAGGTGACTGACACAGACTGCAATGCAAAGTCGGAGGGAGGTGGACAGTGACCTTTATAAAGCGCTGTGTGCTGGAGTTTATTCATGCATGTGTTCACACACATGGACATGGCCTCTCAGCTGGCTTTAGGTCAACATGCCACACATGGGGCCAGGTCGACATTGTAAATGAGAATTGCTTCTTAACTGACCTACCTGGTCAAATAAAAAATAAAATAAAATAAAATATGTAAGTTTGTAGTAAGTAGTTTGTGGGAGTGCTTATCTAAACATAAGTGGCCAGCTCTAGTCATAGATGGTATTAAGTATCTTTCTGTGTCCACATGCATAGGCTCTAACTTCCCTTTGGATATGCAAATCTACACCAGCCTTCAGAAGAAAACAAGAGACGTTTCTCTATTCACTAGTTGTTACTCTTTCTCTGCTCAGATATTATGTACAGACAACATCACAACACTGACTCACTCACATTTAACAATGCTGATGTAAATAAAGCACTGAAATATGAAGGGCCACCTCTGTGAGTGGTGCTTTGGCTGGATAGCACTAGCGTGAATGATTTGAGAGGTATTGTATGTATGGGTGAGGGCTCACCGTTTCCTGGGTGCTGGAATGAAGGGGAGAATTGTTTGGCAATGACTCTGGCCATACGACTCTCCTCTTGCGCTTTCTGAGCTGCTCCTACTGCCGCCTCTGCTTTACCCTGTGCATGCGCCGTCCTGACACACACCAGACAGAAAAAAAAATATTTTAGTCATCAAATAAAATATGAAAAAAAAAGTTACATCATCAGACTGAAAAATTATATTGCAGTGGTGACTAAAAGAAACACACTAAAAGTACAGAAGCTCGAGGAAGATACAAAGTTTTAAGTATAGATCTATGTGACCTTTTGAACAATAGAAGTGCCTACTGGGCACCACAATATTTCAGTTTTTTACACTTGCAGTACAGAGAAATAATTCTTACAGCCCAACAAGTAACTTTCTGATTGCGTCTATCTGCTGCCTCTTTGGTGTGCTTCGACAGAGTCTCCTGTTGTATGTTTACTATTAATTGAGAACTGAGATATTTTCAGTCCGAAACACCATAAACTCCCATTCAATTCTTTTAAAGTAACTGTCCCCAGAAGCACTCACAGACCAGTATTTGAGAAATGACATTGTACACGGCAGCCTTGTTCAGTTGTTTCAACTCCTTACATGAGTTGTTACTGTTGATGGTGTCATTATAACTCAGACACCAACAACAGCACTGTATACTGTTTTACATGATGTCTCAGCCAGAAGCAATGGAACAACAATGACACGGATACAGCAGAGTGAGCCATTCATCTGTTCATAATGAGAAGATTATTCATTTTACATCTCCTCCGTCTTTGTAACTACACTATTACTGTGTCCCCTGGCTCTTTATATCATAGACTTCTATTGTAACTACCCTCACACCAGTCTTCATCTAATTGCTTCTTTATCCCACTACACTTTTATCTGCTTCAGACATCTTGTGTCTTTTTAATTTTGATTTAAATAAATATTTTTGCTTCAATCTTTGGCATAATGCTCTCACCCCCTCCCTTCTCTCGCTCTCTGGGCAGTAACAGTCTTGATGCAGTGTTGCATGTCAATGCTTATTGATTTTTTCCTCTGTGCCTTGGTGGTTCTCTCTGTTTGTCTCTGCACTCTGCCAGCACTGCTATGGCAGGTTAGGCCAATAGTGTTCTTAATGCCTCAGTGTGCCAGTGGAGGTCTGCTGCTGGTGGGAGGAAAGAAATGGGGAGAGGAGAACCACACTATTATCCAAATTTAATGCATCTACAGAACAAAGAAATAAGACAAGTGGGAAAATGATGTAACTTTTATCAGGCAGATGTGCACCAGTTTACGGCTTTGTAGCAGATGAGGTTGTAACACAGTTAAACTGTGCTTATTAAGGTCTGTTTTTGGGAGCTAAGCAGAGAAGGGGAGGAGGGTGCCACCACTTACATATACATTCTAGAGGAACAGTCCGACTGGTGACACGGAGGAGTTGGACAGTGCTAAAAAAGATATGGCAAACATGTTCAGATTTTACTGTACAATATTCACATGATGCAAACCTGAGGCTAATCTCCTGCTACAATATTGTTCATCTCCTCTTAATTTGACACACGCTGCCTCTCCTCTCACCTTACACAAACTTCCTTTCTGTCCCCTACATGTCGTTCCTGAGAACAACCCGTTTCTGAATGAATCAACGGACCCAGAGAGAAGAGCGGCCTGTTAAAAAAGGGGAGGGTTTGATTATACAACACAACATCCTGTCCAAAAGCAAAACCTATAAAAGAGTTCCAGATGGAGGGCAAGAAGGAGGGATGGAGGAGGAAGGTGAGTGTGTGGCGAACAATGGACTCAGCAGTGGCTGTAGTAAGGATAACACAGAAGTGAGGGTAGGCTCCAAGAGGCTGTCATCAAATGGATTGAAATAGAAAGTCAGTTTTAATTCTGGTCACATTGCTTTGAGATTTAGAGCCAAATAATCAGGCCAATTAACTGTCACATTACTCGTGTGTGGGTGCTGGCATTGCCGCTAGTTTCCAAACTTGTTTTTATTTATTGTATATAGACAGACTGCTCTAGTTAGTCTTTTTTTTACTAAACCATCAAATGTCTTGCAATATTGCTTCACGAAGCATTAATTTTTTCGCTGGTCACTAGCAACTTACTGTGGCCTATAAACTGGTGGAAATCTCAAAAGAATAGCTTCAAAGATTTTTGAATAAAGCATCAAGTAACCCCACATTTTCTCGACTTGCTTTTACTGTAGTGTAGCCAGTTGATTCAGCCTTTTTTTTTTTTACTGTAATGTTATTCATGACCTGATGGAGCCACCTGTTTGTAGCAGATAAACACAGTGGTGACTCAGTGTGGATATGGAATCTGGAGCAATGTCTTTACCTGGTTTCATCATCCGGCCCGAAGCCCACTGAACATTAGCAGACTTACTTGAGTGATGCAAACCGGAAAGCTCATGTTCATGTATGAATCATGCATCTCATCCTCCTCAGCTGCTGGATTAATGCTGGAGACAATGGAGGTGCTTAGAGAGCCCTCGATCAGATTAGAGAGTGGCACTTCCTTAACACCGTCTCTGTCTTTTTTGTACTAATTGGAGAAAACCCAACCCAACCTCAGTCCACCCCTCTTTTACTGTTTATGCTTCAACCTAAAACTAATGCCTGGTCAAATGAAGATGAAATGTGTAAAAAATGGCCCGAGATGCAGTTTTCAATGATTATCAGATCCTGTGCTACACCTCTCAGTCTCTCTTGGTTTTCCACAAGGAAATACCCACAGTTCTGGGACAGAGCAGCTATCCTGTAACCCAGGTGTAAATCTGGGTTACATTTTCTGTAAGCATTTTAGAGTCAAAGCTGCTGAGAGCCAGAACTCCACCAACAGAAACATAAGTGTTTGGCACTGAGAGAAGCTACATGCAAAATTTTGGGTCAAAGTTTTACAAATGCAACATTATGTGTTTAAAAAAGTTACTACCAGAACAATATCCCTGTGGCACCTAAGCATTGGGTTGTATTTTTAATGTGCTGCTGGCCTCAGAGTCCTGATGATAGTTTACACATGGAGTTTGTTCAGAGAAGAGCTGCTTTAGGCATTCATCAAGTAGCATCCTACTTTAAACAAGGCCAAACTGTCCCTCCCGAAAATAATACAAGGCCTCTTCTGTGAACAAGCTCCTGCCCTCTTAAATATTAGCAGTGTGCATGATGTGTGAGAATATATACTGCTGTAGCTTGCACAAGGACACAGTAATTATTCTAGTAGCAGCAGTTTAATACAGTTTATAAGGGCATTAGAAATCACACACACATTTGACTTTTTATATTTGTGACTCAGACTATTGACGTTTTATTTCAAATGGATAAAATAAATTCAAGAAACAAAAAAATAATAATAAAAACAAATCCTGAAATACTTTTAATGGCAGAATTAACAGTATATAAAAGGTGAATCCAGTGGCTACTTCCAACTAGAATATCTTGGTAACAGAGTGTCTTTGCCACATGTTGGAACAACAGAATGAAAGTCATATATAGTAATAAATTACTGTTTCAAAATAAAAAAACTCTTTAAATTTCAACCACGTACAGACATTTTTTGTTTGTTTTTATGTGTGTGACTTGAGAGTTTGCTGCTTAAGGTAAGCTGCAGCAGTTTTCCCAGTGCCCTCAGAGGAAGACAGCCATCGGGACTAATAGGATTGGATCTTTACTGATTCAGCTCAAGTATCCTCCTGCATGCACACTGTACACATGGCCCTGTACACATTCAGACTGCACTCAGGCTGGAGAAAGAGCAGGGAGGCATGTGTGTGTGAGACTCATCCTCTATAGTCTCAGGCTGCCTGCAGCATTGTTGGCATAGTGCACGAATATCAGATTTGGCCTCACTTTCTTTCTCTTTTAATTTCCATCTCTCTTTATCTTCCTTGGTAAAGCCAACACAAAACAAACAAAAGAACACTATGTTTTTACACTAAAACGATTGCTTCAAAATCCTTTTAATGATACCCTGAGAATAACTCCTCCTTCATAAACAGATGCCGGCATAAATATAATCTGATATGTTACTTTAGATTTTTAAGTGTTGTAACATTTAATACCAATAGAGTATACACCCTGCCGATGTTACTGAGAAGGCTGTAGGTTAGCAGACCAATGGACACAGTAATGTCAGACCCTCGACTCATCATCTAATTACTAATACCTGCATCTCAACTTACTGTCTTTGATGTAACATGAGCTAATAGCGTTGGTCTCTACTGATTATGACAAAGTTAAATGAGCCCAAATTACACAGAAAAACACTGCTGTGCTGCTTGTTAACAAATCAAATTAATTTACCAAAACAAATGTTCTTTATTTAAATGGTCAAAACAGGCCAGTTTGCGAACCATGTTATTGTCACTGGACTATACTGCCTGTTACAATCCTGGTGTAGTAATCGGAGTAAAGTAATTTATTTTATTTTTTTTAGGACAGTGTACAATGTACATTAAGTAGAGATGCTTCAATCAGATTATAGCTCAACAGCAAATTTCCATCTGTAGTCCTATATTGTCCTATATTTGGGACCATTTTTTGGTGGTAGGGGAAACTGGAGCCTCCATACACAGACACGGGGAGAACATCCAAAATCCTCACTGAAAGCTCTGAATCAAACCCAGGACCTTCTCGCTGAGAGGATTGCTAACCACTCTGCCATTGTGCCGGGTAAGTAACTGCAGCAAAACTAATAAGAATGTCTAATGAGCAGAGAAGGCAACACGTCCTGACTCTGAACTGTGCTTTGCAATAAGATTAGTAAGAGTGCTCCTAGTGTGTAATTTCTGATCCTATCCAAGGTCAGCGCTAATTAGATAGTAATGCTAACCCTGTTTCAAATATGGAGCCCTTTCCTAACTTAGTATCACTAACTTAAACATCACACTTTAAATGTATTGTACAAGACACACAAAGCCATTTATTATGTCTTAAAGCTGGTAACAATGACTTACTTGCAAGCAACTTTACAGTTTTTTTTCTTAAGCCATTAGACTAGTTTGGGGCCTACATGTGTATTTTAAAACTTGCATCAAGAAATTACTCAGATGCCTTAACTGAGCCAGACAATGTCACGTTTGTTAAGAGGATGTTCAACATAATTAGAAATGTTACAACACTGTAAACACAGCCTTATAAACCTGGTCCATACAGTCCTGGGATTGAAATGGGTCATAGGCCTACTTTTGATAGGTCCCCATATGAGAACAGTATAAATGCGTATCCATGACTTCAGCTCCCAGAACAGCTAATTAATTTCTGTTTTGGGGTCAGAGCTAATAAACAAAAATTGTCTGCTTTATATTCCTGTCCAGAAGTGACTAGCTTTTTTAAATAAAGTGAGGGCAGAGCCATTAGGAGTACAGCCCTATATTAAGTGACAACAGTAGCAGTTTATTTTTCAGTCAGAAAGCTTCCTCAAAGTCTCAGCTGTCCCGTCTGGTGCACTGGACCTCCTTAACCCCTTGTTCACCTTATTACTGATCCTGTGCTTAATCTGTCATTGATCTCAATCATATTGTGGAACGAAGCAATCCACATGTGTTTACCTCCAGACCACTTTCCCGAATCATTCACACACACAGCTATGACAACTACATATTCAGTAAATGTGACAGCCATTTCTGGAAATGAAGAGCAGAGGCCTTGACCAAACAACAGCTTCAAATAGTAAAGGAGGCATGGATAATTTGAACAATGGGAAAAGTAACAAACGTGCTGCAGCAAACGTGCTTTTCAAAATCAATTATTCTGAAAGTATTAAAAGACAAAAGAAGAAAAGTGCATTTACAATTCAACACCAGCGGTAGTGTATAAACAGATGTTGTTTCTTTGCAGATAAGTTGGATAACAAGGTGTTTGTATAAACATTTAACAGCAGTTCTGAGTTGTAAGATATGAGAGATAACTGCACAACTGTCAACCAAGGTGCAGTACCAAACCTGGACTCATGCATATTATTCAGAGCATTTAGTAATTGAGCACTTGACAATGGCCATTATCTAGTTAATCAGTTGTTCATTTAACATTTAACTCATTCTTTTGAGCTTCTCTTATGATGTATAAATTTTGTATGTTGCAAAATCTTAATGTAGCATGTAATAAATGGCCCTCTTCCTATATAAAAACAGCCATTAACCTAGATTAGGAAATCATATTTACTGTAGGCTATTACTTTTCTAAACACTCCTACAGAAAATATTTCAGCCAAACTGCTGCACCGATGGCTTGACTAATACAGCAGATCTTACTCACGAAATTCATTATTTAGCATTGGTTGCCTGCCCAGAAATCTCTTGTAACAGCATGTGTCCTACAAACAGAGTGCTGCTTGTAGGTGTGGAGCTAAGTAAAGGGCTGTACCTGGACAGGGCAATCTCTGCTTTCTGCTTGGCGATGTCGGCGCCCTTCTGTGCTCCTTCCACTGCTCTGTCCACCTTCTCTCTGATTTTACTAGCGCGAAGTGGGATCAGGTTCTTCCTCTTGCCGCTCACCAGAATGTTCTGCTTGTACTTTCCTTCCTCTTTGGTACCATCGGGAAACGTGGTGCAGCCGTAACCATGCCGCTTGTTGCTGAGCCACTCCCCTTCGTACTGCAACCCATCAGACCGTCGACTTACTCCAAAACCTGTCCGCTTGTCATTTTTCCATTCCCCGCAGTAGGTCTCTGTGGCTGTGGCGTCCACATCATCGTCAGCCACTGCCAACTCTGCGTCTGCATCTCCAAGACTGGAAACAGAGACCGTGTGCATTAGTATGGTCACAATCAGGTCAGCCGTAACTTACGTTTGAACCACAGTCACATTTAATTATAGGAGATGGTAGACCAGATGTTATTTTACTGAAAAAGAGAACTGTAAAATGAAAAACTTTTACATTTGTCACAATGGACTCCCAAACAACCATAAAGCAATAAACAAATATGTTTTCCCTATCGTCAAGTGTAATGTTCTGTCTGCGCAAATATGTTTTCAACATATACCTTTAATAAGGTCCTACAATTAATTATGTTTTTAACAGCCTTTAGTAAATGAATAAATATGATAGGAACATGCATGTAATATATTCCATTAAAGCACCACAATGTAACCTTTAAGGATTTGCACGCAGTAAAGATATCTTTGTATATTTATGTTTATTCAACCAGATATTGCAGATTCTTCTCCTTTTTTGCCGAACTTCCGTTGGTCAATCTACACTAAAATATTCTGTAATTCACTTCCTTGTAAGCTACTTCCTACAAGCTACTTTCAGTTCCTTAAACCACATCCACATTTGTGTCAATTAAAAAGCAGTTAATGCCTTTTTATGCTGTTGTTATATGAGAAGTGAGACCTTAGGGTCTTCATCACTTGTCCTACACAGTATTAATCATGTGGATATACTGCATTTATTTTGTGCAAATAAAATCTAACTCAAAAGGACTCTGTCTGCAACTGCACTGCTGCAAAGGGACACTGGGCAGTAATAGCTTAATATGTATCTTGTATACAGATGGTTATGGAGGATCTCCAAGTGAATTATGTCTGTGAAACAATGGTTGTCCTTTCTTCTACATGTCAGAAGAAAGGACAACCTGTGGTCATTTTGAGACTACATATATGTTTTCAAGGCTATGTTTTTCTAAAACGCACATAGTGAGGCTAACAAATTTATTTAAATATGAATAACCAATGTACTTTCTTGTACTTTTGTGTCTAGTAGCACGAACAAATCTATAAGTCTCTCTCATTATTAGCTTTGCCAATAATTAATCCAGCCTGATAAGCCGCTGTCAGCTACGGTGCCAACAAGCAGGTTAAGAGCTGCTGCTGACTCTTGTCATTCAATCCCTCTTTAATTGGTCCATTTAAAAATAAAGCAGCTCGATCGCTTGACAATTTTTTTTTCAGTCCTACAGAATTTATGACAAAATAGATGTAGGTTATGGGAGAATAAATTTGGGGAAATGTTTTATCAGGCATCAGGCCAGCTGAGCAGTAAATATCTTTTTGATGTGTAGGCCACCTTGGGCTGTAGCAGTATGCCATTCCAAAGGCACTTAAGTAGGACAGGTGCTGCTGTTGCCTTAATGTCTCCTTACAATAAAAATTTATAGCACAAAGACCAAGAGCCATAGCTTTAAAAATAACATCTGCGTTCTTTACCAGACACTTGTTTAACCATATTACACTTGCACTGGTAAATGTGTATAGCTGGGATTTATTTTAATGAATTGCATAATAAATTATCAACAAATTCATGATGTAAACAAGACAGGATTTGACATTTAAAGTTTTAGGAAAGAGCTTCATAACTCTAGATTTGAGAATAAATCAGTTGGTGCCTGTGGTGAAGTTTATATTAGTGATACAGCAGTCTGTAACCACCATCATATACCCTAGTAAATGTGTAATGTTATTGCTAGTACCTGATTGTGGAGTTGATGTCAGATGCAGCAGAGGACACGGTGCTCATCCCGGCCTCACTCCTGAAAGAGCTCTGTTTGGACCTCTGGGAGGCCAGTGAGCTCCTCGACTCAGACTTTCTCAGCTTGAGTCCAGACAGGATGGATCTTCTGAATAGGCCACTCTTCCTTTTGCCCTTTAGAAGTTCAGCCTCGCTGTGCGCCGTCAGGACAAACCCTCCACGGGACACAGCGGGACTACTCCCACTGCTGCCTGTGCTGCACATGGACACACTGGTGGTCAGGGTCCCGGGACCGGGAGGGGGCCCTGAAACCACGACCCCAGTTCGGTCCAATAGAGCCGTGCCATTGCTGTGCTCTGAACCAGACCTCAGGGAGTTTATAGATGTTCGGAGTGGGGAGCGGATGACGGCCGCCATGCCGTATGGGACACTCTGACGAACTCCATAACCATGTCGCATCCCACCGACCCACTGGCCCTGAAAAGTACCTGAAAACAGAAAAAGGCAAATATAGGCCATTGCTTGATCATTTTGTATATGTTAGATCATCATGCACAGAAAACAGTCTGGAAACACTTTAGTGTTTAACTCTAGTAGTTAGTAGTTGGTAGTAGTAGTAGTAGTAGTTGTTTAACTAGTTATGTTCTATTCCTATCATACACATTATGTTGCCCACAATAACATCACGTTACAGCAGTTCTGCAAAATAACATGCGGTGTATGACGATATAATACGAGACAAACACTGCACTGAAATGGTACTTAAGAAATCATGCATTTATTCACTTAGTTTTGTCCTTATTTAACACAGGTATACCTTTGCAGTTTCAGTGACACCCATTACCAATGTTAAATAATCTTTAAAAAAAGTCTCTATTTATGTATTTATTAAAGTCATTTAATGAGACTCACGATGCACAATTTTTTGCAAAAGTCTTTAACAATACCTTGGCCAAAACTTTGTTTTTCACAACCAAAACAAGTCTAGCTTAAGCTATCAGCTTTTACTAATACTATAGTTTTTGTTGGCCACAGCAATGGGTGTGGCTACAGTTGACAGAGAGGTCTCATTCATCTCTTTCTGCTGCACAATAGCTCACACATTTCCATGTTAGTGAAAGTAGGGCATCAGCGTGTCTTTCCGTTTTTCCTCTCTCTTTCTCTCTCACACAGAAACGGAAGTATGTGTTCCAAAGGGAGTGCAAGTGATCCGTCCCGCCTGCCCATACCTCTGATGTAACAGCACTCTGATTCATTCTGTGGCAAACGCACTTGCTCTAACCAAACTACATGCCCATATAAGGACTGCAACCACGTTCCCCATCTCTATCGCAAACAAACATTTCCCTTGTGGGCTCAAGTGTCAGAGAAGTGGGAAGCGCAGAATGAAGCTGATGTTATAAGCCAATAGCGTTCTTGATTACGTCTGAGAGGCCTAACAAACACATAGTCAGTACTGTTGCATTTCTCCTCCTCCTGAAGATGATAGTTTCCATCCTTCTACCCATCGCACACAAACAAAAACAGAGTGGGTGCCATAGACAGCTGGCCAGCACATCTGGGCTTGAGCCTTTATATTCATGTCAGTGAGCAGATGTACAACCATATGAAAGCCAGATAAAAGACAACACATGCACACACCTAAAAATCAGTTGACAACATAGCACTCATTATGCTGCTACCAAGTGGTTTAGGAGAGAGAGTCAAAAGGATGACAATGGCCTCAATGTTAAGTTAGGCACAAAACAAATAATTTAATCCTATTCCAGTTTATTGTATGGAACATTCAAAAAGTAGCCAATAAACAGTCCAACGTGTGCACATTAGCTGCTGCTTTTATACAGTCTTAAGGTCTGAACTATTTTCCTCTCATGTTCATGTCTAAGTCCTCACTTGACCCAGAAGTATTACAATTTCTAAAATGGCTTACACAACTAATATAATCATGATGCATCTGATGCAGCAACAAATCCAGTGGCAGTCAATGGACATTATATCACTTTTAAAACTGCTAGATACTGTAGAGTCTTGAAATATAGCTGCACACTTTCTCTGAAAAGCTTTCAAAGCAAAGTCTTTATGCATTTACTCTGTTGGCTTATCCAGTGGTTTTGTTTTAACTGCATCCCTCTGGTTGTTAGCAGCAACAGGGTAACCCCTGCCAACTACCTGAAAAAAACAGAAGTATCTGCACACTATAAAAGTTCCCAAAGATTTTTAATGAAGGAGCTATGTTTCATTCTGTTACAGATGTTAATAAACCTTGCAGTGTAAATGCACAGATTGTTTCTGATCTCTGCCTTGGAGAAAAAAAGTTCCCATAACAAGAATACCAGCCTTTCTACCGTTAAACATAAAAACTTTGTTGTTGTTGACAATTCATTTGATAATACATACCTACATGTTTCCAAATCATGTCTTTAAACTGTAGGTATTTCTATTTCAGTACCCAGTGTCTGCAACACTAACCACACTATCATGACAATAAGATGACAAAAGGCTGACAATAAAACTGTAAATCTAGTGATTGTATAAACATGTCTCGAGCGAGATGCCATGGAGGTGTGTTTAATGATTTTCTGCGAGCGCGCTCAGCCTGTGTGATGCCTGAGTGGATCAAATATTCAGTGGGGCACTGAGCAGTTTCTCGATGTCTGCCTGCCACTCTCCATGGTGCTGAAAAACACACCGAGAGGAGCAGGCAGCTGCTGCTACGTATGTAAAGGCACCTTTTATAGACAAAAATCACAAAGTGCTTGACAGAGTGCAGCAATGAAAATAAAAAGCACAATTTAAATTTAATAAAGCAATAAAGCAGATAAGGCAATAATTAAAAACGCAGCAATAAAACAAAAAAAAACCCAGTCAAATAAAAGCTTGTCTAAATAAAAGTGTCTTTAGCTACTTTTTAAAAGAATAAACAAAATTGTCCACACAAGGCTTTCCATAGTTCCACAGCTTTCCACAGTTTGGGGGTCACTGCCTGAAAGGACAGGCCCCCCATGAGTTTTGAAACAGGTTTTTGGGACCTCAAAATGGATAAATTTTCTCACATTCTAAAATGTCTCCCTTTTTTTTGAAAGAGATAAATAATAAATAAATGACACCAAAACCATAAAGTGGGATCATTGAGAGTAAATACTTAAGCACCGAGTTTGCTCTGGCTACATTTGAAACATTTGTGGCAATCTGCTAAACAAAGATACAATCAGACTCTTATTCAAAGGGTAAATATTTTATCAAATATTCTGGCCTCACTGTCTTTTTTTAAAACCCCACTTTACTTTTCTAAATCCCTCCCTGGATTATCGCACTGTACAAGACTCTGACATGTATATCCATCGATGGGGAATGCCTGCTTTTAGCATAGATGCTAGTGTCATACTATATTAAAATGATAATGTAAATGGTAGGTAATGTCTGTGGTTAACCAGACTACAAAGTGCAAAGCTTTATGGACTTATAAGGCACTTTTCTGCTGATTAGCATTATTAGCTGGCAAGAGCTAACTTTGTTTACAGTGTTTTTTTAACTTTCTGAACTCAGACATTATCTTCAGTTCTACCTCAAAAACTTCACATGGTATCAAAAATCATCAAGAAAGGAGTTTCCGAAGTGCTCCACTTAATGAAGGAAATGATGGCTTTATTAGACTAGACTCAATGGTCCTTGGCCAGCGTCCAGGGCCTAGGGTGCTGTAGAAATGAGGCTGCGCACAAAGTGTTAATGCAGAAAGATCAAAGCTACAGAAGCATTATAGAAGCACAAAGATTTGACCAGGAGCCACCCCCGGTTGAATTTATAATATGCTCTTCAACAAAAGCTGCTTGACTATACTCTTTCAGTTACACACACAATACAATCTATTAGGTTTGCTCTTCTTTAACAGTGCTTTCAAATTCAATCACTTGTTGTAGTCTTTAACATATGGATCTATAATGCATATCGGCCCTTTCATCTATTTCACACCTCAAAATATTGATCTGTAAACCAGCGCAGAAGAGAAACCGGTTATCAAATGAACTATTAATGTGTCATTTCTCCAGGTCAGCACTTGTATGTTGCATGTGTAAGGGAAAGAACACTGTATAATGCTCGGCCAAATTTCTCTGGTGTATTCATTGAAGATGCCAGATTTCCACCTACAACCTCGACAAACCTTATTGCTTACATTCACTTTGCACTACAGTGTAAAATTAACTTCTACTTTGGCATGAAGGATACAGCCCTTAGCTTGCCAGTACCTTGATAGTAGCAAGCTGTCTACATCTACACAATTCTCCTATCTCTTAGTAGTATTATAAAGTTTTATAAATGTTTCTGATCAAATGCATAGTTATAACATTGTTACACTGTTGTCCACCAAATAGCTATAGTTATCAAAATCTGTCCCAATCCAACAGAAAGTGTACATTCTGTAAATTTAGGTTAATTCATTACAGATTGCATCATTACATTGGGCTGTTGTATCATAAAGAACTTAACAGACCTTCAACTAACGTTAGCATGTAGACTAATGAATGTTTCTCTGACGTAAACGTACACAAAAGCTTACTCCAGCAGACTAGCACGTCCAGTCAGTATTAGCAGTGATGCAGGGCAGACTTCCAACATAGATATTTTGAATTTTCGTGTTTCAGACAGCAGCACTAATCCTCACTACAAACATCAAACCATTACATAAGCTAAAGCCTGCAATAGGGCTGTTGTGGTAGCATTGCAGAAGCATATAAGAACTAAAAAAGATGTTCAAGTGACACTTGAACACTCTGTGGCAGTGTACACAGATTTAAATTCAGATTTAAATTCAAATTAGCCTTCTGGGTACATGTTATTTATTTGAGGAGAAAGAAATGTCCCAAAAGGAGGACAGTAATAAAGATGACAAGAAAAGACTCACTAGCCTAGCCAGGTTACTGAATAAAAGAACAAACGTAGATGTCTGAAACTTCTCAGTCATCTAGGTCATCTTGAAGAAAAGGTTAAAGCAAAGGCACCTGTACTAGGTTTTCAAGGTGAAGACATTCCGTCTCTTAATCCAAGACACTTTTTTAATTCTGAGTTCAATTTATATGAGCTAGGCTTTCACATCAGTTCTCAATATCAAAATTATTGAGAAATACAGACCTATTTGTAACATTAGAGTACTGTCCCATAGGACAGCCAGGAATAGTTTTCAAGACTGATGAGATCAAAATCTAAACAAAAGCAATGCCTAACTGACTGAATTTATGAATGAACTTCAAAGAACACCTTTGACAAAACCTCCCATGTGTCCTTTAAAGATAGTCCTCACTATTATCTCACACACTTTCCCTCAGACACACAAGATAATCTCAGGACAGACTGTACAAACTGTACCCACTGCCACAAAAAGACACAATGCACATCATACAGAGAATCAGGAGGACATTTAGTGAACACCATTTGACATTAGTAAGAAAGACTAAACAAAACATGATTTACTCCATGTTTGCTCTAAATTGACTGGTAATACATTTGTACAAATAGAGTTTGTGTTGAGCCTTGACACATTCAACAAACACAGTTTTGTTAAAAAAAACATGTCAGAAAGCACATAAGTATTTAACTTGGGCTCACCCACCATCAAAGACAATTATATTTATAGTGTTCTTTTTAAGTATTACAAATCTTGTGAATTATTATTGGGGTCCACGTGGCAGAGTGGTTATTGCTCCTGCCTCACAGCAAGAAGGTCATGAATGATTGTGAGAGTGAATGGTTGTCAGTGTCTGTCTCCAAATGTTCGCCCTGAGACTAGTCATTAACTATACAATGTCTGACTAGACACTGTCCCCTCCTCAGGCCCAAAGTTGCCGGGATAGGCTCGTCATCCAAGACCCCTAAACGTGACTAAGCGACAAAAAAAATAAATCAGTTCTATAATTTATTTTAAGGTAAGGCAAGGCAATTTATTTATATAGCACAATTCATTCACTGGGTCAACCAAAGAGCTTTACAGAAATAAACGTAAAATTTTAAATACAGAGACAAGATTTAGAATAAGAAACATAAGAAAAATTTAAAAAATAAAAAGACAAAGAGACCTCCACTTGAACATTGTTAAAGTTGAGGCTGCTCCAGATTTTTTCTGCTGAAACTTAAATGCTGCTTCTATCTGGCTCATTTACAGTATGTACACACGTATAATTGTTCATTAATGTGCTCTGTCCCGACTAAAATGAAAAAGACAGAAAATGAATGGATTTACATTATTGTTGATTATATCATATTACATTATGTTCCCTTAAGACCTCTCAGATGAACACAAAGCCACTGCATCCATGGCTAAGTGCTCTGGAGAAACAAGAGAAGTGAAGAGCATCCTCCTACACAGCAGAGCTTACTAATACATTCTCTCTGATACAGTCATGACGCACACCTGAGAAAATCTTCATTTTATCTGAATGACTGAGGTGGAAAGGTCCCCCCCCCCTTTGTTTAATCAGTATAATCGAGGGAACTCATGTAGTTAATGGATGTATTTGAACGTGCTATGTCTCTTATATAACATTGTCAGAATATTGCTCAGAGCCTTTACCAAGCCACAAACTAGTGTCAATGCATTAAAACAGCACAATGTAGTTGGGGTAAATGTATTTGTTTTCCACATTATAAGAGCTCATTGTATACATTTGCATTTAAATCACAATAGCTTTCCTAACAGCACCACTTTTATTTGTAGTATGTTAAGTCAAAAAGTAGGCCTCCTCTGCACCTTGTAGTATTTACATGGTTGGGTAACTAGCAAGTGAGATGAAAGGAGGCTTTTAAGGATTTAAAAACTATGTAAAACAATGTAGCTGTAGGTTCTTTACCAACAGCTGTGAGACATGAAAAAGGTTGTCATGAGCTGTGTGTAATCAAGCGTTTGTGATTCGCTGCTGCGTGACTTGAATGTTGCACATTTTCAGTCTTCACAAGAAACGAGGCAATCTCAAGTTAGTATGTGGCAATTAGCTATAGTCACAATGTCAGCCATTGTGGTATGCTCTGAAAATTCTGCTTTCCTCCTTGCAAGTAACTACATCTCTCAATAAAATCATTATTTTCCATCTCTGCCTTTTTCTGTATGCGGTTGGAAATCAGTCAGCTTAGCTCTTCATCTCAGTAAACACCATTAGTCCGGAAGGCCAAGGCAGCCAATCACAGCCTGCAGAGTCCACTGAGCAGCCAATAGCATATCGGAGCACAGAGTCCCTCGTGACACTCTGACCTGCTGCATGTCTGTGAGCGTTGCTATGGAAACCCTACTGTACAGAGAGGCTCGGTGGAAATGCAGCAGAGCGAGGGAGGAAAGAGAGAAGTGGGAGGATAGCAGCGAGAGAGAGGCTGGCAAACGTAGAAAAGTGGTGAAATGAAAGAGGAGTGTTTCCTAGAAATGTGGCATCAGGTGTGGTTAGAGGGGCGAGTGGGACTGACAGTCAAGCTGACTGTGGTGGAAACCGAGCCCAAAAGAACGAAGGCAGGGTTTTTAAATGTTTGCCTACTGACTCTCATCACTTATGACATGAACGTGGCCTGTCCCACAGATATGTGGTAATTCTCATGAGACAGACCCATGACATGTGACAAACTTCACATCCTACACACCCTGTCAGTTTTGAATTAAACATTAGCTATTGAGTGCAATACTCACTGACCTGTTTTTATTTTATTTATAATTTTTGTTATGCCTTAATTATCCCCGTGGGAAAATTCACTGTCGGCAGCCAGCATGTTTTTGATGTTGGTGAGGGGAACCGGAGTACCCGGAGGAAACCCACCCGAGCACAGGGAGAACACGCAACCTCCACACATTTTTGTGCATAGATGGACCAACAGTTGCTGTATCATCATCATTAGTATTATGATCTGCATCCAATAATTAGGCCATTTCAACTATAAATTAACAACATGATTACACATGAAGATGACATGATGGTAATGTTTAAATAAAAATGTCTTAAGTATGCACAGAAGTCCTGATGTTAACCAAATGAAAAAGTGAGACCTCAGTACAACTGACCTATACTTTTTTTAATGACGTATGCTATACTTTGTACTACAATTTTTGATAAACTCACAACTTTTAGGTTTAGAACTGAAGTCAGGCAACAGTAGTGCTACTGGTACTGCATATTTAAGTATATACTGCATATATAAGTTTAACTGATTAATAAGATAATATACAAATACAATACACTTATAAAAAGCCTAAACTTGCATTAAAACAAACAAACAAAAAAAAAGAAATACATTGTTTAATTTGTCTTAGATATTTACTTCAGTTAACTCTACTTTGCACAAACCAGAAATTAACAAATGGGGTTAAATAGCTGCCATGAAAAAGGAAATTTGAGCACAATACAAAGGTCATTTCTTCAAATTCTAACCTTTACAATTACAGTCTTGCAAAGACTCAATGATCTTTTTTTATTGGCTATCCTAGGTTAAAGTGTGAGGCATGACTTTAATTGTCTTCATTCACAAGGTGTTTTTGGACACTGTGTACCACTGGAGTTATTAAACCTAAAAACTGGGCCAAACTAATGCAGAGTATGGGTTCAACGCTGAGCTTCTTACCAAGTCTTTCCTTCAGACTTCCACACCTTTTCTATACCTACCTTTGCTGTCCAGTTTCTGAATGAAAAATATCCATTATCAACTAGCCGATTGTCCTATCACTCAGTTATGTATTGTCTTTCTCCCCCTTCAATCCACCTGCCGAACCATCTGCATCATTATGTATCAGTACGACTTCCACTGCTTTGTCCTAATACAACCCCTCAAACCAGGCAGGCTGTGTGTATGTGTGGTCCAACATGGCATTACCAAACACCATGCTTGTAGAATTATGTAAGCAGACTATAACTGCATGTATGCTAGTCAGCTGTTGCACGGTTCACACAAAGAAGCAGGTTTAGGGTGCGGGCATTTCTATTTTGACTCAAGAATCCAAATGGTGTGTCTCATTAATACTTTACAGACAGCCCCAGTCTATGTGACCTAAAGCATATTGCCTCTATTGATTTTCCATAAAGGTGCGTGCAAATATTTACCAATTAGTTATGCACTTACATTCTGTTAAGATGACACTAAAAGAAATCAAATTCAATTCTATTCTAACAACGTATAATTCCTTCTTCACTTACACATAAGTTAAAACAAGAATGAGGGCAAGTCAAGAAGATGAAAAAAACAATGACCTGAGCAGAACTCCAGACAACGTCCTGCTACTGTACATCTGTATCATCAGTCAATCATTCGCCACTAACAAGTTGTCTTTACCAAGCACAGTTGTCAATCACTTTCTGACAGGCAATGTTTGCTTCACACATCTACACATGCACTCTGTCACATGCACGTAAACACCCACAGTGCATCTGTGACTCTCTTCCTTTCGTATATTGTTTACATTGATAGACGCTGTGCCAGGTACAGAATGTATAGCATGAATGTATGTGTGTTCTTTTTTTTGTTCCTGTGTTTACTTCATCCAGCTGTATTGTGTCCATGTCCTCATATGTCACAAAAGTCTTTTTTATTTATAACTGTTTTTTTTTTTTTTACTTGAGTAACAGAAACCAATCAGATGTGTGGCAGAAGGCACACAATGTTTTTGGCTCCAAATTATATTATATTTAGAAATTGGAGGTGGGAAAAACACATATTTTCTCTGAATTACTCCTAATCTTAACTTATGTAAACAGTGTATGTCTGTGCTCTCTTACCTCCATCCGAGTATGTCTCTGTTCCATATCCATCTTGTAGTCCATTGTTCCACGTCCCCTCATACTTTCCACTCGTCCCAGTGCTCTCTCGTATGCCGTAGCGTCCCTTAAAGCCATGCGTCCACTCGCCCTTGTACACCCAGCGGCCTTTATTCTCCACGCCCACCCCGTGTCTTTTGCCTTGCGCCCAGGTGCCCTGGTACGTGTTCCCACTGGGCCAGGTATAGATGCCCAGCAGCTCAAAACCATGGGCCCAAGACCCACAGTACTCACCCTGGCCTTTGGGTCCTGTACAAATCCCATGGCCGTGTGCCTTGCCCTCTTCCCACCCTCCGCAGTATGACCCCCCATCGTCAAAGTTGAACCTGCCGCCAGTGGACATGCATGAAATAGGTCTTGGCAATTCCCTTAAAGTCTCGACAAAAAGAAAAACAAAACAAAAATAAAACAAGGGGAGTAAAAAGATGGACAGGTTGATGCAAGAAGCGGTCCAAAGAGCCGAGGTTAGATGTTGGTGAGGTCAAAGGTGAGGAGGAGGTGGAGAGAGTAAAGGGGTAAGGGAAGCACTTCCACTAGAAAAGGCCACCTTTGGATGTGAACTGGTTTGGCGAGCAGAAAGAAGAAACAAATGGACAAAGTAGACTGTTAGGTTGGTAAGATGCAGTGTTCACACCATACTCATGTTAGCCTCCGCTAGCAATTTCTGGCTCTTGTTTGGCAGGTGCAGGTGAGAGAGGACTGGAGTGGGCCCAGGACTGCCATCATCCTCTCTCGGGAGTATACGTGATTTTAAAACCTGGGGCAGCTGGTTTGGCATGCCATGGACCTGCCTACACAGTGGACTAACAACACAGTCTTCCTCCCAGTGCTCTCTTCAGGCCCCCGCACTCAGCCTCCTCCTACCTGATGATGCCTCCAAGTCTCTGGGGTGTAGCGCTCACAAGTCTCCTTGGTGGCAGCTCTTCAATTCTCCAAGATAGGAGCATTGATCATCACCGAGAATCCAACTGCACCAAATCATTCCATGTGATTTAAAAAAAACAATCCACAGAATTCACTTGTGACATACAACTGTGGCTTACTCACTGACATCTGGCAAATTGTCATCTACTACTGCAAAACGCACAGACAAAACAGAATTAAAAAAATGGGCAAAACACGAGGTAATCTGCTTGGCTGCTTTTTAGTCAGTACTATGGTGGTGGAGAACAGCAATGCAGTCTCCTGCCATTTGCAGACGCACACACTGTACGCAGCCTCACTTTCTGACAGCAGCAGACAATGAAAATAAACAAGAGAATAGATGATTTTCTTCAGGTCTCCACTGCCGCACACTCTGGTTTGTCTGTAGGGCTTTAATCCACAGCATCCATAAGTGGTTTATCCTCTGTGTGGGCTGCTTTCAGGTTGCCTGCTTGGTTACCATCCATCTATCTATATGATCCGTTCTGTGTCCTGTCCTCTTCAGCATGTCCTGGCTGTCTCCATGTCTGCCTGTAGAGTGATGCCTCTTTTCTTGGCGTTACAATCTCTTCTCTTCTCGCTTGGATCTGTGGACCTCGCTCTTACTTAGTGCATGTCTCTCTCTCAGAAAATCTTCTCATTAGAGAGGACTGTTCCACTGCAGCCAACCCCCCACCCCCGCCCAACCGGCTCAATAGCACACTCCAGCTCTTAAAGAGACACACACTGATGCTCTAGCCCCAGTCTTCTCTCCTCACCTGTAGATAATTGTTTGGCCACATGGCAATCTCAAACTTTAAACACATTAAAGCAGGGCTATGTAACATTTCACCTTAAAATATCATAACACTTTAATATCTGGGAAGGTTCTCTGTCATCCAGGACATCTTGAAAAAAAGGTTAAAAGCATCTGGACTCAGTTTTCAAGGAGAAGATGTTTCGTCTCTAATTCCAAGAGACTTTGTCAATTCTGGGAATTAATAAAGTCTCTTGGGATTACTTTAACCTTTTTATAACACTTTAATGTCTTCCCAAATTGCCTTTAGATTTGATTTCCTTTAGTCTTCAAGAAGCTTTTTTAAATACTGCTGCTTTAAAAATGAATGCAATGAAATATATAATTTTACAATTATAGCATCTAATGTTGTGTAGTGTATGACACTATTAGAAATATTGTAAAAGACACTAATCTAATGAATACCAATCTACAGATTATTACATCACCACATCACTCATTTAAGTTTAATGAGTTATGTGGTCTGGTTCAGTATGCTACGTATGTAATTGTAATTTATTGCAATTTTGTAGTTAAAATTACACAAATTTGGTTTCTTTTAGATATAAATTAGCGTATTGTTCCTACCTTTAGCTGAGATGTTGCCATGTTAGGCCCCTTTTCAGGACCCCTCCTCTCTGATGCCTTACAGTCTTCTTTCCTCTCCCTCTTTAAATCCTCACTGAGGGCACACTGACGCCACGTGCACATGCTTTGTGGTTAGTCAAAGTTCTCATAGTTTCCCACCCAAACAAAATAAAAAAATACCCACATAGCTTACACAGACAGCAATCTACCTTACTCCAAAAGGTCGTCCTTCACTTGATGATTTAGGCTACCAAATCTCAGCTAACATTAGCATTTAAGAAATGGCCTCTCCAAAGTATCAGGGCCAGTTAGCATTGTGTAAGAAAAGTTGGGGGTCAAGTTTGAAGCAGGGGGATTATGATGTCAGACAAGGGCAGAGTCTTAAACTTGGCCACAGGAGGACTCTGGGGGTCAGTCTGCAATGTGATTAAATTTAAATAATTTCACTAATGTATTTGAAGTTAAACACATTCAACTACTCAAGTGTATGGTGCGACATACACTTACACATACACTTATCAGAATTTTAATTTACCTCATATATTTGCCCTCCAACCACAATTTGAATGGATTCTACATAAACCTGCACAAAGATTTAACTTTAAAGTGATTTTATTTTTAATTGCTCTTTGTAGGCCTAGGCTACTCAGCACTAATGCTGACCAGGTCAATGCTGCCTGGCACAGGATCTGTTGCACCTCTGACAGAACAGGTGAGTAGTAACTTCAACAAATGCTGACACCTGTGTTAATTGTTTCTAAAAGAAAGGCTGGAACTCCTTATAAGTTCATGCTCATCAACACAATATTAAAGCAGTCAGGTTGGTGGTTCTACTCTATCTTTATACCGAACATATAACCGTTTGTAAGTAACAGTAAGTGACAGTACGTTTACATTAGTAGAGATATTGGCAGCTCTACAGTCACTTCCTGTTTCATTTATCCCATATGCTCCTCTTCCCATTCAGCAGCTCCCTCCAGCTGTCCTTCTGTCTACTAGTGCATGGTGAAGCTAAGCCAATTCCAGGCCAGATTACAGTAATAAAATCAGTGTGAGGCAGGGATTAAGGCTTAGGCCTGTAAACACACTGGTAATAGAGAGAAAGTGGGGGCAGTGGTCACCACAGGACAGTGAATGGGGGAATGAGAAGGCAGGTGAAGGAAGGCACGCTTAATGTGGTTCCTGTTGAACAAAGGGATTAAAGTTAGTAACCTGACCCTGTCACGACAAATCCCTGACATCTTAACGCAATCAATTAGAGCCAAAATGATCCGTGGGTCGTCCTGACAGTTTTGTCATGTATATTCATTTTTACATTTGATGGACTATTTGTTAATGTACTAAATATAACTGTCCTGGAATATTGCATGACCTGTCCATCCTGGTTGTGGATCCCTGAGGTTTTAGTTTTGCTTTACCCTGAAGGTCTGAGGACAGGGCTGTAATCTGTTATTTATTTCTGTAATGCCCTTTAAGGAAACTGCTGTTGTGATATGGGGCTATATACTTAAATAAAATCTAATAGAACTAAATGAAATAGTATTTTCCATTGAATGTACCTTTGTATATAACTCAAGAGATATGAGTCTTTTATGTTATCTGTTTATCGTACAGACTGAAACAATTGTTCAAAAAAGGTGTACCACATCAGCTCATGTTGAAACTGTCTCGTCTCCATGACAAAAGTGAAGTGTGTAAATTGCTTGTGTTTAATTTGTATGGCTGTAGCTGAACTAATAAATGTCCACGATGTGACCTGATATGGCCCTAGTTTGCTCAGCAGCCTAATTCTGCAGCCGACCATCTGCTCAGTCGGCGCTGTCTGTCTCATCTCCAAGAGATCGATAAAAGGTCCTCCTTCGGGGGGGCCATTATTTCAAAGGCGTGCCATGATGTTGGTGCTGTAAGTCAAGTAGACTCTGACTCTCCGTCTACACTCCTGAGATGGTGTGCTTGTTCAAAATATTAAGCAGGGTTTCCATTCATTGTTAATAATTTCAGATCATTACTACCAGTAAAGACAACTCTAGAGCATAATGAAGCATAGGCAGCAAAACATGGATAATAAAAGACCAAATGCTACTCAAACAGAACAAAACAAGGCTAACACAAACTAACAGTAGTATGTTTTTACCAAGAAGCTGGTTTGATGAAAATTGTATAATTAAATCAGTTTTCCAGGACCCAAATAAAGAATAACACAAAGTAACAAATTTCAATTAAATTGGACTAAAGTATCTTTTTCATTCATTTTGTTGGTCTGGTATCAATGTAATGCTCCCGATACAGGACCATCCCTCAGCAGTGAGCGTGACTGGTGTATTCTACTAGCTTCTCTTCCACTGACGTAGCTCTGACGTTTATATACTACGTTCCCTCACGTCAGCAGCATTCCCAAAAAATATTCTCTTTTTAGTTATTTATAAAATCTTCTCTCTTTTTTGTCCTAGAGTTGAAAAAAGGGGGTTGCGACAAAGGGAGAAGTGAACGAGAGAAAGGATTTCATCCATCTCTGTTCCTCTTAAATAATTCATCAGCCTCTTCTCATCCCTTGTTCAGCATGCTGATGGAGGATAAAATAGGTCACCGAGGGATAGGCTGACTGATGTCTTCCCTGACACACTGTGCACTTCTCCTTCCCAGCCTCTTCACTCCTCCTTTTCTTTACTCCTGTTGCCACTGTCTTTCGTTATTCTGTCTACCTTCAATTGCTCTGCCATTGCTCTCACAACTATCACAGAGTTGGTTAGCAGTGGCTAGCTTATTGACAGAAGCTAATTGACAGTGAAGGTTGATTCCAAGAAACCTAAATTAACCAATTAAAAAAAACTATGTACAATAATAATTCTGATATCTTTAGCCTTTCATTAAGTTTGAAACAAAGTTGGAGAACAATATTTAGAATTATACAGGCTACAAAAGTGTTTAGTATGTTCCCTCAAGTGTTTTTTTATGCTTTGATACGTTGTAACCTTTAACAGCCTGTCTTTCTATTTCTGTATGTTTTTATGGCAGATTGTGTCCCCTATTAAAGAACTTGGCAAAACCTGAACAAGTAAGACAGAGGATTATTACTTTTACTAAAAGGCAGTAGATTGCATGCATTGACTAGAAAAAAAAGGAAAAAAAACTGTCAATGAGTGAATTACGTAGATCAAGTGTCTTTGTCAAACAGAACAGATTTTCTGTTCACTTGTTACAGTCTCTATTGGTCTTCATAGAAGACTTTAGCCATGGCCTGGGCCACTTTAGCCACCTTCTTGTCCTTAGCATCTGGGCCCATGTTGGCACGTGCCACACCTATCCAGTACTGCTCTGTTCGGGTCTGGTAGTCTGTCACTGTCTCCTCCTCCTGCACAGCGGGATGGTCTTCATCTGAGAACAAGCAACAAAGCACCATTTAATCAGCAGCACAAATGTTACACAGGGAGAGAATAAATTCTGTACTATATGTTTTAGAAGTTAACAGGATACAGATTAGGACCTAGTAGATTGTCTGGTTAACCACACATACAGTTTTCAGGCAGTCGGCTGCTAATCACACTATCAATCATCACTAATCATCAGCCACATAGGGCTACAAGGCCAGTCATTTGCTTGGTTGTGTTATTTGCCTGAAAATATTTTTAAACTCTGCAATAATCTAAATAAATTTCCATAAAAGTTAAAGTATGTTCAGTGAGGAAAAAATATTGACATAAAACTCCTTATATTGGAGTCATTTGAAACCACTCTTCAAGCAACCATTCTAACTTCTGCATAAGTCTCCAAGCTATCTATTGTTTCAATCTCCGAACACCTCTTTCTTTACTCGGGTTACACACTCGGCTGTGGGGAACACAAAGCATTTTAGGGTTGGCCTTTCTAAATCATACAGAGGAAAGCTGAACCCAACTGCACCCCTCAGAGGGAATAAGACCTGTAAAATTATTATGTAAATGGTAAATGGCATGCATTTATATAGCGCTTTCCTGCACCCTTCTCGGGCACCCAAAGCGCTTTACTTCGTGCTTCCACTCACCCCATTCACACACATTCACTCCTGGGGCAGGCAGAGAGGGGGGCTGCCACACAAACGGCGCTCAACCTTCTCCTACCACCACCAAACACACCTCTACAGTCACACACATTCATACACCAGTGCTACGGACACTGGGAGCAAGGTGGGTTAAGTGTCTTGCCCAAGGACACAACGACAGTATGAACTGTGGGGAGAGCGGGAATCAAACCTACTACCTTCCGGTTGAAGAACGGCCTCTCTACCACTGAGCCACTGCCGCCCCAGCTGTGTGTGTGTGTGTGATAATTGCTCATAATAACACATTCAAAAAATAAGTTCAACAGATAAATAAAGAAGCATGCCTTCCTCGCTGTCCTCCTCTTCCTCTCCTCCAGCCCCCTTGGCCCCCTCCTCTTCATCCTCCTCCGACTCAGACTCTTCCAGCCACTCTTGAGTCTCTGTGGAGCAACAATAAGACCCCAGTCAAACCGACCCACTCTCCGTCTCATTTGATATTACCAGCCTTCACTCCGACTCACTGGGGTCCATCTCCACCAGGACCTCCCACTGGTCCATCTTGTTGAGGTCCAGGCAGTACAAGTCATTGAGGGTAAACTGCCGGTCACCCACCTCGAACATCCCTCCGTACAGGAAAAGCTTGCCCTGGCGGACTGTTGCCAAGCCACTGGACCTTGCACACGGCTCAATCAAGGGAGCGGAGGCTGATTCTAATTATGAAAAAATGACATTTATGAAGCATATATGGACATTTTCTCATTTAAAAAAAAGCTTTACACTAATTGCTATTGCATTTAATGTCTCTAGCAAGCTAAATAATGGTTTTAGGAGATGATGTGGTGATGAAGCTGATGTCTCTTCTCAGTATTTTTGTTATTTTAGCTGTTAGCCCATGAAGTACTCCAGCAAAACGATGTTTTTCAACAATATAATAATAGACATGCACCAATTAACAAAATATTCCATTGAAACATGATCTTTAACATATTCAAAATAAATCTAATCATCAGCCAAAAACATAACTGTAATAATTATCAATTTAAAATTATCACTTTGCAATGTCACATCTCAGGCACCGCAGGTCAGAACCAGATCACGTGATTTGAGAAGTGATTGTGAAACATAAGACCATACAGCCATGAGTACTCAGTGAACAACTTTTCACTCAATTTGATTTCTGGTTCTACGATCAATGGTTAAATCATACCATCTTCCTCTTCCTCATCCTCTTCCTCGTCTTCTTCCTCGTCCTGAGCTCCAGGGATAATCTCTTTGATGGTCATCACTGTCCCATCATCAGCAACAATCTCTTTGATGACCTCAGTAGGTCCTTGAGGCACTGTCTCCTGCTCCCCCTCATTTTCAGTCCTCTGTCCCTCTGCTCCACCCTTCTTACCCCTCCGTCGCTTCTTCTTCTCTGTATTGTTGCCCTGGACATTGGAGATACGTTTTAAAAAAAATTACGCTTGTCAAAAGAAAAACCTACTGGGAAAGAGGCGGTTTTAGCACTGACTATGTCTGCTTACACAACAAAACGAAACAAAAAATGAAACAAAGAGAAAAGAAATGCAAGTGAAACTTGTACATATGTTGTATTTTGACAATGCATTCAAGCATTGGTCAATGAGATAATTGTGGTTTGGTTTGTGGCTGAACTCAGAGCTAGAAGTTTAATCTTTGAACTTTCTTTTGATGCAATGTAATGTTTTCTTGAGAGAAGGAGTTTACAGTGACTATAATATTTTTATTTCATATTAAACTTTTTGGAGGTAAACTGAATCTGACCAGACAGTGGGACAAAATATATTTTATCTAGAAATATAGTAGGTGTTATTGGTGTTTACCCTTAGTAATGCAGTGAACCAGCGGTTCTTTACTGTGTCATACAGATAGAGGTCATTAAAGAAGTCTCCCTCCAGTGTCTCCTCCTCTTCCTCATCACAGACCCCTCCAAACAGCACTGCCCGCCCAGCTGGACCCACCGCCATGGAAAAGCCAGAGCGGGGAGGAGGTTTATTACCAGAGGGGTTGACCCGGGACCATAACCACTTCTCTGTAGGACAATAAACGAGTACAGTGAAGAACATGTATCAACAAATGTAAACATGAAACATTCCGGCCCATCTGCTATGTGTGTCATGTGACCAATAAGGCAGTACCTTGACCCTCTTTACCGTCCCGCTTCAGAATAAACATGTCAGAATGAATGGTCCCCTTTTCCACATCCTTTTTTACTCTCTATAAAAAAAGCAAAATATATATATATAAAATTTTATTTAAAAAAAGAGCATATAGTGCAACAACCAAAATAACTGTCGTCTTGTAGCATCCTCCATATGCCAAACATGTTTAAATGTTATCAGTTTGGTATGATTCTTTTACAGTGTTTTTCTAGTTCTTTAAAGGTTCAGCATTTACATAGTACAAATACTGTGACCAATATACTGTGACTTTGTTGATAAATGGTGTACATTTAAATAGTGCTTTTCTGAACCCTTCCAGGCACCCAAAGCGCTTTGCATCATGCTTCCATTCACCCCATTCACACACATTCACACCTGGGGCGGACAGAAAGGGTGGCTGCCATACACAAGGCGCTTTTTCGACCACTTCTACAGTCACACACATTCATACACCAGTGCAACGGATACACGCGCAGCGAGGTGGGTTAAGTGTCACAGGGAGAGGGAACTGAACCGCCAACCTTCTGGTTATGGATGACCGCTCTTCCACTGAGCCACTGTATGTAAGATTGCATATTCTGTGATGCTTTTGAAACCACAGAGTGAAAGCAACATGTTGTTTAAACAGTGAGACAGGATTTTCTTCTGTTGGAAGTAGCATTTTGATCAGATGGTATCATCACTGAGGCTAGCTGCTAACTGTCTTTAGCCATTTACAAGATAAACGAAATTTCCCACTTTCACCTGTAGTTTGTGTTATGACTAACATTTAATAAAACATGCACTGTCCCACAACAAAATATGGTCACGTCACTTCCTGGAAACTAAGATAGTTTGTTTAGTTTAGTTTGTTTAGTTTATTTCGGTCAACACAAAAAGGAAAGAAGAATAACAGAATACAATATTTTCATCTATACATAACTTATTTTGACCAAAAAAGGTATAGGCTGGAGTCAAGACTTATTACTGAAGTCAAGATACTAATTCAGATTCAAAGATCAACACTATCACGCGTATAAAGATAATTACGCACCACTTTGGAGTATCCTCCATAGATTATGACCCCTGAGCCGTCAGGTGTGGAGGTCATCTGACAGGCAGAGCGCGGCGAGGGGCCAGAGCCAGAAACTGAGAGGCGGGACCAGGTAAAAGTTTCCAGGGAAAATGAGTGGACGTCATTGTAGTAGATAAAATCCCTGAAAATGAGAGCCATGAGATCCGCTCGCTAACATATGGAGCAAGATTAGCATTTGAACTCGTATTAGCATTGGTCAGTATTTGGATACATAAAGGAATTGGTAAGGTAAGCTCTTACAATTATTGGACCCTGATCACTTTCCCTCATTATAAAAGTAACATTGAGACAGGCTGTCTGTCTATATGTCAATTTTGGTAATAGATCATTTACTACATAAACCCTACCAGCAACAAATAAGAAAAGATTATTCCATTTGTCCAACTGCGGTTTACATTTTTCTAGTAGGACGGTGAAGTCTTTGCTAAATATCCATAGTAAAATGTGCGTTACTTCTACCTTAAATAAATTTTACCCCAGTTTTTCATGATACTGTATATTACATTACACCTTTATGAACATTATTACATATAATATTTGACTATTATATGATTGCTAAATTGTAACTTTAAGTTACAGACGAGGTAGGAGGCTTTCTTCAGCTGCTATAGAACAGATCATTCATTGATACATGGTTAGTACATATTCTGTTAATGCCCTGTTACCTGGTGCTCTCATGAAACCCTCCAAACACCAGCAGCTGTTTCTTACTAAGGACCATCCTGTGCCCACTGCGACCTGATGGACCTCCAGGGGCCCTGCAACATACAAAAAATAATTAGCATATTTCTATTAATTGTGCTCATGATATTTCACTTTTACCTTCATATATTTATTAAGAAACACATTGATCTTTTACTTGTTAATTACATTCAAGGCCTTTCACAGTCTTTGTTTTGGTTCACTTATCACTAAACACTTTACTGCCTTAGGTCTCCACATACTTGATGTTTTCCCAGGTGTTTGTAGCCAGGTGCAGCACCCACAGATCCTTGTAGTGGTAAAACTGTTCCCCGTTTGGAGAAGCAAATTCTCCCCCAAACACCCAGAGCTGGCCTCCTCCCTGAGGGACTACTACAGCCTGAGACCAGACAAAAACACAGTCAAATGAATGTTTATGAATTGGCCCATACATGGGTTTTCTGCAACAGGCTAGTTTGAAGTGTCTACTACTTCACAACAGCCTTGCCCCCTCAAGGACAAAACTATAATTAATATAATAAAAATATGTAATTCTGCCTCTCAAAGAATTACCAGAAACAGTCATAATGAAGTGTGTTGCACGAGTGTTACCTGGTGGGAGCAGCGTGGAGGGGGGGGGTTAGGGATCTCTGATTTAACCCAGGTGTTCTTTTTGATGTTGTAGAAAAACAGATCATTGTACAGGTAGGTCTGTGAAATTAACAAAAACAAATAAGTTACAGTTTAGTTTTTTTTAACATTACAATGCAATGAGTTGAATGCGAGTGCACCTTTTTCCCATTAAAGTATTCTCCTCCAAACAGGATGAGTTCATCGTTCTCTGGGTGAGCATTTAGAGACGCACTCAGCCTACAAAAGACATCTACATTAATGTAATTTATATTGTAAAAATAGACAATAGTTTCAGCTCCTCTTTCAATAAAATCTATGTTTTATTTGACCAATCAGATATAAGACTTAAAAGAGACATTTAAGCATACTTTCCATATTCATATATTGATGGCAAACCTCATTAATAAAACAGACAGGGAAAAGAAAAAAGTACAATGTAACTCAATTAAACCACAGTAAGATTAACACCAATAAATAAGGGTCCTGCACTGACGGGGCTTGCCATTTTCCTCCTACCTTGCTGATGGAGGTGGGCATGCTGTCTCTGAAACCTGGGTTTTCTTTGCATCCAAGCTTTGAAACTCGGCGATAAGAGCCTCTAGGTCCTCCTGGTAAGAAAGTGATTTGAATTATAAAAATAATAAATATAAAATTACAAGGTTTGATCAATCCTTGTGTGATCGCTGCTTGCCTCCTCTCGTTTGGACCTTTTAGAGACTTTTTTCTCCATCTTAGCAGCGGTCTTCTCCGCTCCCTTTATCTTGCTTTCCTTTTTGTTTCCTTTCTTGCCCATGACTACAGACTACAGCGATAGAAAAGCAACTGATCACAAAATATATAACTTGTATTTAATATAATTGAAAATCACATGGACCCCAAACAAACACGCATGCTGCTGTCGCTTCCTCTGTCAAGAGGTTCACTTCCGGCAACAAAAGACACGCAGACACTCAGTAGAAGTGGAATAACGCCCTCTACCGACTTGGAAGAAACATAGCAACGAAGTTAAAGAAGTAACATTATGTAACGAATTCCAATTAGGAAATAAAAAATAAAAATAACATATAAATAATAAATAAGGGTTGTTAAATTTGTTAACAAAAGTTAACAGAAAAGTCAAACCTATTTTTGTACTCATGATCGCTCCAGTTTGTTCAGAGTGGTCACAATATTCACAATAAGCAACAGTGTGCACCTCAATGGCTGTGCTATTAAAAGGGCTAGTCACTGTAGAATGACCACATAGATGTGCTGTGTCAGTTAGCCTACTTTTATCATACTTCATACACATTTCTGTTCAGTGAAAACCCCCACAGCCCTCTAACCCAGATTACTTTGATGGAAAACTACAAAAGCTACAAAAAGACATCGCCATACTAAATGGCGTAATTTCTCCAAAGTGTTTTATCTTTTAATCTACAAGAATAAAATGTTTCTATAAATCACTGTGAGCATGAGATTGTGATTAAATCAACACATCCTCTACCACAGTATTCAGTAGTCGGAAATTTCTTTCCCTTGGGGAACTGTGATTTTAGTTAGATATATTTTGTTCCTGCTGCTGCTCAAGTAAATTAATAATAAATAATTAGTAAAGTAAATATTTAAAGTTGACTGAGGGTTAACATGTGGTTTGAACACACGTGCTTGTTTGTCTTTGATGCATGTGAAATGTGGCAGAGAGAGTCTGTCAGCCTCTAATAAACACATAAGTATCTTGACACCTCAACATGGTATTTGTTTGTCTGCTGAAAGACTCCTATAGGTCCCACATGCATACCTTTGTGGATTTCTCTTCTGTGACACAGAGCTTAGACAGTCCTCTTCATCAGAAAGCACCATATACATCACATGACCAGTAGAGGGCAACTCTGTTTTTCTTTGGGCGATTTAAATTTGATTAATTTGAACTACAGCATGTGAGTACAATAGCACATTAAAGCTTTTGAATTTTTAATATGAAGTGAGTAAAACTGACTTTAGTGGGAGGCACAGGTATGAACAAAAGTAGATGATAAAATACTTAGAAATGGTAGTAATGTGAGCCTGACCAGCCAGACCTGTTCACTTTCACAATATGCAAATGTAACTGAGTAAAAGTATTTTCTGTCTATTTTCTGTGTGAAATAGCAAAAGCTCACACACATTTGTTTCTCAGACAAGTCAGAAGCCAATTGTAAATCTTCTAAGGTGCTCATAAACAATTTTCTTGTGATTGATGTTCTGATTTTCTGTTGTGAACAAGTCATGTGTTAACAGTCTTTACCAATAAGTCTCTGTATAAAATGTCAGAGAGAGCACAAAACAAAGAAAACAGTAATAATAGTACATTTACATCCTTAGCTCTACTAAAACTCATATCTGCTCATCATATCCTCATAGATAAAACCTTATCTGCACTGGGTCATTACCGCTCTAATGTAGCCTCTTATTGCTGATTAAAAATTAGATTTACTATCTTTAGCACTGAAAAGAGCGGCCTTATTGCAGTAGCCATCTGTCAGCGTATTGTGATATTCATTTTTCCTTCCCAGGACCTTCAAACACAAAGCCCATAGACCAGCGCACACATCAGCTGCCTACACAAGCCCTCACTACCAGCACATGACCGCTCTGCATGTGAGCATGAGGACCTCTCACTCCTGACTGCATTGTTTCTGTAAAGCCGCCTCGAGTGGATGCCACTGTGTTTGTGTAGAAGTACTTTCTTTATTTCAGTAATCTTTGAAAGTTGTGTGCGTGCATCTACAAGAATACAGCAGAGTTCATGAGACAATAAAGTCTAACCGCATCTTTATCTGCTGCACCTTGAGGCCTATGTACAGTCACGACTACATCACAAGCTCCACTCTGGTGCTCATTTTGGGAAAAAATAGTAATAGATAGTATTATATTCATGTTCACTCTTCTTCTATAACATTTTAGTTTAGAAATCCCATACTTTTTTCTAATGTA